>CM021105.1:227441871-227911902 GCA_007115665.2 Sequoiadendron giganteum
TATTTTTAGTAAATCTGGAGAAGTGTGGATCCTCATGCATTTTCATCTATTCCGAGCTGGAGCTGGCGTGATTATGCCTCTTATGACCTTGCTACCTTGCGTATACTTGTTGTCCACACTGGTATGCTATTTTTAGCTATCCTGCTATTTTTAGCAAACCCTAAAATTGACCGACCTTTGCAGCTTCGCTTGACTTGGAATTTGATCCACATGATCTTGATGCTTTAGGTGACCTGTTCACACCTGCCTCTAGTACAAACATGCTATTTACAGCCATGGGGTGACTTACTAAATATAGTAAGTATTCCGATTTTGTTCAAATTTTGCCGATAGGCAACCTGAAAGATGTTGATCGTGATGGTGCACTTTGTTTTGACAACTCTGTATTTCATTCCCCCTATTTTTAGACATAAAGGTGGAAACCCTAATTTTGACTTGCCTATGCTTCAGACGACTTTTGTCTGACTTGTTCCCGTTGCATGTTGTTCTGCCTATGAAACTGGAGTGCGGGGCGCTGCTCAAAGTGTACCTGCTAAAAATAGTAAGTGCTTGGAAAGTGGCCAACCGACTGTCGGATGAGTTTGCATGTTAAACTGCTCGTGGGATCTCAAAAAACCCAAAAAAACCTAGAAAACTGGTCTACATGAGGGCACTGGCTAAAAATAGTAAATCCCTGAAAAGTGACCCATTCTGCTTGCATGTCATATCACTGCAAAGCCCTCGCGAAACCCATGAGGAATATCCTGACATGCACTGAAAAGCTCTACACGCAAACCCTAAAAATAGGCTTTGAAGGCTGAACTACTGAAAGTCCTCGTCTTGATTTGCATGTTATATCATTGCGGAGGTTTTGAAAAACCCAAAAATGTTCTCCAGACATGCATTGAAGAATCATGTGTAAACCCTGAAAATGGCTCTTGAAGCCGGAACTGCTAAAAATAGCAAGTTGTCAGAATCTGTTCAAATTTTACGTGCAAGCACCTTGAAGTTACTTGCATGTGCTGAAGCAGTCAGAATCCCAAAATCCAGAGGAAAAGACCTCCAAATCAAGCACTTACTAAAAATAGTAAGTCGTCAGATTTCAGTGAAAATTCAGTGGGATCCTGCCTTGAGCCTTCCAACCGTACTGATGTGCTTAGATTTTACTTTGATAACCTTATTTGACCTCAAACAAGCTTGAAGGATGAAAAACCCTAATTTCACAGACTTAGCCAAAGTTTCAACATAGGTCAAACGACGGGACACCCTCGGAAGGACAAAAGACCAGAGAGCAAGATAACCCAAGCCAAAAGACCTAAATGGAGCAAAAATTAGGGGGTCACCATCATAAATGGGGTGATGTGTGAAAAGGTCACAACAGGAGGGTTTCAGGGGAGAAGGTTCAGAGGGTTCGCACTCCTCAACCCTAGTGGCAGAGATAGGTTTCGGGGGGGCATAAAGCTAAATGAAACTGATTCAAGCGGAGGATGAGCCCTTGGTGAAGGGGGAGGAGGGTTTTTCTGGATTTTGGGCAGCAAGATCTAAGGTCTCTTTAAAAGAGCTTTCAAGAGATAATAACAGAAAGAAAGGGAAGCTAATGAGGAGCCGATGACGGAAATGATTAAGGAGAGGCATATGGTAAAAATAATAGCATTTGAATTGGCCTTCTAAAGTAATGTATTTCATAAGAACAAGGCAAACCTGGTCCCAAGGTGCGGAGAGCTTACTCCTATTGTAGTCAGCATGAAGTTTTATAGGATGCTTGTTCACCTTGAAGAGTTGTTGCATACTGTCCATATCCTGCACCTTCATGTGTTTTTTGAGTTTCTGCCTGCTGCAAGAAAGCCCAATGGCTTGGGCTATCACATCTTCACTCACTTCGAACGAAATGCTACCAATGGTCACCCTGCAATCGCACCACCTATTGGCAAATTGAGCAGAGTTTTTCATCATAACCTTTTAGGCATTCCATTGGCCAAGCCCCCTTCGACAAAGATGTGCCACAACAGAGCGTCGTGGCGAAACTCCTCACAAGAGCCTGGCTCAGTCCTTACTCTATCGTCACCCATCATCGAATCCAGGAAAGAATGAAAGCTAGTGAGAGCAAGAAAATTAGAATTTTTATCAAACTGCAAAATGGGAAGGCGTAAGGCAAGCTTTTCCCAAGATAAACAATCCCCATAGATCTTCATACCCTACCCAATTAAGAAGATTGGATCTTCCCACGTACAAGTAGTCTTTTCCAAAAAGCCCAAGCTAGCGGAGCAAGTCCAGAGAGTGGTAGAGTACATCAAGGCTAGGAAATTAGCCATCATGAACCCAAAGTTCATTATTATAAGGTCATAATTAAACATCATTTTGGAAGGGTATGAAATCATATCAGTCGCCCGCCCATTCAAACTATTTAAAAGATCATTAAAAACATGATAAGCCTCATACACGACTTGTAATCATACTCATCCAAGTGTAAGCCCAACTAGGCAAAAGGTACAAGTCGGATCACATCCCAGTCATCCATAGGTTATTTTCCATCTCATCATTATTATTCCACAACATCTTACCGAGATTGTTGGTAATTGGAAAGATAATCCAGGCAGAGCAAGAGGTGTTAGTACTCATCATTATTGGTAAAACTTTTTTGATCATCAAGGATCAACCCTTGCACATTCATGGGAAGGGCCTCTAGATACCTCCAACGTTTTGAAGAGTTCCAAGAAGAACCAATATTAACCAAAGAGTCGGCAACTTTATTTCCTTCTCTGAAAATGTGAGTAAGTTTCTTTCAAATTTGGGGAGAATGAGCTGAATATCAACCATAATATCCCTAACATTCCATCCCTGAAAGCTTTTATTAGTGATGGAATCAATCATAGATTTGGAGTCCCCCTCAATATGCAAAGACTTTAACCCAATAGAGACAACAAATTTAAACCCACCACGCAAAGCCCATGCCTCTGTTGTCATAGAAGATTGAATCCCTATTCCACCAGCATAACCAGCAACCATTCTTCCATCCAAGTCTCTAATGATGCCACCAATACTAGCAAGGCCAAGATTGCCCTTAGCAGCACCATCAAAATTGAGTTTGCGCCAGCCATGCGAGGTAGGCTTCCACTTTGTATTCAGCCTAGCCAAAGCTTTTGAGTTATCAAGGGAATTGAGGTCCAAGGATCTATTCCAGGATTTTGCCATAGTGATTTCAAAAGCACGGGGGGGCTTGCTTGGAGGTTTCCAAGCATAAAGGGATATGTTTTTAGTGAGTAGTCTGAAGCAAATATTAAAGACCTCCATGAGGCTCTTTTCCACATTTCGGAAAACCCTATTGTTCCTTTCCTTCCACAAGCACCAGCAGATAAAGGGAGGAACTTGTTGCCAAATCTCTTTGGGTAAAGGATGGTAATAGGGGCATAGCCAGTTTTCCACAAAGCTTTTGAGATCTCCATTCATGGTCCAATAGACCCCAAGTTTTTGAAGGGCTGAATCCCAAACCTCAACAACAAAGGGACAATGAAGTAACAAGTGAGGAGCAGACTCCTCATCATTCTTGTAGATGCATGCATCTGTTAGGGATTTGAAATCCCCTTTTCCTTAAGTTATCCTGGCTGAGAATCCTATTATGACTCGCAGTCCACCAAAAGAAATTGATTTTTGGGGTAAGGTGCCTGTTCCAAATGTGTTTCCAAAGACTTCCTCAGGGTTCCCAGAAAAGACAACAGTCTGTAAGTTGACTTGACCAAGAGATTACCCCTGCTCCCTTGGTCTAGAAAAAATCATCATCTTGGGCAAAAATGAGTATTTTGGTTAGAGATAGAACGTCCTAAAGTAATCTTGCTTGGTGAACCCAACTTTGGAGAGTGATGGCAACTAATCTCCAAAACCTTCCATTTTTGAGAGCCTTGTTGACCAGTCATATAGTCCACCATGTTATTAACAAAATGAGCAGAAGTAGGGGCCATCAAGGTCTTGAAATCAGATTGATTAAGGGGTATTTCAAGTAGCCAAGGATCCTCCCAGAACTTAATTTTGCAGCCATTGCCAAAGCTTCCATCTCAGAACGAACTGTAGCATCGGTTTGACCATGCAGATATTGTTCCAAATTAAGGACTTGTGGGGATGTCCATCAAAAAGGCACCTGATCAGGAGGGTGTTATTGAGGTATTTAGCATTTAGTATAGTGCACCAATCCTTCATGTTTCGTAATAGGTCCCAACCAACCTTTGCAAGAAGAGCTTTATTGGTAGTTTGAATTTTCCTTATGCCAAGTCCACCATTGGATTTTGGAAGGCAGGCTGTATCCCAACTTAGCAAAGCCAACTTCTTTTCCTTTGTACTGGACCAGAGAAAGTTCCTTTGGATTCTTTCTAATTTCTCAGCAATATATCTGGGGATTTTAAAAATGGACAGGAAGTACACCGAGATCCCTTGAAGAGCAACAACCAGGAGTTGCAACTTACCAACATGACTCAATATGGAGTCTTTCCACCCAGTCAATTTCCCTACATTCTTTCCAAGACCGAGCTCCAAAAGTTAGGAATAACTTCCTTAACCGTAAGAGGAAGCCCAAGATAAACCGCAGGAAGAGTAGCAGTCTTATAGCCCAGGATAGCAGTCACCTTATCTTGAAGGGTTTGTGAGTTGTTGAAGAAGTAAATCATGCTTTTATTATAGTTTATCCATTGGCCAAACCTGGAAGCATAATTGTTGAGACAACACTTCCATTTCCTAGCTTCTACCACTGAGGCTTTCCCAAAGAGGATGGTGCCATCAACAAATTGTTGAATACTGAAGGGTACAAGGATGTAGCAGGTTTGACCCCGTTGATAGTACCATCATTTAGCATTTTAGAGACATTGTGGCTTAAGACATCAACAACCATAATGAAAATATGAGGAGAAAGGGGGTCTCCTTGTCTAATCCCTTTACCAGCCTTAAAAAAGCCATGGGGAACTCCATTAACCAAAACATAATACTTGCTAGTAAAAATGCATTCATAAATGGTATTAACAACCAACTAAATGAAACCAAACCTAGTAAGAACTTCGAGAAGAAAAATCCATAGGACCTTATCATAGGCTTTAGAAATGTTGAGTTTAAAAGTCATACCTACACTATTGCATATGTCCATAGAGAAGGATTTTGTGATTGGAAATGGCAGCATCCATAATATGGCGATTGGGAACAAAGCCTTTTTGGCAAGGGCTAATCATCTTGTCAAGGAGAGGTTTCAGACGGTTGACAAGGATTTTTGAGAAGATTTTATAGATGGTGTTACACAAGCTAATAGGCTTGAAGTCAGCCATGGTCTGAGAGTCATCACTTTTGGGAATGAGGGCTAAAAAAGTGTGGTTTAGCTATTTCAGGAGTTTGTTAGTTTTGAAGAAGTCCTTAGCAGCAAGGCAGACATCTTCTCCCACAATCTCCCCAAATCCCTAGAAGGCAGGAGGGAAGCTATCGAGCCCCGGGGCTTTGAAAGCACCCATACTAAAAACATCCACTCTAACTTCCCCAGGAGTGATAGCCCTGAGAATAGCAACATTGTCCAAGTTGGTTAAGATGGTGGAAATGATGTCCAATAACTGATCGTCTAAGGCAGAGTTGGGAATAACAACAGGCTTAGAGAAAGGAATGATGAAAGTGTTTAGAGGCCAACAGTCCAATCTGGGCAAGAGTAGTGGCTTCCACCCCCTGTTCATCTTTGAGCTTCTTTATCTTATTACTTTTTTTTTGTGCTTGAGAGCAGAGATGTGGAAGGAGTCACGGTCCCCTTCTTTTAGCCATTGTATTTTGGACTTTTGTTTCCAGAATAGTTCTCTTTTTAGAACTTTGTCCCAATCAGTACTGTAATCCTTCTTAGCTTGACAAGTCTGTTGACACACATCCTCATTCTCCATTCTGGTTTGGATGTCTTTTAGTTTAGCTGTCAAGTCTCTTTATTGGAGAAAAACATCCCCGAAAACTTACTTGTTCCAACCTTTCACCATGTTTTTGATATGCCTGAGTTTTTGAAAAACCCTAAACATGGGAGAGCCATGAATAGGAACATTCCACCAAGTAGCAATTTTGTCTTTAAAATCTGAGTGGGAGCTCCACGTGATCTCATACTAGAAGGGATATGGACCAACAAAGAGTGATCATCCAAAAAAAGGAGAGGGTTATGATCAAACACAGTCTGAGGGAGAGCCTGCAAATTGGAGCTATGGAGGGCAACCCAATTGGGGGGAAACAAGAATTGGTCTAGTCTAACTTGTATTAGATTTTCCCCCAATCTCTTGTTGGTCGAAGTGTAGGCTTGGCCTTGCAAATCAATATCAATAAGCCCAGTAGTACTCAACAAATATGCCATGCCTACCATACTATCAGTGTAATCCATTAGTCCCCCGCACTTCTCAGAGGGGTAGAAGGGGGAGTTGAAGTCACCAACGAGCCTCTTTACTACCCAAGATCCAATTAGTAAGTTCAAGCCAGAGGATTTTTCTAGCATTCCTCACATTGGGGGCATAGATATTGATGAGGATCCAAGAAGATCCAGCAAGGGCGAAATGAACTCCCAAGCTATTCTTGGATTGGAATAGTTCATAACCACTTAATCTGTTCAGGTCCCACATAACAGCAAGCCTCCCCCCCCCCGCCCCGTAAGGCCCCATCAACATCACTAAAGGTCAAGTGGGCATTAGGCCAAAGATTCTTAGCAATTAGTTCAAAATTTGTTTTTTTCTTTTTCACCTCTTGTAATAAAAGAATATCAATCTTGTGCTCCCAAATATAATTTTTTAGTGCCAGCCGTTTGTGAGGATTGTTGAGCCCTCTTACATTCTGAGAAAGAAACTTCA
Source organism: Sequoiadendron giganteum (assembly GCA_007115665.2). Taxonomy (NCBI): domain Eukaryota; kingdom Viridiplantae; phylum Streptophyta; class Pinopsida; order Cupressales; family Cupressaceae; genus Sequoiadendron; species Sequoiadendron giganteum. The sequence goes on from CM021105.1 coordinate 227,448,681, forward strand.
TTTAGAAGTCTTTTAGAGGACGCTTCCAACGTCCTCCGTTTTCCAATATCTATTTCCTTTGTTGTTTCTATGTTCCTAGTCTGTCTCTAAAAAGGTCTGCAAGCCTTGGTTTCAACCCCCATATCTGCCTTCTTTTTTTTGCTTTTTTCTTTGGGGTTAACCAATCATCTGCATCATTATTTTGGTCGTTAGACTAAGAGTCGCCTGTTGTTCCTATCAGCATGGTCCTAGCAGGGATAACAGAGGATTCACCACCTAAAATAAGATTAGGTAGTTCAGAGTTGCCTGTTGTTCCTGTCAGGATGGTCCTGGCAAGGACAGCAAAGGATTCACCACCAAAAATAAAATTAGGTATTTCACCTTCTTCTAGATCCTTAGTCCGGCCTTGGGCAATGAGAAGGTTTGGTGAATCCAAGGTGGGTTGCAAGGCATCCAAATTAGCCATGGCAAAAGGGGCACTAGGTGAGCTTTTCATGGGAATTTTGTTCAGCGAAGGGTCATCAGAAGGTCTGGAAGGAGAAGTCATATCTAGACCAGAACCATTCACACGCTTAGCTTTGGAAGGGGATTCAAGGATATTTAAGATATCAGTTTTGAAAGGGTAGCTGGAAGTGATATCTTCATTAGGAGTAACAACATTGGGATGTTGATGGCTTTTCACAGAGGACTTGCAGTTAGTAATGAGGTCACCTAGTTTGGAGCATTTCTGACAAAAAACAACAGCATTTTCATAGCACACTTGTTGGGACCAAGTCCCAAACCTAGATCTCAAAGTCACAGAGTTGGTTAGGGTTTTATTAATGTCAATATTGACACAGAAATTGGCAAAGACTAACCTGAACTTCATTCTTGTGATGATGTCAGAAGTGATGAAGCGGCCAATCGAATCACCTATTCATTGGAACACCGACTCGTCCCAGTATTCCAATGGAAAACCCGGCAGCCAAACCCAAACAGGGGCATATTTGTTGAGGTCGACGATAGGGTCGAAGCCAAGCTTCCCACGATAGAGAGATAAGCTATGCTTACCATACACCCACAAACCCGAAGAAAGAATCAAACGAAAATCCTCAAGTGCAGTAAATTTGAAGAGAACTAACCCTCCAACCATGGCATAAACTTCTACACTGCCTTTCAAACGCCACTTAGCAGTTGTCCACCGACAGACCATATCAATGGTTGGCCTAAATGAGAAAAAATTTCCCACCACAGTGTTCTCCATTGTCAAAACTATTTTGTCAGTGGTAGAATCAGGGAGAGAGATTTAGATACCGAAAATAGAATCCACAACTTCAAGCCGAGAAAGAGTACAAACCGCCGAAGGACTTTGGGGACTGTTAAGGACACTCTTCCAACCCTTGGGCCTCGAACTGGCAGAAATCATGAGCTCTGCAACAGGAGGGCTGAAAAGCATGTGTGGAAAGCTGAGAAAAGTCGGGAGGGGGCAGGGGAGGGGGATGGTGGGGTACTCCCAAGGGAACATCCACCCTACATGCAAGGAGTTCAAAATTTCAGAGCGGGAAGGCGAGCAAGAAAAAAAAATTGATGGCAGTTGTTGATGTCACCACTTGATTGAGATGTTATCTGACTAAAGGTTTTCTAATAGTTTGGATGTTTGCAAATCATATAAATTGCACTCAGCAAATAAACAACAGTTATCTGACTGAAGGTTTTCTAATAGTTTGGATGTTTGCAAATCATATAAATTGCACTCAACAAATAACAACAGCATACATAAACTCATTCCAGTTGGAGGCTCATTCAACACAAACAAATGAAGAATAATGTTTCCAACATTTATATTTCTGAATATTGGTTATAACAGCATTACATATACTCAAAATGCAAATTACAGTTATTCATTCAAATCAGTATATATTGCTCAAACCTGGAAATAGACATAATGCAAATTGAACTCACTAATATAGACTCCCAGCTGAAGATTATAGTTCAGGCTTCCTGTAGCAATAACCAGTTAAGTGTCCAACCCAACAATGAAAGATGTAGTGCAGACCAAGGAGGCGACTTGATCAGAAAACTTCAAGTCCCAGTAACCACACCTAGGCAAGCTTCCATGCACTCAGAAAACACTTCACGCCCCTCTGCTATCATCCACGACCTCCTAACACTCTTGTCCACCTTTCCCTAAGCTCCCAGTACTCAAGAATCATGTCAAGTCCACTAATTGCAGGTTCGTATGAATGAAATGATTCCCTGTTTGAAATCTCACGGCCAGCAACTGATGACTGAAGCTGTGTGTGGGCAATGGCGACTAAATGGACAATCTTCCCTCTGCAGCAACCCACGTTTAACCCTTATTCCTTGCCCAGCAACAGTTCGTGCCTTTTTTCCCAACCAACCACAGGTACTAGATGAATGGCGTATGGATTTGGGTGAAGATTTACACCCTCCTATGTGCACACGTCCCCCTTATATCAGTCGCACCACCTTGCAAAAAGCTCACGACCCCTTTACAAACCTCCAATATGCAGCGCTAGGAAAGTTGAGGTTAAATGCCACAACCAACACTAATGTATGTAGACCAGCATATAAATTAAGTCTCAGTAAGCATGCCTCATATGCAACAACCAGCTACAAGCTTCATTATACAAATTACCCAAAACTGAAAGAATCTCAATCTCCTAGTGCAAACAATATATCGTTAAACCCTCAAAATGGATGACCAGCAATATGATATCTTCAATCTCGAAACATGCAAATGAAGCACAAGCATAGACCGTGGATGATATTCTTCAAGAGGGATTTCATCCTCTAGAAGTTTGAGATGAACTAGGTTCAATCTCCAAAACCATAAGGGTTTCAATTAGAGAAGTAGAATAAACTCCACACCCCAAATGAGCTCTCATAACCTTCTTTTATACTTTTCTCGCCAAACTCTCAAGAAGCTTCTATTTAAAATTCACATTTTAATTTAAACTCCTCTTTAGCTCCGAATAAGACCTTTTTTATTAAAATAATGATAATTTGACACATAAGGTCCCTGTTTAATATATCCATGATTTAAAACATTTTATCCCGATTCTGACGAGCTATAACACTAAGGTGCTTTTTAAATATTTTAAATAATATTTGGCAACCTTAGTAAAATTATTAAAATAAAGCCATTAATATACTCATTTTGCTGAAAATGTTGAAATGCATCGAAATGGGAAACTAACTGCACTGGAGTAATCTTGATGAAGAATAATGATAAACAAAGTCGATCAGGCAACTTACTATAAATAGAAACTCCCTCCAAGAATCTTGGAGCCCAAACTGAAAGCTAGAAATAACATATGGAAGCATCATATAACTCCTCTAAACCAACTGAGCTCATTGGTAACATCAAATTACCCTAATGATTAGGCAGACACAAACCCAAAAATTCATCTCCAACTGCAAAGTGTTGTGACCTTTTCACACATCAACCCATTCAAGATGGGGACCCCCTAATTTTTGCTCCATTCTGGTCTTTAGGCTTGGGTTCTCTCTCTCGCTCTGGTCTTTTGTCCTTCCGGGGATGCCCATCATTTGACCTAGGTTGAAATATTGGCTAAGTCTGTGAAATTAGGATTTTTATCCTTCAGGCTTGTTTGAGGTCAAATAAGACTTTCAAAGTAAAATCTGAGCGCAGCAGTACAGTTAGAAGGCTCAAGGCAGGATCCCACTGAGTTTTCACTGAATTCTGGCAACTTACTATTTTTAGTAAGTACTTAATTTGAGGACTTTCCCTCAGGATTTCGGGATTCTGACCGCTTCAGCACATCCGAGTAATTTCAAAGTGCCTGCACGTAAAATTTGAACAGATTCTGACAACTTGCTATTTTTAGCAATTTCGGCTTCAGGAGCCATTTTCAGGGCCTAAACATATGCTTTTCAAATGCATGCCTGAGGAATGTATCTGGGTTTTTCAAGACCTTCATGACGATATAACATGCAAGTCAAGAAGATGACTTTCAGCAGTACAGCCTTCAAAGGCTATTTTTAGGGTTTGCATGCAGATCTTTTCAATGCATGTCAGGATATTCTTCATGGGTTTTGCGAGGGCTTTGCAATGATATGACATGCAAACAGAATGGATCATTTTTCAGGGACTTACTATTTTTAGCCAATGCCCGCATGTTGACCAGTTTTCTGGGTTTTTCTGGGTTTCTTGAGATCCCACGGGCAGTTTAACATGCAAACTCATTCGGCAGTCGGTTGGTCACATTCCAAGCACTTACTATTTTTAGCAGGTACACTCTGAGCAGCTCCCCATACTCCAGTTTCACAGGCAAAACAACATGCAACGGGAACCGAGCAAGACAGAGTCGTTCGGAACACATGCAAGTCAAAATTAGGGTTTCCACTTATATGCCTAAAATAGGGGGATGAAACACAGAGGTTGTCAAAACGAAATATCCCATCGCGATTAGCATCCTTCAGGCAGCCTACTGGCAAAATTTGAGTGAAATCGGAATATTTACTATTTTTAGTAAGTCACTTCATGGCTATAAATAGCATGTCTGTGCCAGGGGCAGGTGTGAACAAGACAGTTAAATCATCAAGATCATATGGAGCAAATTTCAAGTCACACGGAGCTGCAGAGATCAATCAATTTTAGGGTTTGCTAAAAATAGCAGGATGGCTAAAAATAGCATACCAGTGTGGACAACGGGTATAAACAAGGTAGCAAGGTCATGAGAGGCATAGTCACACTTACTCCAGCTCGGAACAGATGAAAAATGCATGAGAATCCACACTTCTCCAGATTTACTAAAAATAGAAGGGCAAGGCATGGCTAGGGCGTTGGAAATTTATAGATGAAAACTGGCATGAAGATACAAGAAATACGCCCTTATGGAGAGGAAAGCTAACAAATATTCTAAGTTATGAGAAATTCCTTCACCACATGTGAAATGCGCCCAAGGCATAAGCAAATTCCTTCACCACATGTGAAATGCGCCCAAAAGTTCCTTCATCATGTGTGAAATGCTTCCACAATTTCCTCTTGCACCCTTCAAATGTGCCCACAAGTTATGAAAGGTTGGCAAAATATTCTAAGTGGTGGAAATTCCTTCACCACCCCTCAAATGCGCCTAAGAGTGGAAGTCCACATGCTCAAATGCGCCCTCAAAGGTTGAAAATAGAAGTCAACTAGGGGAAATGTGCCCAAGGCAAGGAGTTCCCCCTTGTGTGGTCAAATGCGCCCTCAAATGGAAGTAGCCTATAGCAAATGCACCAAGGAAGGGAAGGCAAGATGTTAAAACATTCTAAGTGTGGGCGGATTTCCTTCCCATCCCCCTAAATGCGCCCTCAAGTTCCTACATGACACATGAAATGCGCCCAAGGAAATTTGTTAAGGCAAGGTGAAGCTTGGCGTGGAAAATTCTTCCCCCACATGCTATATGCGCCCAAAGCATGAGAGGAGGGCGTGATTTTGGAAAAAGTTTCTAAGATAATTCCTCCACCCTCCCCTATATGCGCCCTTGTTTGTGAGGGAGATAAATGAAGTCTTGGCGTGGAAATGCCTAAAGGATTAAAATGAAAGCATGATTAGTGAAGTACGCCCTTCATGGGTGAGTTAAAATTAAATTTTTCTAAGGCATTTTCAAAGGTGGAAGATACGCCTAAGGAGGATGATGAAGTTAGAAATTTCCAAGAGAACAGATGAAATCCGCCCATGGACGAGGGAATTTCTTCAGGAAAATCAAGAAAAATGCCAAGGTAGGAAAATTGAAGATTGCAGGTGTGGAATGCGTCCAGAATGAAAATGAACAGACCTTAGCAAATTTTATTATTTTTCTCAAAATAACTGTTGGCGTTTCAATTAGCACCTCTGGAGTGCTTATTGGAAACGGACAGCTATTGCAAGTGTGTTAGTACATGCTCTTCGGATTATAGAGAGGAAGATCTCTCTTTGCTGATTTTCTACTGTAAAAAAGGGGTGTACTAAGATTTCCTATCTTTTTTACTCAGCGGCAGGACACAAGGGTGCATAAACCAATGCGCCGTAGCTAAGCTTTTTCTCTGGTTTCCGCAGATCTTAACTACGACTAACTAAGCTTCTAAACTATCCTACCTCCTCAAGATAAACAGAGCATGAGGGCATAGGAGCGAAATGGTATGGTTGGATCACTTGAATCCTCCGTCTCAATGGAATATGGCCGAGGCTCTGAACCTTCGGATATATACCAAGATAGGGCTCGATACAAGCAAACACTCGTTACGGTAAACTGGATCTGAGACTTGCCAAGGAGGAGGAACCCCTATCCGAGGTATAGGCTTGGAAGCAGCTCACTGGAAACAACAAGGAACGATGGCCTTTCTAACAGGATTCCCGAGGAGGTGACGACACCTGTCCAAAGTCTAGGCTGCAAGAGAGATCATTAAACAACATCAAACGATAATGATCGATGACAAAATATCCAAGGAGGCGACGACACCTGTCCAAGGAGGAGATTGAAACAATGCACTATTTAAAAACAAGACTTTGAATAACTCAAATAATTAGATCAATCAAGCTTGCACCATCTGATTTATTTCTTCAAGGTTCTTCAAAGAATTACAAAGGTCGGGACAGCAAAGGCACGAAATCATGCACAATTGCGATCAACCAACGAACTCTCATCCAAGAGTGAACAGATATAAACAAGCGAACTCTGGCAACAGTGGCGCAGCAATTTTGCTAGCAAATAAAGGTTAAACAAATAAAGAACCTAAGGCTCTTATTTATAGAAACTCAAAGGAGTAGGCAACCCTAAAATCTCCTTGAGTTAACAAACAGTTCTTGCCAATCAGCAAGATATTATTCTATGTCTAAAAGTAGGTGAGCAAACAGTTAACTGGAAATCTACTTCAGTTAACTGAAACTAAACAAAAGTCAAACTGGAAGTCTACCTCAGTTGACTGACACCTAACTAAAAGTGAACTTATGTTACAAATGTGTCTCCAAATAGACATCCACCTTTTGAGGAAATCTGAGATCCACAAATCGTGGGAGTCAAATAGACATCCTAGATTAGTGGGATCTGACATGCATGATCTGTGGAGATCTGGAGTCAACTTGGAAAGAGGCATCAAGTTGACTTCAGTCATAATTAATGCTATTTGGAGGGTAGGACGTCCTCCCTTGGTGCTTTACACCTCTTCACCACTGGTCAACAATGTCTCTATCCAGTCATTGACCTCTTCGGCCTCCGGGCAATTAATGCTCTTCAAGATGACTATGTGGCGTCTAAGCATTTCTTCACCCGTCGTAAGCTGCTGATGATAGGTTATGCATTGGGCAGCTGCTTCATCTAACTGGACAGACATGGCTGCAATTTTGGCTAATTTGCAGCCATTGGGATCTTCAAGGAATGAAGATCGGATGACATCCTGGAATCGTGTCTGCACGGTTTCAAGTTCCACATATTCTCCTCCTTCCCGCTGATATTCTAACTCCGGGAAGGATATTACCAACGTTCTTGCGAAGTTGATAATATTGGCGACGAAGCGTCTATAGTCAATCAGCTCCACAGAGTTGGCATCATAGGCTCTCACCTTGTATGCCACCTGTTCTTTCCACTCAAAGAGATGGTGTTTATTTTCTGTGGTCGTAACTGATTCATATGCTTGTTGCAAATCAGCAACTGTCGCCTCCTCTCTCGGCCTCTCTTGAGCTGCCTTTACATCTGACTTCTGGATTTCTGATCGAAGTCCATGTGCTCTGTCTCTCAGCTGATATGCTTCTGTCAACACACACCGCCCTTTGACAACAAACTCATCCACTTGACGTCTCAAGTGTTTACCGTATGTAATCAACTGATGATGGTTTCTTTCAGCTGGGAGATCCAACAGTCCTTGAGGCAAAGCCGAGGAGTTTGGAGTGTCATGTATCAAACTAGAAATGTACAACTTTAGCTGACGGATTTCAGCCTTCAAGGCTGCTTTGTCTTGTCCATCTTTTGTCATCCTTTCTTTGACACTCGCCGAGGCAATTCCAAGAAGGTCTGCCTCCACCTGTCGAGTGGTCTTTCCAAGGTTCACCTTTGAAAGCGTGAAATCCTCAACCCTCACATTATGTATATCTTTGTCTTCAGGTGGGGCAGCAGTCTCTATGATAACCTCGTTCTCTGCATTCTTTTCTACATGCGTCTGCTTCTTCAACTTCTTTACCGGCATGTCTTGTGGGACATGATGGAATTCAGAGAAGTCAAGCTGATAAGAAGGCCTCTCCCTCTTCCTCCCAAGCGAGCTTTCCAGCCAGATAGAATCTCGGCTAGCATCGCTGGGAGGAGGAACATAGGTCCCCTGAATGCTAGAAGAACGAGACTGTGCCGTGGCAATGTCTCGTGGTGGCGAGTCCAAATCAATAGGACTTTGTGACCTCTGTGATGGTGGTGAAGCTGGTGGCTCTGTTTCTATCACTGGCACCGCTTCTGCTGCAACTTCTTCTACAATGGTTTCCATCTCTACAGCGATTATTTCAATCACTGGTTCTTGTGTAGTTGCAGCGGTCTCAACTGTCTCAGGCAAATTGGTGGCTGTCTCCACCTGTACCTCTTGCCGGCTTGTGCTGGCAATTCCTTTTCTCCCCCATGTGCTCCCTGACATCCGCATTCCTTCTGGAGGAAAGCTCATCTTCTTCTGTCTGGGTTTCCTCCTAGACGTGGAAGGTAGTGTAAACTGAACCGCTGGCGGCTCTGATCGGGGAAGTACTACCTTCCTTGTCCTTTTACTGTCCAGGTAGAGTTGACTGTGTCGAACTACTCTACCCGTTCTTTCCTCAATAGACGTACTCTCTTTCGCGTACCAGTCTACTTTGCCGAGTGGTTGTGAATCCACTAGACCCGTGAAGAAGGAAGAAAGAATAACTTCTTCTTCGTCCTCAGATAAGCCCTCGATGTCTTCTGACATGAATTCTGCAATCTGCGAGAGCTTGAATCTGCTATGGTTCCTTCTTCTCACTTCGAACTCATCCTCGCAGTTGACCCAAAAATCTTCCATGAAAGGTTCATGTGATGATCTTTGCTCAAGGTGAGCTGCGAAGATGCCTCTGGGGTCATAGGATGGCCTCCTGTCGATGAGGTACTTGAGATTAAATCTCACTATTTCTTGGCTTATCAACCTTGCATCGGCTGCAGTTCTGCATCTGTAGAGTCCCATCTGAAGAGGAAAGTTCACTGCAGCTTTTTCTTTACGCGAAGGTAAGAGTGAACCTCGGCCAATTGCCTCAGGAATTCCATGAACACTACCCTATCTGAGGGGTAACGTGGCATCATGGCGGGGTGGCCATTATAGCCATACACGCGTATGTAGGTGAAAGTGGGGAATTGTATGAACCAATCCGCCCAGTCCACCATTGCTGCCTTAGCTGCTGGTGAAATACGCACATGCATCTCATGGTCCAGCTCGTGCACGGTGTGCATAGTAAAAAGGTCGTTTATCCTTTTGAAATGTCTTTCCGCTAGAGTGAACTCCAAGCGAGGAAAGTATTCTTGTACCTTTTGCACACCCAGGGTTCCCACAGTGTTTAATGTTCTGAAATCGCCTTGGAAGGCTATCAGGTAGACCAGGTATGAACACATGTGGAAACGGTGCTCTTCTAGAAACCCGGTGAATTGTTGGTGGAGTGTGTCATTGATCAGGAGGCCCAATCGTAACGTTCTTTTCTGCTGATTATCTTGCCAATAATGTAGAACATCCACGGCTGGAAGGATTTTCCCTCCTCTTGTCCAGTGACTCTGCTGAGTAGGGTGATTAGCACTCCGTACTCGTCTTTGAATTCTCCTCTACCAACCAATCTGGGCAAGCTGGTTCTCTTTGTTTTCAGCCAATGTTCAGCCATTATAAGCGAACACTTGTCCTTCGAAGCCTCGAATGCCTTTTCGCATTCTGTCACTGATATGACCTTCTTGGTAGGGCATGGTGGAATTGCAAAACAAGTCTCTATGTCCACCGGCTTCAAGCTGCAAATCACCCTCCCGTCTACTGACAGGATCTCTCTTGTAGTCGGGTTGTAATGCTTAGTGCAAGCAATTACAAGCTCGATGCTTTGTAAGGTGATTGGAATAGATGTTGCTTGAAACAAACCGGATTCTTCGATGTTCTGCAATGTGATTTGATTCATGCCCTCCAAGTCTTCAGAACTGACCTCTGGATTTTTCTGCCATAAGTCTGTATCAGTCGTTTTCAGGTAATCATGGTATAAGACCGTTTTGGTCTTGTATTGTACCTGAGAGTACTGCATTCTGAAAACCTTGAATATTGACTGGGCACTTGACCCTGTTCTGACACTTTTCTGGAACTGCTAAAAATAGCCTCGCCGGGGGTAGTTTTTACGAAAAATTCTGAGACATGGGTTTTGTTAAGAATGATTTTCTAAACAGACCCAGATCGTCAGAAATTCGAAAAAACGAGTTTTTCTTTGACATGCAAGAGCCCTTCGGTGGCAGAGGCAGCAAGGGCACCAGAAAGTGATTTTTCTCGAAAAAATCTAACACATGGGTTTTGTTCGTGCTTCAAAGCCAAACAAACCCAGTTTGTCCGTTTTTCAATATTATGACTTTTTCCGGAAACCCTAAAAAATAGGGGCAGCAGGGCTACTTTTTCTGAAAAAATCTACCATGTGGGTTTTGTTGAAAAAGCTGTGCTGATCATACCCAGTTGGTCAGATCTGTGATAATCTGTCGTTTCCTGTGACATGCAAAAGAAATATAGACAGAAGTAGAGGAAGTAGACAGAAGATGGATTGGAAGTTATAAACTGCCACTTTGCAATAATCTGTCTCTGGAAGCAATCTTGGGAGAAGAATGCTTTTACTGCCAATGATCTTCAAAAATATTGAAGATCCGTTCAAAACCCCTGCCAGATCTTGAAAACTTGTTCTTGGGAGCTACTTGATGTTTTATCCTTCAACCTGCAAAAAAGAATAATGAGGAAAGGGACGCCTAGCATGAATATAAAGCAATTAGGGTTAAGATCCACAAAGTATGGAAGATAACTCATCATTCAAGCCTGATTTGGAGTTCCAAAAGATGATTTCCACTGATTGTGGAGTGTTTTTCTCTTTTTTGGCTCCAAATTTGCTAACTCAAGTCAACATTTCTGTTTGACTTCTTTTAGGCGTCCAACCTTGAGTTTGATCATTTTTGTCTATTTTGCAAGCTGAAGTGCTCCCGTTTGATCTTCGATTCAGGTTACTCAGTTGATCTCAGGCAGTGTCCGACAGTTCTGTTGTCGAGGCGGGATCGGTATGATTAGATATGCCTGGGAGAGATTAACTCAGAAAACTGAGTTTAGGTCTCCAGAAAGAAGGGCGCCTTTTCTTGAAAGGGGCGCTTTTGACAATGCCTTAGTCAATTTTCATTGACTCGTTCTTCGTTTTGACCTTTTCAGACCCTCTTTGCTTTGATCTGACGTTCCCGATGTTTGATGAATCAGATGATTCTGCTTGACGATGCGTCGGGTAGCCGGTTTAGTCTTGTTCACGATACCTGACTTCTCAGTGGAAGCTGGCAAGTTTTGGGCCTCCAAACTAAAGGGCGCCCCTGGTCAGCAGGGGCGTTTTTAGCTTTTGCTTGGTTTCATCTTGGTTGTGGACTGCCAGTCTTTGACCTTCTCCATCAGTCGATTGATTTGTCGGAAGTTCTTGCTGATAGTCTCGCTGACGAGATAGGTCATAGCTGAGAAGGTCATCCTGGGAGGCAATGAAGATTCTGGCTGAATCTAGATACCTTTAAGAAAGGGCGCCTTTCCTTGAGAGGGGCGCTTTCAGCCATGCCTTAGCCATTTTTTGGCTTATCTTTCTAGTTTTTCAAATTTGGCTTTTTATGCTTGATCTCATCTCGTGATCGTCTGGTGTGTCTTATGGACTTGCTGTTAGATTGATCATGTAACCATGAGGAAGCTGGAAAGATATCATGTATAAAGCTACAGCTCTTGGATTCATCTGGTGTCTGCAACTGAGGGGCGCCCCTGGCCAGCAGGGGCGCTTTTACCTTGAAACTCTCTAATTTGGCACTTTTGTCATCAATGGATCCTCCATACTTCACTGACGGTTGGTCAATGATCCCTGAATCAGATGATCTTGCTGATTGCTTCGTTGTCGAGCCAATATGAAAGTGAAGAGGATGACTGTTTTGACAATGCCAAATGATTTGATTTGCCCTCTGAGGTCCAAGGGCGCCTTTCTTCGAGAGGGGCGCTTTTAGCCACTGTAGACTGTGTTTTGCCTTGGTAGACAAAACGTGTACCTTCCAGACTTAGCCAAATTTTGGCCTTTTCTGTTTTAAGAATCTCCTTCGTTGAACGGCATCATTTTCATCCTTTTCCGCCATGGTTTCTTCATTGAAGCTTTTGAGGTTTAGCTTTCAGCACCTGGTACTGGCCAATCTGCCATTAATGGCTGCGGAGCTCCTAACTTTGTTCCTGAAAAATAGAAATAGACCCACCAGAGTAAAACATAATTTTTGATAATTCTGACTTGATCAGTGTGATCGTGAAGGCAATTAATCCTATCAGAATTATTTTCAATCATTTCCGGGAAGGTCCTATTTTTTAGGGTTTCCATAAAAATAGGGGTGTAAAACCCTAATTTTCATTTTTTTAGAATTTTAACCATAAGTTCCTTGACAGAAACCCACAAAGGTTTCCATACAAGGAGCCGATTGGATGTGGCTCTCAACAGTTTAAAATTCATGAAGCTTGTCCGCAGTTACATTTGACAAGCACTTCCAATTACAAGAGGGTCAATGACACCTTCACAATGCACATAACGAGGACCTTGCAGCAAAGGACGCATCACAGAATATCCAAAGAGGCACAAGAGCTAATCGAAAAGTTCGAATGCTGGTTCATCTAGTTTCCAAAGTTCACTTACATCAGGCTGCAAGGGTTTTCCTCTTATCCGTACAGATTGCCCCGGTATCCCACAAACAGAATTGTGACGCTGGAAATATCTAGGCAACTGATTGCCTATGATAAGATTCAAAAGAAGAAGAAGAAGGGTGGACTTGGATTCCCTATCACCATGGGGAATTCAGATGAGATTTGTCCATCACTACAGGCAACTAGGGAAGCGGAGAGTGAGCTTCAGTTCTTCCACTTTTCCTACCATACCAGTAGACAACATTATGACCCTCATAAGAATATCAGATGCATATTATCCGAGGAGTTCAGGCATAAGGCATAGATCGAGGACTTTTGGGCTAGTGCAGTGGATGAGGTCGAAGTCAGGAAGAGGATGTTTTCATGGATACCATTGGAGATGATCAGGGAATGCGAGATTGTCCCAGTACCAGATCAGATTGAGGAGGATATAAATGTGATATAGGCTGATTATGAAACAGTAAGGGATATGCCACTCCCACTCCCAGATTGGTCAGAGCCAGAGATTACAGATTTGGATACACTCTGCATCCCAGTCTTGATATTCACACGGAGTTGGGTGGAGAGGCGTGTAAACCGACTTAAAGGCAGATCAATCCCCCTTACTTACAATTTGATGGGAGATCACATATCACCGGCTGCAATGCAGCGAAGGCAGGTTGCTCAAGCTCCAGAGCCACGAGGAAAAGAACCAATCCGGCCTGAACCTTAAAGAGTTGAGGAGTCCACACATACACCATCACAAGCACATTCTCCGAGTATGCAAGAAGTTTCACTGTTTGTTGATCAGAGAGCAAAATTGAATGAAGAACAGGTAGTGCGAGAGGCAGGTCAGCCACCTCGTAGAGAGGCAGTGGGCCAAAGCATCAACATGCCTAGAGAGGAAAATCAGCAGGATACAGAGGAAGGAACGGCCACTGATACTCAATTTCAGCATGAGATTGAGGCGGCTCTTGAGGACGAAGCTACTTTAGATCAAGAGGCCCAGAGCTCAGGAGATACTGAACCTATAGAGGATGATGAGCCTCGTCAGCACGAGGGCCTAGAAGAAATTCATGAGGTGGAGGCCAAAGTTGACCAGCCCTTTGTTATTTCAGACTTACGACAGGAGGTGTCGGAATGGCTAAGGGACAAGATGAGACTTGATCATGTTGATGAGACTGATCCAACGGCTGAGATGGAAGAATTGTTGAGTAGGATCAATGCACCTCCAACAAAGAGGAAGGCCAGAAAATTCTCTAAAATTTCAACTGATGAGGATGGCTCTTGGACATTGCATGTGGCTGTGCCTAGGGAAGAATGTGATCAAGATGAGGTTGTTCTAGAGAATTATGTGATTACGACTATGGAACTTGGCCGCCCTACGGGAGCACAAGTGGTTGAGGAGTGCGATAGTTCATATCAGGCACTCAAGGACAGATTGTTCCATATCGAGGGCAAATACAAAAGATTGAAGGTGGAACACAAGACATTGATTGGCTATGTACAACACTTGTCCCGTCGTTGTGGGCAAGAAAATACGGCGATTGAGCTCCCTGCCGAATTTCCTAGAGAGTCAATCAGTGGTCTAGAAGATTTGCAAAGAATGGCACAAGAGGCGGATAAATGGGTTGCCAATGTTCGTGTTGAGACAGAAAAGTTTATGGAGGATCTTGCAAGTGCCTATCGGCAAGCCTTCGACATTACAGCAAGGATAGAAGCAGTTAATCATGTTTGGGGTGAAGCTTGTATCTATCAGACGGGAGTTGTTCTTCGCCTAGGAGCTTTGATGCACACACCTCTACAGACTTTGGTTGAGGGAGGCATAATTCAGGAGGGTGATAGGTATGACTTCGCCGGCTGGTACTCTTCGGTGGTCACAGGCCGAGGCTTCTATGATGCATCACAGGCAGATTCAGTCAGGGTTAGGAAGGCCACGACAAATATTTTCGATGGAGTCCTCAATATGCTAGAGGCTATCTTTTCCAAGAGGCTGACTTCTAAGGAGGTAACTGCAGATGGTTTGAAGGGTAGATTGGCACCATTCTTTTCCGAGATGAAGGCCTTTGTCCAAGATGACTTCGAAAACACCTCCACCTTCTCCAGTATTATTCAGAATATCCAAGATGCTCTAGTTGCCTGGAAGAAATCTTGTGCCCGACATGGGCAAACAGTTATAGTATTAGAGTTTCAGTTGGATCATATTCCGCCCATTTCAGATCAGGAAGTTGAGGCTGTGTTGACCAAGTTCATTGATTTTGCAGCCAGGGAAAAGGAGAAAGGAAACGCTCTTCTGGATGATGATCTTCTGCAGGAAGATGATGTGCATTGATTGCTGATAGTGGTTCCTACAGAGGAGTGGAGAATCTCCGGTGCATTCATTGCCCCACTCCTCTTAGTGGCGGTTTTTAGGGCAGAAACCCTAATCAGGGCATATGTGGCTCAATCTGAGCCCTCCATTGTATTTGAATCTAAGTCGTCCACTGGACTGGACTTGATATAAAAGGGGCATCCCCCCTCATTTGTAATATATCAGATAGTTAGACAAGAAATCAGAGAGTAGAGAGCATATAGTGAATAATTAGAAGTTAGCTTAGATTGAGGAGGAAAGAAAATTTTCCCTTTGAAAGTTTTGTAAATGGTTGTTGTGAACACTTTTCATAATATAAAGAGTTTCAATGCTTGGTGATTTCTTCTTTTGTTATGAGCAGCTAGCAAGGCCCTTTCATCTTTCCAATTCAAAGTAGATAGAGTAAAGTAGGTTTTATTTTATGTAAATAGTTAGTAATTGTGGAATGCGACATTTGATTTGGCAAGTCTTCTTTCATCCATACCACTAGCGGGCTTGCTGACAGTGAGTTCACCTTGTGTGGTCAACTGGAGTATTGGTACTTAACTTCGATTGTGATTCATGTGTCCATATGCATCGTTGTGATGGTATGTACATGTTGCGTCATAATTTGAACGCCTTTCTCATCATTTGAAGATTGCACCAACTTTGTCGAAGTTGTCCGAAGGGAGGCGAAGCAAAGTCTGGTTCAAAGCTTGTCAAAGTTGATCCTCGTATTCCACCTTTAGGAGTAGACTATAGAATCCCTACCCTTATCCCTTTTAAATTCAGCATTTCCCGATTAGTTTAGGAATCAGAGCATCATAGTCAAATCTTTCATCTAATTCAAGAAGTTGAACAATTATGTAAGTCCCCTTGGAATACCCAGCATATTCACATCAAACCAACAGAGGCTATCCCCTTTGCACAAGGAACCTTGGAGTTGAACACATGACCTTTCACGCAATCTTAGCATGCGGAATACTTTGATCAAGAGAGGATAGGGTGACCGTTGGAAACTTTATTCTGTGTTGGTGCGGTCATAAAACACCCGTCAACACAAAGCAAGAGAACCCTAAAATGGGGACATTACAGTCCACCCTTCCCAAAAATTGCTTGCTCCTCAAGCAATGCCAATACAACCCTGCAATCAACAAACTGATCCAAACTGAAATCAAGAATGATCCCAAGGTCCCAAGTCAACCTAGGAGATTTGTAATACCATCCTCTCAAGGCATTGACCTCCAGGGTACCAACACAAGAGACCTCCTGAAAACCACTGATAAGAAAAGCAATCAAATACTACAAGGGCTCGATCAACCCCTCAAAGAATTGCTCTTCTAGGAAACCAATCCAAGGCACCATTGGAACAAGCTCAACAAAGTCATCATCGGTTCTCGTGTTCCCAACAACTATTTGTCTACAACCCAATGTGATCCCAGGGTTCCAAGTTAATCTCATAAAGGTATCACCATGCTAACATTGTGCCACTCTGATCATAACTGTCTAACCATCATGCTCATGCTGCATTCTCCTCTCCTAGAACCCTAAAGAGTAATCACCATTAAATCCCATACTAAAATACCTGAAAGGACTGGAATCCACACCAAGAGACATATCTTGCCAAGGCATCTAAATGAAGTCCAAAGCTACAATCTCCCTGCTAGACTTGATCCTAAGCAACATAAAAGAAAATCTTCCCAACCATAATATATAAACCGTAGTATATCCCCTCATGTTGTCCCTAAAATGAAGTTGATCAAACACTGTCAAGGAGCTGGTAAAGAAGATATCAGCAAAATAATCTCTAAAATTAGCCATCCAGGAAAGACCTCTGCTGCTTCAAACTGAAAAGGTATCAACAATACTTAACCTCCAAGTGTCAAAGGGAAAAACCCGAATACTCTAGCACACCCAACAAACCGGAAAATCTCCCACAACCGACTGCACCATAGCTTGCAAGAGCTCAAAATCCATCTGCCCATGGATTGAAGTCACTATCATCAATGTGGAAAGGCAAGGGCAGAGATCAACAATATGAAATCCTTTTGAAAACATAGGAATCAAAAGTATGGAAGTAGCTGAAAAATCATCTCCTATGACTAGATCAGCTCTACCCATCAATGCAAACCACCAATATCTCAACTGTTGGTCTGAAGAAGCTCGCCAATGCATTTGCATGGCATGAACTGTAGTCCAATGTAAACTGATTGGAAAGTGGACAATGGTATCACAACTGAAATTCGACTCACCATTCCAATTCTGATTCAACTCCATACTACTAGGGACTGTACCTGGTTCCCAAATCTTGTGATCAACTCCCATCTCATCACTAGAATCGGGAAGAGCTCCATCATCCAACTCAAAAAGTGGATTATCAAAATAAGACTCAATATCCATCTCAAACAATGGATTATCAACTAGTTGAATGCTATCATCATCCTCATGCTCAACCCAATCCCTTTGCTGGTCCAAACTCCCAGTGTTTGATCCCTTTGGGAAGGGCATGAGATCAAAATCCTTTTGAATGCTATCAAGCTCTTCAATTACTTGCCTGATTTCTTTAGTCCTTTCTCTATTCTCTTGTTCCCTAAATTGTTTGGCCACATAAAGTTGATCTTCTACTTCAAGTAATGCCTTTTGAGTGTTGCCCAACGAATTTTTGGTCGACTTAAGCGCATTGATGAGCTCTTCAACCTTAACCCTTAATTCCCGAGATGTAGCTATAGCCTTATCCACAATCTTAGCAGCCACATCTCTATCTTTGATCATATTCAAAAAGGCTGATTTCATGTCCCCCATTGTGCTCTTAACGTTTTGCAAATCAGCAAGGGAAACATTTTGTTCACATTGATTTCTTAGTATCTTTTGGATGAGATTTTCAACAAAATCCTTCATGTCATCCAACTTAGATAAGGTTTGGACTTCATTTTCAACTGTCACCATTAATTGTTTCTTCCAAGTTTCCTCATTAATGTCAAGACCACACAAGTTTAGTGATCTGCTGTTGCAATTTATATAAAAATCAGAATTTCCTTCGTACCTTGCAATGGTGTCACCATAGATTCCCCAAGTCTCATGTGCTTCTTCAAAGCTCGTCTCATCTTCGTCACTAGGCCTCCGATCAGAATCAGCCCCATGCAAAAGCAATTCTGATTTGTCTTCAAGATCATGCCTCTTAAAATCAATTCCCTCTGTGGCATCCTTTTCGCATGCTTTATGCTCTAAGGTTGGCAGCATCTTGGTCAAAAGAAAATTCTTCCCAAACTGATTCTTCATCATACTTTGGTGCCCAAACACTTGGAACCCATGGTCTTATGAGCTGATGTTTTCTATCTGAAAGAGTATGCTCATTATGTACCTCATGAGTGGGTGATTCTCCGAAAAATTCACTCTCCAAGTCAAAGAGACTGAAAATATCATGAACACTCCTCTCCATAAGCTCTGTCTAGAAATCAAACCAACACCCAACTGAACTAACATCATAGGCTGACTTGGAGACTTCAACATATTTGCCTTTAATATGCTTTTTTTCTGAAAGTGCATTAGTGGTCTCAACAATGTCATCATTTGCACCTACTCCACTAGTGTCATCAAAGAACTCAGTAGTCACAAGAATCCCATTAGATCGGTCTGAAATTGCAATCAACACTGCTGTTTTGTCTTTTCCCTCATGCTCCAACTCACCAATAGTAGTCACATGCATGCCTAATAGGTCATCCTGGGTTCCTGTCATACATTCTTCGTGTGATAGCTCTCGAGAAGTTAGATCAGCATCAAGAGGAAATTTATCCACCACCAAATTTTTATCATGATTAGGTGCTAACACACCCGGATCATCATAAGCATCATCACTCTGATTCTAGTTTTTCCTTTCCCTTTCCAACGCTCTTTGAGCTCTTCGGCTCAATTGCATATACTTATGTTTCTGATCCTCAGGCTGGCAGGATCAAAGCTCTGATACCAATTGTAATGTCCCCTTTTGGGATATTCTTTAAAACAATAATATTCACTCAAAATAGGATAATAGTTTTATCAAATATTACAAATTTATGATATATATTTTGATCCATAATCATAGCACAATACCCAAAGTTGATCAACTCGTGAATTCTTCGGAAATACTTTGCAAAACTGTTATATTAAAGGACCCTGTCCCTAGCTTGTCAAAGGCATGAAAAGGCCCTGTCCTTCCAATCCTTATCCCACCTTGTGAGCCCAGACCCCGTCCAATTTGCAAATACTACCTAGAATTCAGAATTGATAACTTGATGTATTTGCTAGACTTCCTGATTTATATTTCTTGATGGATTGACAATTCAATCCTTAAATAATACTTGAATGCTTTATGAATGATTCTTGAGTGAACTTCTGCAATTATATATGGCTGAACGACTAGTTGTTTATAATATGAAGTTCTGAGTTCATATGCTGAATTGCTTGTGAGTTGATTGTAATTTTTTAATTCTCCATCATCCCTCTCCCAAATGCTTTGTTCTCCCTTTTATATCTTTCAATGAGATGGAATCACACCTCTTCACTAACACCATAGCATTTGCAAGGGATACATCCCTTCATAATGAATCACCGTCTTAGAATGCCTTTAAATAATCGACGATACTTATATTCTCCTAGCCGGCCCCCTTGCTAACCTTTATTAATTTAATCGCCCAGTTTTATTTTGCAATATGACTGCAATCTGATCGGTGAAGGTTGTGCTCTCTATGGCGGGCCATGACAGTTCTCCTGCTATTCTTTGGCTGTTTCTGTCTGGCTGCCTAGGCTGGTTTGGTTGCCAGCCAGTGCTTTTTTGTTGTTCTTGTGATTTTCATGCTAGTTCACTGATCTTTTTTGCTATGTAAGGGACTGGGACCCTTTCCCAGTTTATCTTAATCGAAAAAATGCATAAATGTTCTGAAAAAATGTCAAGCTTGCAAGTACTTGAGTATGCCCAATTGGCAGTTATGTTTGGGAATAGAAAGTGAAATGAAGTTGTAAAATTATTATCTATTCTATGGGCCTAAATTGAGAGAGTGGACATTGTAGAGTATAATGTGATAACGCAAATATCTTAGTTGAGGTTAAAATTTTAGTAAACAGCAAAAGATGTTCTATAAATACAACAAAAACCAAGAAAATTTGTCATTTTCATCTTGTGCATCTACTGTCATCCTGAATAATTGTAGTACAATATGTAAACAATTCAGCAGCCATACCTATCGTTTGCCTCTTCATCTCCTTCTCCAATGATTGGAATAGTTGGCCCAGACAAAATAGCAAACCTGTTAGACAAAAAATAAGCATTTAGATATGCAGTGTAATCTAAAGTAGACTATGCAAGTTTTAAAAAAAAAATTACATTCAATTTGGACAGCAAAAGTTTAAAATGTTTATACTCACATTTCATATAATCATCTATTAATATCATTGTTTTCACAAGAGACTAGCATAGAAATTCCATGGTACTCATTTACCATATTTTAAAATTATCTAATTATCTTCCTCTATCGACCTCTATTCTTATTAACTCTCAACAGACATTTATTATCAGCTAATCTAAAATTGGTAAAGATGTTGTATGCACAAACGATTTGTATTTGTAAGCCTTTGTCGGCAGCATCATTACTCTACACAATATGATCACTCCAAAAGGCACTCATAATGATCATAATAAGAAGCTATGGAGTGTTCGGATTGAGGTGTCATTTACCTTGCAATCCTATGTATTATTCATGTATCTCCAACACTCTTGGAAAGTGTCCTTGGATGCCTAAAGCGGAATTGAAAATTATTTTGTAACTTAGATTCTCTTATAATCTTGATATTAATTGTTATATGCATTATTCAAGGAAGTGGAGTTCCCAGTGGCTGTTATGGAACTATATTTAACAGATCTCTCATCTTGGACATGAGAATTGAGTAGTGGAGCATCTTAAATGTCGTTGGTGGATCCCATTTGAGTTGGGTGATGATTTTGGATGCCTACCTTAAGATATGGGCCATTATGGAAGAGTTACAAGTCAAAGGTGCAATCTATTATTAATCTGGAGATTTTTTTGCTATTTATAGCTCATTGGCAGTTACATTTACTATTCTCGAAAGAGACTCTTCATTTTAGACATGGAATTTTTGCATTTTACCATAATTTGAAAGAACATTGTTTTGGGAAACCATTTGTGGTATTCCTCTCCCATTTTTGTATACATTGGAGACAAAATATAGTAGTTTTATGAGATTGTTTACAAGTACACAAGTGTTATCGAAGTGCTATCAGAGATTAAAGTGTTAGTGTGTGGGTGTATATCTTCTTTGAAGATTAATACATACTTGTCCTCTTTCTCATGTCGAGTTTTTTCTTGAAAGAGTTTCTCCATAAAAGTTGTGTTATCTATAGATTGTTGATTTATCTCTCATTGCTGATTTGCAATCACATAATTTTATCATATGGTAGTCCTTGTTAATCAAAGTGTTAGTGTCTAGATGTATATCTTCTGTGATTTCCTCTTCCTGAGATTGCCCTAAATCTTGCCCTAGAATCACAAGTTTAATGTAGTTAGGGTTATAATTTACCAATTAAATGCTTTAAGCAAGATGAATCTTGGTTTAGGTCCTACAATCATGTTAAATAATATTGGAAATATAATTCATATAATCAAAACATATATAATAAATGTCTTATCTATTTAAACCATGTAAAATACATAACTATTTCAAATCTATATAAACTACACAATATCTATAGTGCATGATGGAAGATTAGCCATAATAGGACTTGGATGAGAAACATGATAGGGCACCCGAAGCTATCCTCATGCTAAGCCCAAGACTAAACATACCATCCCTCTTGGCCCCAAGTGGCAGACATGCAGGCATCCAACCTGGGGTAGTGTGCTTAGTGGATAAACTTGTATCTACCTTCCCTATCCATGACACCTTATCCATCCTTCTTATGATTGAGACTCCTTGAATCCATCTCAACAACCAACCCATGTGGAGATTAAAGGGAAAGCCACAATGGGGTGCCCGTAGATTCTCCTATCTAAGCCCAAGGGCAGACATTCACCCCCTTGGCCCACAAGTGGCAGACACGCAGGCATCCAACATGGGGTGGCATACTTAGAAGGAAATCTAGTATCTACTCCCCCTTCTTGTATTTACCCACTCCTCCACATGGTTGCTTATTGGGAATGAGCAATTTAATGACTAATAGGAATCTAGTTTGACCAACAAAACATATCTAGATTCATAAGAGATTATACATTGATAAACATATCATCATTCACAATAATCATACTAGTGCATACCACAATACTTGCTAAAATATAAGACTGCTATATTCTAAGATGCAAATATATTATCAAGTATTGATTTCTGCCCTTGTCTGCTGAGTGCAGATAATTATGGATGATCTACTCCAATTGCCTTGATGTTCAATCTGTTTTTAATATTCAAAAGATATTGCTTTCCTGAATGTAGATGTGTTTTTGAATATGATTCGATGATCCTCTTCTTGGAATGTGTTCTCCTTTTATATCCCCATGGTGGGGAAAAGACATAACCATTCATCATTCTCTTCCCTTGGTAAGCGACACGTCCTTCTTGACTGATCGCTGCCCCTTCAAACCAATCGATGCCTCTTAGTATTAATGTATCTTTTTGGAGGAAATCGTTGTTAGGGAGTGTCGTTAGAAAGTTTTTAGAGATAATTAATATTATTTACTCCACCTCAGACTGCCAACCCTATTATTTCCTTTTGAGGAGGCGATCTTGATTTATTTTATTTTATTGCTCTTTTATGGGGGCATGACAAACCGCCCTTCTCGAGATTGCTTATCCTCAAGCAATTTTAAATTTGGATGATCAAAGATCTCAACTCCTTCCCAAGTGGCATCCTCTTCAGGTAGTCCCTTCCACTTAACCAAATATTTTGGAATACTCTTGTTTCTTAATCTCTTCTCTCACATATTAAGAATGATCTCAGGCTCCAAAATCAACTTACCTTCATCATCCAATGGGGACAATTCTAAACAAGGGGTGACATGTTGTCCTAGTACCCTTTTGAGTCTCGACAATATTATGGATTCGGCTATTAGCTGGTAATTCCAGCTTGTAGGTAACCTCCCCTATTTTCCTTAAACCCTTATATGGTCCATAAAATCTAGGTTTAAGCTTCTCAACTCCCCTGATCTTGATGGACGATTGTTTATAAGGCTATAATCTTAAGAAGACCAAATCTCCTACATCGAATGTCCTCTCAATCCTCTTTCAATCCACATACGTTTTTTGTTGGTTTTGTGCTTGGTGTATATTATCCTTAAGAGTATTCATAATATCCAGATTTTGTTGCACAAAGTCTTTTGCTCCTGGTACATAGCTTCCTTGGAGGATCAAACTTCCAAAAGGTGTTGCTTCATACCCATACAAAGCTTTAAAGGGACTCATCCCTATTGACATATGATGAGTGGTGTTGTAACAATATTCCCCAAGATGTAACCACTTAATCCATAATTTTGTTGGCTCGTAACATAGTTCTTTAAGTATCCTTCCACCCATTTATTAACAATTTCCGTTTGTCCATCAGTTTGGGGATGATAGCTTGTGCTTGGCATGAGTTCCGTTCTTGCTAATCGAAAAAGTTCTTGCCAAAATAAGCTAAGGAATGGTTGTCTCAGTCACTGATAATGTTTCTTAGTAGACCATGTAATCTGAAAATTTCTTTGAAGAAAACCTCGGCTACTTGAGGAGCCCTATAATTTGTGGATATGGCCATGAAAAGTGCACACTTGGTTAGACAGTCCAACACAACATAAATACAATCTTTGCCTTGTACTTTGGGAAGCCCTGTTATGAAATCCATGGAAACACTCTCCTATTTTTGGTTAGGTATAGGTAGAGGTTGGAGGAGGCTTGCTGGGTGAATTTGCTTTGCTCTGTTCCTTTGGCATATCATGCATTCTTGAACATGTTTAAGGATGTCTTTCTTGAGACCCTTCCAAGAGTATTTTTCCCTTACTTGCTTATAAGTCTTGTAGTACCCTTGGTGACCTACTAGAGGATTGTCATGGTACTCTCTAATGATCTTTTCCTTCATCTTGGAGCTTGGTACCAAGAATACCCTATTTTTGTATAGGATAAGTTCTTCCCCCACCTTATATTCTTCATTCGATATTTTCCCTTCTAGGATGTCACTGGCTTGTAGATCTTTGGCGTATTCGGCAATAATGGAATTTTTCCAATCTGTGGAGATGCTTGTGATAGAGCATAGATGGGGTCTTCATGATAGGTTATCTGCTACAGCGTTGTTTTTCCCCTTCATGTATTCGATATCAAAATCATAGGCTTTTATTTTACTCACCATTTTTGTTGTCTATCATTTAGATCTTTTTGGTTAAGGAAGAATCTCAGGCTATTATGATTAGCTCTTACAATGAATCTCCCAAAGACTAGGTATTTCCTGAATTTAGCTAAGGCATGCATAATTGCTAGCATCTCCTTGTCACAAATGGAATAGCTTTTTTTGGTTTCCTTTAGTTTTCTACTTTCAAAGGCAATAGGATGTTTATTTTGCATTAATACGGCTCTAATGCCTTTGCCTAAAGCATCACATTCTAACTCAAATGGCAATGAAAAGTCTGAGATTGTTAGAACGGGACAAGAGCTCATTACTTCCTTAAGTTTCTCACCAGCTTGTTGTGCCTTTTCATTCCAAGTGAATGCACCCTTCCTAGTTAAGTCGGTCAATGGGGTCGTCAACTGTGAAAATCCCTTGACAAATCTTCGGTAATAACTGCAAAGTCCCAAGAATCCTCTTAGGTGTGTTAAGGTTCTTGGTTTTGGCCAACTCCTTATGGCTACAATCTTCTCTTCATCAACACTTACACCTTGAGCACTGATTTTGTGTCCTAAGTACAAAATTTCCTCCATCCCGAATTCACACTTGGGGAGCTTGGCGAATAAGGATTGTCGTTCAAGTATTCCCAACACTTCGTCTATGTGTCTCAAGTGTTCCTCCCAAGTTTTGTTATAGATTAAAATATCGTCAAAGAAAACTAAGAGGAATCTCCTTAATTGTTTTCTAAAGATGTGATTCATACATGATTGGAAGGTAGCAAGGGCGTTGGTTAGTCCAAAAGGTAGGACAAGAAATTCAAAGTGTCCATAATGGCATCTAAAAGTTATCTTGGGGACATCTTCTGCTCTTACTCTTATTTGATGATACCCTGAATGTAGATCATTTTTTGAAAAATATACTACATGAAGTTCATTGATTAGTCCATCAACTCTAGGGATGGGATATGGGTTTTTGATGGTTTTTTTATTAAGTGCCCTATAATCGATGCACATTCTCATAGTGCCATCTTTCTTTTTCACTAGTACAATAGAGTAGGCAAAAGCACTAGCACTAGGTTGGATATGTCCCATTTCCAATAACTCCTTTATGGCTTTCTAAATTTCCTCTTTATATCCTCGTGGGTGACAGTAAGGTGTGGTAATAATAGGTTTTTCCCAGGGAAACCTGGGGATGCGTCCCCCCACTAAAATAACCCGTTCTTGTCCCCGTGTCGTCTCGGGTATAGGGGGATGGCTAGGGGATGGTCCCCTGGCATCCCCCTTTTTTTTTTAAACTTGGGAAACGTCCCTAAAATAGGGAAATGGTCAACAGAAAAAAGGGGACGGCCAAGGGATGCTGATGAGCACATGGTTAAACTAAGAGGGGGGGTGGGGATGAATCAGTATAGCACAACTTTTACTTTTTCAGACTTAAACCATATTTAAAATTGATCAATAATAATAACATCATTTAAATAATCATGCACATAAGAACACAATAACACATGATATTTACGTGGAAACCCTTATGGGAAAAGACCACGGAAAATTAATGCTTTTATATAAATTCTTTTGTTTACAAATTTTGTAGGCACCAACCCACTGGAAGCACCAACTCCCACAATTGAATTTGTAGGCACCAACCTACTAGAGAGATACCAATATCTCCTTTAGGAAGCACCAACTTCCAAAGAAAAGTACCACCCTCTATGTTGCTCCTTCAACGGATGATGGACATTATGATTCCTTCACCAAATCTGTATAAACTCTTCATAAATGCTTCACAAATCTGCATAAACTCCTCTTTATTAATGCTTCACAAATTAGCATAAACTCTTCTTTATTAATGCTTCACACATTTGCATAATATAAATCTGTCATAAATACATCACAAATTTGCATTATATCTGCTCATAATTCTTTCAATAGATCTGCACATAAGCTCTCATAAGTCTTCTTATCATTCTGCCATAAATTCTTCATATAAATCTGCCATTTAACTTTTCACGAATCATCTTAAATTCTGAGTGTATTCTTCTTGAAAATCTGCTCTTGGATCTGCTGGTGTATTTATGATATTGTTATATGTCTTTTTCATCACACTTCTTTATTTTCACAATCCTCATTCACAATTTATATCTTATGCTTTTAATGAAATGATGCATTTCTTAAATAGAGATAACCTTTTGAATGGATGTCACTTTTTATTAACAAACTCACCTCTTAATCGCATCATTTCACTAAAAAACTTGATCATTGCCTTCCTTTAACAACCGTTATTTAATAAGCATTGTTTTATAATGAATCGTTGCCTCTCTTTTAATAATTATTTCCTTAAAATGAGTGCTGCCTTTTAGTTTGTCTTTACTCAATATAATCGCTGGTCTTTATGCTTGTTTTATC
Source organism: Sequoiadendron giganteum (assembly GCA_007115665.2). Classification (NCBI taxonomy): domain Eukaryota; kingdom Viridiplantae; phylum Streptophyta; class Pinopsida; order Cupressales; family Cupressaceae; genus Sequoiadendron; species Sequoiadendron giganteum. Next base: position 227,475,574 of record CM021105.1, read on the forward strand.
ACTTCATACCATATGTTATGAATAAGATAAATTTTTGTCTTGTTATCAGGAGCCCTTCTTGTTAGTTTTATAAGATCAGATATATGCTCAGAAATTAATTCAAAAATGACACAAGAACACAGCCAATACCCTAGGAAAACCCTCCAACCTGAGGGAGAAAAACCCAACCAATATATCTCCTATATATTGATATTAATAAGAGCAGCAAACTGCTTACAACTTAGGCACAAACATAATGCATGAATGATACAATGAACAGCACCTCTCCTAGATGCAAAGATACAAATAAGATGATTCTCCGTGAATCGATCTGTTGATACAAAATTCGATCTGCTCCTTAAATCGCACTTCTCCTTTTGTGAGTTCACTTGACTTGATGATGAACACAAATGAAATATCTCACATATATAGCCCTTTGAAAAGAATCACACCTTTTCATGAAGAGAGGTCGACCTTGATAGAAAGACGTCTTTTGGAGAGGCATGAATTTCAAGACAAGTCAGCTTCATGAATAATATATTTAATTATTATTAAATCACTTAATAATCATAATGAAGTCGGCCTCTTCAATTAATTCGAATATATATAAATTTAAAACAGCTTTTGCTATTATTTAAATTTATCTTTCAAATCGCCTTGGAAGTATTTATCACATGGCTGAATTATCATCAACACTCCCTCTCAGCTAGGGAGGAATATTTCCACCTGAGTAATATATATCACCTCATAGTGATGTTAATAAACATGGCTACATCCATGAAAAGAAAAGAGCTTATCACCTCATCGTGATATCAGATATCACCTCATCGTGATATATCATGGCTACCTCCATAGATGGTATGTACAAGTGCTCATCACTTAATGTGATGTTGTCACCTCACCATGACTCTCCCAGAGGGTGAAACACAAGTACAAGAAAATCATCACGGACTCCCTCACGTGATGTTCTCATGGAGTCACACATATGACATCCACCATGGCTCTCCCAGAGGGTGGAACAAGGGCTCTCACCTCAAACTTCTCTTACAGAGAAGAATGCATTAACAAGGGATTTCACCTCGAACTTCTCTCACAGAAAAGAACTCATTAACAAGGGATTTCACCTTGAACTTCTCTCACAGAGAATAACTCATTAAAGAGGATTACTGATACTGAGACTCCTTCTCAATTAGGGTTGTATTCGCCACCATACCAAGCTTATCCAAAAGTACACAAACTTTATCCTAGAGAGAGGCTTGGTGAGAATGTTTGCCGACTGCTTATTAGTGCTGATATACCTCAACTATATAGCTTTCCTCAATACCATATCTCTAATGTAATGGTATGCTTAGTTCTGTCATGAAACACTTCGAATGACAGAAAGCTTCTCAAAGTTTTCATAATCACAATGGATGATAGTCGACTCCAATGATTGTCCAAACAATCCTGCAAGGAGCTTCCGAATCCACACTGCTTCTCGAGCTGCCACACAAGCTGTAATGTAGTCGGCCTCTGTTGTACTCAGTGCCACAGAAGACTGCTTCCTGCTACACCAAGATATCATTGTAGACCTCAACTGAAACAACATCCAAAGGTACTCTTCCAATCAGCAACACAACCATCTTCTTTAGGTTCAGTGGGCTCCCTCTGAAACTTCAAGCACTTGCATCAACCTCTTGACCTCATCGTCCAAGATTTGCCTACAATGCTTGCTTTAGAGAAATGGTTACCAGCGCACACCTCTGTAGAGAATCAGGGTTGTCCTCTTCGACCTCATCCCAGATCACACTATTCTGAATAGGTTTGCGGAGCTACCAATGTTAAATCCAGGATGAATGACTTGAGCAATTCCGAACTCAACTGCTGAAGAGGTACTTCAAGAATTTAGCATCTGGCCTTGCAACACTGCAGCCCTTACTTAGTCTCATAGCTGCAAGCAGTGTCTCCATTCTTCGACCTATAGGATGCATCAAGCTCTTCTTGAAAGCAATCTCTTACGCTTCTTGATTTATCCTGAAAGCATTAAGAAGAGATTACTAGTAGTTCATGGAACTCAATTATCTCAAATAGAAGTACCATTGCTAGGAGCATACATGATTGACTATCTCAATGTTATAGCATGAATTAATAACTACATAACAATTCATGAACATTATTCAACCATGCAATACTTATCTCATACAATTCAGAATCTCCTGAGTAATCCCAGATAATTAATTCATCAATCATGACATGTCTTTCTTCCAATTTCTCGAAAGAGCTAATCTCAGCATAACAAAAGACAATCTTCACAAATTAGCATGAAACAACTTGCAATGAATAATTCTTAATTCTAAAGAATCTTATCCCAGTGATCACTATTTACTGGTCACACATAATCCAAGTAAATAATGTCAGATTTGCACAACTCAACAAACTGAATTTTAGCCTAGAAGGGTAATTACAATCAAAACAAAGAATACTCATCTCTTAAATATTTTGAAGGGTGGACACAGTACGATACGCTGCTCTTGCGCTCAGATCAGTACAACCTTCACGGCTTGAACACAGGCCCATGACTAGAGTAGAAATTCACTAGAATCATTTTGGGGAGAGATCTCAAACACATCCGCAAATGAAGCATGTTGATTAGGCTTGGTAGGGCAATCCTTCGCATAGTGACCAAACTTGTCACATCTAAAACATTGAACATGAGAGAAGTCCCACTTCTTCTTGAATGTAGGAGCACCATTTGACCCTTTATCTCTATTCCTCTTGAAGTATCATTTCTTTCCTCCGTTTCCTTCCTTCTTCGAGGATTGAGTGTAAAGAACATGAATGTCTTCATTTGTAGGGCTTCGACCAATACCTCTCGTAGCCAACCTCGAATCCTCTTGAATACAGTCTGCCCTCAACTGATCAAACTTGGGAAGTTTCGATCTTGCACTTATACCTTGAATGTATGACTCCCAAGATGAAGGAAGACCATTGAGGGCCAACATGGTCAAATCCTTGTTGTCAACAAAATGACCAATAGTAGAGAGTTGATCTCTTAACTTGGTGAGCCTCATGAAGTAAGCGATGACAATTTCCCCTTTCATCATCTTCAAATGATGGAGTTGTTGCTTCAGTGCAAGTGCCCGACTTGTGTTATTGATTTCGTACATCTCCTCCAAGGTTTTGAACATCTCTCTTGCTGACTTCAACTTTGAGACGATAGGAACAATATGATCCTTCATGGAATCAACTAACATCTTCTTTGCCTTAGTATCTTTCTTCTTCCATGGAACCTTTTCTTCCTCATCCGTAGGCTCAGGGGTGGAGCTCTCCACAAACTCTGCCAATTCGCTTTCCTCCAAGGTGAGCATGATCCTGAATCTCAAAGAAGTGAAGTTTGACACTCCCTCAAGCCTATCCTCAATCTTAAGACCATTCACCATCTTGACAGAGAGATAGAGATGAATAAAGATGAGAAATAAAATAAGGGTATCGCTGTATTAAACACAAATCTGATCGTGATCTTCTTCAAACCCGCTCTGATACCATGTTAGTTTTATAAGATCAGATATATGCTTAGAAATTAATTCAAAAATGACACAAGAACACAGCCAATACCCTGGGAAAACCCTCCAACCTGAGGGAGAAAAACCCAGCCAATATATCCCCTATATATTGATATTAATAAGAGCAGAAAACTGCTTACAACTTAGGCACAAACATAATGCCTGAATGATACAATGAACAACACCTCTCCTAGATGCAAAGATACAAATAAGATGATTCTCCGTGAATCGATCTGCTGATACAAAATTCAATCTGCTCCTTAAATCGCACTTCTCCTTTTGTGAGTTCACTTGACTTGATGATGAACACAAATGAAATATCTCACATATATAGCCCTTTGAAAAGAATTGCACCTTTTCATGAAGAGAGGTCGGCCTTGATAGAAAGACGTCTTTTGGAGAGGCGCGAATTTCAAGACAAGTTGGCTTCATGAATAATATATTTAATTATTATTAAATCACTTAATAATCATAATGAAGTCGGCCTCTTCAATTAATTCGAATATATAAAAATTTAAATAACTTTTGCTATTATTTAAATTTATCTTTCAAATCGCCTTGGAAGTATTTATCACATGGCTGACTTATCATCAACACTTCTTACATATTATGAATTCCATTCTAGGAAGTAATCACTGCCTGATTTTTCTTTGTATTCATTTTTGTCTCTATTCAGATTTTCGTCTTATTTGCCCCCCTTTTGTCTTATGTGCTTTTTTTTGTCTTATATGCTATATCCGTTGCCTTTTATAATGTTGTATTTTGCCATCTCTAATTTCACTTTAACTTAGGTAATTTAAGTATATATTTCACTTTTAATTGCTGCTCCTTTTGTCTTATATGGCTCCACAAACATTCCCATCCTTTATCTGTTATTTATGACTGCTGCTCCTTTCTCAACTGCAACCTGGACATATGCATTTTTAAATCTGGTTGATGCCTCTCTCATACTAATGTTTTAATGTTAATCTTTTGGAGATAAATTATCATATCATTATCACTACTACCAATGTCTGTAATGTCCCCATTTTAGCCATACGCTCTTTTGTGACTGATAGCCTATTTTTGGAGGCCCATAGGCTAGTCAAAAGTGCAAATTAGGGTTTTCTATTTTGTAGGAGGTTTCAGTTGAGCTTTTGAAGGTTTGCATGTGAGAGTTTTTGAGGCGTGTCTGGTGGAGCTTTTTGGGTTTTTGGAGAGCTTCAGGATGAGGTAACATGCATGATAAGAAAATGACATGCATTTATGGTAGATACTTTGCATGCGAGAAAGGTATCTAGGTTTTTCTGGGTTTTTAGAAAGCTTCAAAATGGTGTAACATGCATCTCCATCTAACAACCTTTCCAGGAACTTACTATTTTTAGTAAGTCATGGCGGCTGTCCAGTTTGTGCTCAAAATGAGTTTGGAGACACTTACTAACAGTTTGCTATTTTTAGTAATTTCTATTTTTGGCAGTGTTCGGGTTGGTAGCAGTTCAGTTTGCTTTTCTAAATCTGGCAGGGTAGTTAAGTATTGTTGGTTTTAGCTTTTTGAGGTGCATTTTTGTAATGTCCCCTTCTAGTCAGTGATCGGCTTAGTGGCTCTTCAACCTATTTTGGAAGCCCATAGGCTCGTTGAGGTGAAATCAAGATTTCCCTTGTTTGGAGGTTTTTGGCATTTCTCATAATTTACTATTTTTCGTAAGTTCTAATTTTGGCAATGGTCCAGTTGGCAACACTTCAGTGAGTTTCCTTTTCTGTTGGAGCAGTTGCATGACTTTGGTTTTGGCTTTTAAGAGCAATATTTGGAGAAATAATTTATCTCAAAGCATTAATGTTATGTTTTTAAATTGACCCCTTGGCCTAATGTATTAACTTGAAGTTGTGTTAAAAGGTGGTCATTAAGGATGGACGCCTCATGGAGAGAATATTTGATATTTTATAATGTCTTAAATGCCTTGAAGTTTGGACGCCTAAAGGAGATGAAATAAAGTGTTTTCAAATTTAAAATATTTCAAAAAGGAGTTTAGGCGTCCCTTTCTTGGAGGAGTTATGAAATTTGAAAAGTCACCTTCAATTCTATAAAAGAGAGTGTTTGCTCTAGCATTTCTCATCCATTGTTTATGCTATTGTTATGCTGTCGAAATGAATTCATGTATTTGGCTTTGAGGAATGCTTACCTCCTAGCATTTGTCCAATTTCATGTTTGAAAGATAACACCTACTTGGTTTTAAGATTGCTTCTCATCCAGACTAGCAAATTGAGCTTCATGGTTGATGAATTTTGGAGATATCTTCAGTTTTGGCTTGTTGGTTCATTCATGGCTGAAGGACGTTTTGGTTTGCAGCTTTTTGTGTGTTTTTATTTTGATTGTGGGTGTTTGTTTATTATTTTCCTATGCTAAAGGCGACCCTTTCCTAGCAACTTCAGATTTTAATTTGAAGATTCTGATTTTATCTAATGAAATCGCCCTTCATGAAGGCCGTACCATGTTCAGAGTGCCTTGGAATTCGTGTTAAATTATTTGGAGAGCTTTGATGCAGTTTGAGTGTTGGATATTGGGCACCATCCTCCTAGGGAGCATTTGCAATTCATTTTAGAGCATTTGGAGGTAATTTGAAAGTGTTGTGAGCATTTTAATGATTTACAGTTTGCTGGTTAGACATTTTCAGTTTTCTGGTTATTGTTATCAGATTTCAATAAGTTCAGATTTTGGCTTGTAATTCAATATTTGAGAGGTTCAGAACTTGGAAGAATCATCCTTCACATATTTGCATTGATTCTATCATTGTAATTTGTAACACTTGTAAATTGCAGATTTTTTTCATTGTAAGACTGTGAATTAGTAGTACTAATTCAATCATTGTTATTACTGCATTTACTTGTGAATTTTAATGCAAACACTTTAACCCCTGGATGGTTTACCGCCAGTGTGGAGGAAATTAATATTGTATGTACATCTCTCACCCACTATTCAAGTGGCGAATTCCCACTGCTAAGTGGATGCCCGTTAAGTGGATGAATTGTTTTAAATGGTAATGTTTTTCCCCCGACCGTTTGAGTGGTAGCGTGGAAACTCTTATGGTTGGATCACTACCTACTTGCATTCAGTTATAATTCAATTTTCAGTTGTACTTAGTTTCCTCTGCCATATGCTATCACCTCGCCTTCTAAAGGATCTTGGTGAACATTCTTGGCGTAGAGTGCATTTAATTTGATTATGATTTGGAAGCTAACGCTAATCAATTGGCATAGTGCTGGTTTGTGTTGTGACAATTCAAAGAAAAAATTGGTTGGCTTATCTCAATTTTGGAGAAAATGAATTATTTAAGTCATTAATGTTCTATTTTCATATTGGTCCCCTTGGCCTAGTGTTAATGACTTAATGTTGTTTTCAAAGGTGGCTCTTGAGGGTGGACGCCTCATTATGAGGTAATTAAATATTTTATAAAGTTTATAATGTCCCCTTGCTTTGGACGCCTAGGAGAAGGTGAATAAAGTTTATTTTAAAATTCAAATATTTTCAATTGTGCCTTGGGCGTCCCTTTTGGACGGAAAAGAAGGAAAGTGAAGGGTCACCTCCCAAGTTCTATTTAAGAAGGCTTTTGCTCCAGCATTTGGTATTCATGGTTGTTGATTATATTAAAATGCTGCTGAAATGAATTCAAAGCTCTCGCTTTGAGGAGAGCATACCTCCTAGCTCCATCCATTCAGTTTCGTACTTGCAAGACAATACCTAGCTGGATTCTGAAGACTGTGCTTCATCCAGGAGTGCAGATTGAGTTTATTTTGATTTCCAAATTCAAATTGCTACTGTATAATCTGATTTTGAGGTTGCTGGTTTTTGTATGGCTGTAACTCACTTTCATTCACAACTCTTTGTGTGAATTTTATTTGGTTTTGGGTATTCAAGCAGTCATCTTTCCTACCTTGAGTGCCCAATTTCACCAAGTTTCAGATTTTATTATGAAGTCTCCATGTTTCTAGAGCAAGTCGCCCTTGACAAGAGGGTTTAATCATTTTCAGATCTGCATTGGGAAGCATGTACAAATAATTCATTGCCATTTGGAGGAGTTTCTTGTCTTGTACTTGGTCGCCCAGCTTCTAGCTCTCATTTGCTTTCAATTTCATATCAAACAGAGAAGTTTGGAGCAAGTTATCAGCATTTTGGTGAATTCTTACCTTGCTGGTCTGATTTTTTGTTTATGTTGTTTCTGATCAGACTTGTTTAGTTTCATAATAATGCTGGTTTGAACTTCATTTCTCTATCATTCTTGTATTTTAATTGTAGAGGTTTACTACTCTAACTCTTGGTGGGCTTTGGAAGCATATTTCTATGTATTCGTAGCTAAAAACTCTATCTTTGTAAAGCTGGTTTAGTAGTACTAACAGCTGGTTTATTTATTGCTGCAATTCAGTTTTGTTTTAGCTCCCATTGGATAAGTGGTTGAAGCATTTTATTTCCATCACTTCAAAATTCAATAATTCCCCCCACTGAATTAGTGGCAGAGCGGATTCAAGGTTGGCTTGCCGCCTTATAATAATTGCAATTAGTTGCTCCCGCTGAATAAGTAGTTGAGCTCGTGGTCGATTATCCGCCTACTTGTATTTCCAACATTTACTTTCATTCCATGGTCGGCTAGCCACCTAGCAAGCATTGTATTTATTTCCAATTGCTAACGATCCCCAACACCATATGCTGTCACCTCTCCCACATTGGGATCTTGGTGAACATTCTTGGTGAAGGGTTACTTTCCAAGCTGGCATCTTTGGAGCTAACACAAATCATTGGTGTTTGTGTTGGTTAAAATTTGAAAAAATTGAGGAATATTATAATGTCTTTGTTGAATTCTTTGATGCTCTAAACAATCTATTGTTGTCACTTTCTTGGATCACTGCTCCTTAACTTGCAGTCGCACAAACCTTCCATATACTTAAACTTATAGTCTGATTTTGCTTGGTCTTGTATGCTACCAACCTGTCCATCAATTAGTGGCATATGGACTTTTATGATTTCCTTGACATAGATCTTGTTTGACATCAATGACAACTTCCAATTGTCTATATACCCTTGAAATCAATGACAATATTTCCAACAATCTCCCCCTTTGTCATTGATGGCAACATAATTTTGTTTCTTTTCTCTAACTCTCCCCCACTGTATATCTCTCCCCCTTTGACATCAATGGCAAAGGGAAGTTCAAGAAGCATCTATCCACAAATGGATCATGGGAAACATCCATTCTTATACTTATATCCAATGCAATAAGAATATACTTCTCCCCCTATCGAAATTCTCTTATGCTCCCCCTTGCTCTAATACTCCTCTTTCTCTAACTCTTCATCCCTTGACTTCTAAATTACTTAAGTGACATGCTTCCTCTATATCTTGGCTGCTGAATGAAGAAGATCATCCTCATTTTTTTTTATCTCTTTGTGAAAGTCTTCTCTCCTTTCTTCTCTTCCTCAAGTTTTCTGATTGCCACAACTGAAATGATTGCTTTCAGCTTTTTGCTATCCTTTTGCATAGGAACTTCTCTTATTTGCTCTCGATTTTGGGCTCTTTGACACTATCTTCATCAATCTAGAATGGTAACTCCTCATTTCATTTATTTCTTCTCTTACTTTACTTTCTTCAAGACCTTCTATAGACTATAAATGACCTTTCCCTTTCCAAGAGCTGCTCAAATTGAAACCTTACTTTTTCATTATCTTCCAAGGCAATATACTCCTCTCTATTGCTATTATTCACAATAGATTTGGATTGTTCATATGACACCTTAAATCCTTTGAGTCTTGATACAATTTGCTCCTTTTCATGCTTAAGTTTCTTTTGAAGATTCCTTTCATAATTCTTCCTCATGACATCAATGTCATCATTCTCATCCTCCTGTTAGGCATTTGGAGAACCCTCTTGTCAAGTTTAGTCTTACAAACATTTTCATCACTTTCTTCTTCATATCTCCTCACGCTATGATGAAAGGTTAAAGATTTGTGATCCCTATTCCTACTCTTCAACCACATATTCTCATTCTCTAATGTGAATCAGTATAAGATAATTTTCATTTATTTAAGCTTTAGCATCATCTCTCTATTTTCCCAAATCTTCAATCTCATGGAAACACTTGTAAATGCCATCTTTGTGTGCATAGGTTGAAGGTATGCAATCTTTCATCATCTAGGATCTTAAACATTTTCTAGAATTATGTAGATGCCAATTTATTGTTTTCCCTTGATACCAATCTACGGGACAAGTGGATTCTTCTCTTCAAGTTTTGTGATACTTCATCTTTTCAATTATCTTCCCCATGGGGCTGAATGATAATGCCATACTTAGCTCCCCCTGAAATTGTACTTCTTATAAACTTAGTGATACCACTTGTACATGAAGTGCAGTTTACATTTGCATAGGTTTATCCTTTTGATTATCTTGTTCTTGTTTCCTTCTCCAAACTTTTATAGACTTTCCTTTTTGTTTGGTCATGGTATCCTTCATCTCCTGCTATCTAGGTGGTTTTACAAAGCCACTTCTACAATTTTGTGCAATATGTCCATAGTTATTGCATTTGTAGCATATGACGTTATAATCTACTAACGGAGCAAATGAGTTATAGCTCCTATTTCTCCATCCATAAGAACTTTTGTTTTTGTTCCAACCATAATTATATCTCACGTGCTCTACAATCTCTTGCCTTATGACCAAAGTTATTACAATAAAAGCAATATCCATAAAATGGATTATGTAATCTGATCTTAAATGCTTGCTTTGATAGAAGGGGCATTCTGAATATGTCAGTTTTAACTTTTGAAGTGCTTAAATTTTTTATTTCCTTAGCTTTGCTTCTTTCACCTTTGATGGGACTTTTAAGGATTTCTTCATAGCTATTTGGTTCTTCTTTACTTGACTTCTTAGGTGCCCCTTTGGAGTCATCCTTGTTGTCCATTTGATTTTCTGCATATCCAAGTCCTTTCTTATTGAATGGTGACCTCTGTTTATTTAATATATCATCCAAGATCTTGGTACTCTTATCAAACTTAAGGTTCTTGTTCAACTTGGAGGATGTCTTTTCTAGTTCCTTTCTTAAAGAAACTATCTCGAACTCTAACATTTCACAATCTTCTTTCTTTTTCTCCAATTGGACTCTCAGTTCCTCTTTCATCTTGTATCCTTCTCTCATCTAAAATTTTAGCTCAACAATTATCTTCTTGGATTCTTCAAGACTTCGTACTAACTCTACATTAGATTCATTGTTCTCTTGAACTTGTAGCTTTAGCTTTTGGTTCTCCTTTCTAAGCCTCTTGATCTCACTGTAGGCATAATGGAGTTCCTCCTCAAGATCCACTACATTATGATCTTCGTCATTTTCTTCTTCTAAGTTTATATCAACATTCTCATCATGTTCTTTTAACTCCTTTTCTTCTAAGTTCATCTCTTCTTTTCTTTCAAAGATATCATCTTTTGTTTCTATTTCCATTTATGATCCATTTGTCAGCCCATGATTTTTCCTTGCTTCTTTGTCATTACTAGCCTTTGGTTTTATTAGTGCTTGTTGATTAATGCTTTGTTTGGTATTTCCTTTTCTTCTTGCCATGTGTACTCTTTAGATCTACCTTCTAGGTTTTTAGACTAATTCGAAGGAACCTGCTTTGATACCAATTGATAAGCACACGGTTATATTGAGGGGGCGGGGGGTGAATCACTATAACACAACTTTTACTTTTTCAGACTTAAACCATATTTAAAACTTGATCAATAATATTGACATCATTTAAATAATCATGCACATAAGAAGAACACAATAACACATGATATTTACATGGAAACCCTTACGGAAAAAAAACCACGGCAAATTAATGCTTTTATATAAATTCTTTTGTTTACAAATTTTGTAGGCACCAACCTGCTAGAGGCACCAACCCCTCATTCAATTTGTGAGCACCAACTCCCATAACTGAATTCGTAGGCACCAACCTACTAGAGAGATACCAATATCTCCTCTAGGAAGCACCAACTTCCAAAGAAAAGTACCACCCTCTATGTTGCTCCTTCAACAGATGGACATTGTGATTCCTTCACCAAATCTGTATAAACTCCTCTTCATAAATGCTTCACAAATCTGCATAAAATCCTCTTCATTAATGCTTCACAAATTTGCATAACCTCTTCTTTATTAATGCTTCACACATTTGCATAATATAAATCTGCCATAAATACTTCACAGATTTGCATTATATCTGCTCATAATTCTTTCAATAGATCTGCACATAAGCTCTCATAAGTCTTCTTATCATTCTGCCATAAATTCTTCATATAAATCTGCCTTTTAACTTTTCACAAATCCATCTTAAATTCTGAGTGTATTCTTCTTAAAAATCTGCTCTTGGATCTGCTGGTGTATTTATGATATCCTTATATGCCTTTTTCATCACACTTTTTTATTTTCACAATCCTCATTCACATTCTATCTTATGCCTTTAATGAAATGATGCATTTCTTAAATAGAGATAACCTTTTGAATGGACGTCACTTTTTATTAACAAACTTACCTCTTAATCGCATCCTTCCCCTAAAAAATTTGATCGCTGCCTTCCTTTAACAACTGTTATTTAATAAGCATTGTTTTATAATGAATCGTTGCCTGTCTTTTAATAATTATTTCCTTAAAATGAGTGCTGCCTTTTAGTTTGTCTTTACTCAATATAATCACTGGTCTTTATGCTTGTTTTATCGCTTCATACCATATGTTATGAATAAGACAATTTTTTGTCTTATCATCGGGAGCCCTTCTTACATATTATGAATTCCATTTTAGGAAGTAATCGCTGCTTGATTTTTGTCTGTATTTATTTTTGTCTTTATTCAGATTTTTGTCTTATTTGCCCCCCTTCTGTCTTATGTGCTTTATTTTTGTCTTATATGCTATATCCGTTGCCTTTTATAATGCTGTATTTTGTCATCTCTAATTTCACTTTGACTTAGGTAATTTAAGTATATATTTCACTTGTAATTGCTGCTCCTTTTGTCTTATGTGGCTTCACAAACATTCCCATCCTTTATCTGTTATTTATGACTGCTGCTCCTTTCTCAACTGCAATCTGGACATGTGCATTTTTAAATCTGGTTGATGCCTCTCTCATAATAATGTTTTAATGTTAATCTTTTGGAGATAAATTATCATATCATTATCCCTACTACCAATGTTTTTGTTGAATTCTTTGATGCTCATAACAATCTATTGCTGTCACTTGCTTGGATCACTGCTCCTTAACTTGCAGTCGCACAAACCTTCAATCTACTGAAACTTGTAGTCTGATTTTGCTTGGTCTTGTATCCTACCAACCTGTCCATCAATTAGTGGCATATGAAATTTTACGATTTCCTTGACATAGGTCTTGTTTGACATCAATGACAACTTCCAATTGTCTATATACCCTTGACATCAATGACAATATTTCCAACAGACGCCTGAGACGTCCCCCAATCGTCCCAGGGATGGCCAGCCGTCCCCCGTGTCAAAGCATGGTCAAAACAAACAAAAACACAGTAGTATTTCTTTACAGACTCGGTATCGATCACAGAAAAAAATATACTTGTATGTTATGTCCAAAATTAATATCACATCAACACAATTTCTCCACTCGTGTATACAAAATATGTTCACCTAAAAATTAGAAAGATGTGTGATGAACCAGTGCTGTCCAGAAATTTTACATGTAACAAAAAAGTGTCTTCAAATTGTGGTTTCTTTGAGAACTGGATATCGAGATATCTGACATAAGAAGTTATAAAAAAGTGTACTGCTGTTGCAACAAGAGTATAAATAATAACAATAGTAGTGATGATAAATGTACTGCTATTATAGTGGGACTAAATCCTCGATTGCTAGAATGTGCCACATTTTTTGGTAAACTTTTTGTTAATTAGAAACATGTAAATTACATTGCATGATAATAACCAAAGTTAGAAAAGTCCTATGAAGTGCAATTCTGAAACCTGTAGCAAAGTTAGTACAGAGAGGAGGACAATGGTACATGACACCACAGACTTTAGCCCATGGTCATGCTTTTGAATTGGCAACGCTTTTGGTGCCAATAATGCCTCATAAACCACTTCTTTCTCACCATTGTTATACATGTAAGATTATCAACATACACCCAGCATATAATGGCACGATGAGATGTTATTGTATTACAATGGAAGAGAATCCAAAACTAGTGGGATATGCAACTTTCTCAGATTATTGACATACACATCCAACATACAGTTAAGGTTCTATAATGTATATTATGCATGCCTTATCCATGTTTTCATATAAATATTTAAAATTTCCCCATATATTTAAAATTTTCCCTATATTTTATATAGCCGTCCCACCATCCCTGTCTCGGAAACTTGGGGTAACACTGGTTTTGCCCCTTCCTCTAATTCAATGGTGTGCTCAAAGCCTCTCTTTGGTGGTAGTCCTTGCGGAATGTCTTCAAACACTCTTTTGTTCTTTTTTAAAATAGGTTGAATATCAATGTGTATAGTTTTTCCTTGGGAGGAAGACTTGTCAAGAATCATGCATTGTGCAGCTCATTCTCCTTCTCCACGTCTAAAAATTATTTCCATCCTCTTGGATGAAATTACCCTTGGTGACCCATTGGATAGCCCTCTTAAGAGGACTTCTTGTCCCTCGTGTTTAAAGCAAAGCTCCAATTTTGGAAGGTCTAAGTTAAAACACCCCAAAGAGTATATCCATGGGCTACCCAAGATTACATCAGTGTCCCCTAAATTTACTATGTAGAAATCTTCTTTGATTGGATGTTTTCCCAAGGTCATGCTTAGTTGGGGAATTTTTTCAGCACATAGAGAAGTGGATCCATCAGCCAAGGCTACTTGAAAACCCTTAAAATCTTTTATTTCTAATTTCATTTTTGTAACCAGTTTTTCTTCAATAAAGTTGTGGGTTGCCCCACTATCCATAAGGGCGATTACTTTTTTCCCTTTTATTACACTTTTAATTCGGAAAGGACGATGCTTGGAGGCTCTAGAGATGGCTGCTAGGGTTCCTTGTTCTTCTTCGCTGTACCTTATTTCCTTGCTTGGATTTCCTTGTTCTTCTTCATTAGATATTGCCTCTATATTTCGTGCCTTGCTTTTCTTTCCACATATGTGTCCCGGCCCCATTTTTCCTTACATTTGAAGCACAAACCATTCTTTTTTAGATCCTCTCATTGCCCTTTAAGGTTTTCCCATTTACAAAAATGCCCAAGCTCCCATTTTTCCTTGTAATTGAAACGTAATTTTCCCTTTCGAAATTCTTTGTGGTCATCTTTAGAAGGAAATTCCCCTTTATGCCCATTTTTCTTATAGGGAGGTTTGGTGTGTGTGTTTGATGACTTGTCTTTTATGGATGTGTCTTCCAGTTTTAGAGCCTTATCAATGGTGTCATTGAGAGAGGTGGGATCATGTAATGTCCCCATTTTTAGCCATACGCTCTTCAGTGTCTGATAGCCTATTCTCGGAAGCCCGTAGGCTCGTCAGAGGTGAAATTAGGGTTTCCTATTTTCTAGGGGTTTTGAAGGTTTGCATGAATGAGGATGGCAGATTCTTTCTCGGTTTTCAGAGAGCTTCGCAGTGATATAGCATGCATAGTCATTGGACAACTTTTCTGAATTTACTATTTTTAGTAAATTCTATTTCTGGCAGGGCCATCTTGGACAGTTGCATCAGCAGTCAGCTCAGTTTCCATTTTGGGCAGTGCAATTTGGGCATACTTGGCTTTCAGCATTTTGAGGCTTATTTTGGGTAAAATGATTTATTCTAAGTCATTAATGTTATAATTTCTTATTGGTCCCCTTGGCCTAGTATTAATGACTTAAAGTTGTTTTAAAAGGTGACCTTTGAGGGTGGATGCCTCATTGAGAGATTATTTAAATATTTCTAAAGTAAATATTTATCCTCAAGTTTTGGATGCCTAGAAAGGTGAATATAATGTTTTAAAAATTAAAATATTTCAAAAGTGAAATGGGCATTCCTTTTGGAGGGAAAAAAGATGGAAGTTGAAGAGCCAACAGTCACCTTCAATTCTATAAAAGCAAGCCATTGCTCATTCATTCTCATCTTTGAAAATGTTGTAAAGTTATGCTGCTGAATTAATTTCAGAATCCGGCTAAGGGAAAGCTTAGCATTTCTACTCCATTCTTCGGGCCTAAAACTATGGTCTCCTAGATGGTTGATTGAGAGTGTGCTTCATTCAGAAGTGCATATTGAGCTTGTTGGCATAAGAACTAACACCTCTGGAGTGTAAGTTTGTACGGACAGCTATGCACACTACGTAATGAGTGCTCTTCAAATTAGGAGGGGAAGCTCCCTCGTTGTGTTGGAATGTATGGGAAAGAAAAGTAAACTAAATCCTATCCTTTTGTTCTCAGCTGGTAGAGGCACAAGGTTAAGAAAACCTAGAACGTTGCAGCTAAGGATTTTCTGGTTTCACAGATCATCTAACTACAACTAAGTTAACTTCTTTAAATCTATCCAGTTTCCTCAAGAAAATAGAGCATGAGGAAATAAAGCAGGAATAGTTTTTATACGATAAGTTGGGTACAGATTCGCAATATGAAGGCAAGGTGGGCACAACTATTCACTTGGCTGAATAAGCTTATTATCACACACATCATACGATAAGCTTTAAGTACGAATTCTCAACATGAAGGCAAAGTGGGCACAACTATTTGCTCAATTCGAATAGGCTTATTGATAACAAAACACAAAAGATAGCCAACTAGGACAGCAAATTGCATAGGCGAGACACACGTACAATCTACGATCGAATTAGCCACTATATCTAACTAAGGCAAGCATTCACCATAATAATTGCATGGAACCCGAGTGGCATAACAATTCATTATCAAAACAAACGCTCATGAACAGATACAACAAAGAAAATATTACAGGCAAGGTGGGCATAGCATATTTTAATCTCTCCTACAAAATTTCCTTGAACAGATACAATAATAGCAATACTACAGGCAAGGTAGGCGCAGCATGTATGCTATCAAGCAAAAGTTAATTACAAATGAGCTGAAAGCGCTTATTTATTGACATCAAGGTGTAGGCAACCCTAAATCACCTTGAGTCAACTACAGTCCTACAATACATGCAAGATCTTATTTCTAAACCCTAATTGAATGAAACTATACAGTTAACTGGAAAGCTACCATCAATTAACGGATAAAAACAATGCTAACTGGACCATGTGCAACATGCACGTCCTTATTGAAAGAAAAGCTAACTGATAACTAACATCAATTAACAAACACTAACTAAGAGTCCCTCCTCCTGCGAAGATATCTCCAAGAATGAGATAGGGGTGCCTGATGTCAACAAGAAAACTCGAGAACTGAAGTTGAGTTAACTGTTGTTTATGACTCATCCTCGTAAACAACTATAGGGTCTAACTGAAAGTCTACTCCAAGTTTATCATCTCCTCTAGGAATTTATTGATAGTATCATCATCTGGCACTCTGACGCTGTCCACAATGATTAACTGTTTGTCTAACTCTTTGTCTCCATCTTGGATTTCCCTCCGACTGTCTCTAACCTCTGTGGTCACCTTCTTGAAACTGATAGTCAACATTGAGAACTCCTCCATTTTAGACGCCTCTGGCCCTCCACCTAGGTTACCACGAACTAGCTCTTCGAACTCAGCCTGAACTGCCTCTAACTCAGCGTATGTACCATCCTCATGCCGATAATGACATGGGATCTGAATGATGTACTCGCTGATAAAATGAAGAGTTGCAACAACCTTTTCCTGAATCATGCCCATCTTAGCAGAAATCCTGTCATATGTCTCCACCCTGCAAAGATACAACTCTCTCCAAGTGAAGACCTTCTTTTGATCTCCATCTGCTTCAATGGCGTCATAGGCTCCCGCAAGTCGTGATATCAGAATCAGATCCTTCGGCTTACGCTCAGCTATGAAAATCTCAAGCTCCTGAATCCTCTAGCTAAGACTATGTGTGTCAACCCTCAACTGATACAGCTCTATGAGGAGGTGTCAACCAGCAATGATGAAGTCCTCAATCCAGGTATCCAGCAGCTTTCCTCGATTAACCAAGTGGTGAATCCTCTGCTGATCTACGGCGGTCTCTCGAAGCTATGGGAGTAAAGGTGCTTGCCCCTCGCTACTATGAAGCAAACTCGAGATGTACATGCGGAGTTGCCTGACTTCAGCCTTGAGAACTGCCTTATCCTCACCATCCTTCATGACGCATTCCTCCAGATTACTCGCGACGACCTTGAACAGACTCACGTCGGTGTGTCGAGTACTCTCACCTAGATTAGTTTTGACGAAGGTAAAGTCAACAACATCAACTTCATCCAAGTACTTGCCTTCTGGAGGTGTAGCAACCTCTATGATGATCTTTGCCTCAGGATTCTTCTCAATGTTAATCTGCTTTCTGGCCCTCTTATTCAACCTGTTCTGATAGGGTTCACCGAACTCAGATAAGTCAAGATCATACGAAGGCATATGCCTCTCTCTTCCCAATGACCTCTTGAGCCAAAATGAATAAGGAATGTTATCCTCTCAAGGTGGAGTTGTTTCTACTGTATCAACTGCTGGCGGATCCACTGGTATGAAGGTCTCATGTATTGGAGACTCAGGCTCCGAATCAATGTCTATAGGAGATGACTGTGGTGAGAAAGGTGGACCTGGAGATGACGAACCGGCCTCAGCCTGAATTACTGGTTTTGATGAAATAACTGGCTCTGGAAGTATTGGCTCCACAACTGGAAGTGCTGGCTCCACAACTGGAAGTGTTGGCTCCACAACTGGAAGTGCTAGCTCTTTCTCAACCTATTTCCTTTTGGTGATGCTCTTCTCTTTTGAATTAACCCCAATCTTAACCCCTTCAAGCGGCTTCATGATAACCTTAACTCGAGGCCTCGCCCTAGAAGTAGAAGGCAAAGAAGAAACCACCACAGTTGGCGGCTCTGTAACTGGGATCACCCTTTGCTTCCGCTTGCTCTCAAGGAAGTACATGGTTGCTTTGATAACTAACCTGGACAAGTCTTTCACTGAAGTGTTCACTAGGACATACCAATCAGGTTGGCGAAGTGGCTGGCGAGCGACTTGGTCTTTACTGAATGAATGAAGGAGTATCTCGCCATCATCATCAGACAAGCCTTCCACATCCTCTGACAAGAAATCAGCAATCTGTGGAATAGTAAGCCTACACAATAATGACGCCGACGCACCTCAAAGTCATCCTCACAATTGACCTAGAAGTCCTCAAGCGCTGCCGAATGTGAAACATTTCGCTCCAACCTTGCTGAATAATGACCCAATGGATCATAGGTACGCTTCTGAGGAAAACACTCGAGCCGGAGTTTTTCTAACTTGTGCACCATTAACTTGCAATCGGCAGCTGTTTTGTACTTATAAATACCCAATTCAAAAGGAAAGGTGAAGCTGGCTTATGTCGATTGCGAAGAAAAGTGTGAACCTCATGTGCCTGTCTCATGAACTCCATGAAAAGAACCTTGTCCGATGGGTACCTTGATAGCATCAGAGGCTCTCCTGTATATCCATATACACGAATATATGTGAAAGTAGGGAATTGGATGAACCAATCTGCCCAACTCTCCATTGCTAATTGTGCCTCTGCAGAAATCCTCACATGCATCTCGTCATCCAAATCTCTGACTATCCTCATAAGAAAGTGATCATTCACCGCTGCAAAGTCCTATTCAGCTTTCGAAAACTCCAACTGAGGGTAGTATTCCTGCACTTGCTGAACGCCCAGAACTCCATTGATCTTCAATAGTTTAAAGCTGCCTTGAAATGCAACCAAGTAAACCAGAAAGGTCACCATGTGGAATTCGTGCATCTTTAGGAACTCTGTAATCTGCTGGTGAAGACACTCACTAATAAACATGGCCCAGTCAAAGGTTTCTTTCTTATCAATAACTTGTGAGATGAGGTAGAACATCCATGGTCGGAACACGCTTGCGTCTTCAAAACCTGCTAACCAGTGGAGGAAAGTTATCAAAATAGCGATCTCATCCTTGAAATCACCACGTCCAATTTTCCTTGGCATGTTGGTTTTTTGAACTCTCAACCATCGCTGAGCTACTTTCTTTTGCGATCTATCCTTGTCCTCCTCCCATATTTTGTCACAATTTGAAATGGATACAACAAAATAATTTGAGCGTGGAGGAATAGAAAAGCATTTTTCTAGATCCCTCGGTTTAAGGCTACAAACAACCCTTCCATCTGTTGACCTGATTTGTCTAGTAGACGAGTCATAATGCTTGACACAAGCAAGTACGAACTCGAGATCAAAGACTGAGATGGGAATGGATGCCGCTATAAGTATCCCTGAACGCTCAAGATTCCTTATTGTAGTACTGTTGATACCCTCCAATGAGTTTAGATTAATGATGGGAAAAACATGACTTAAGTCGGTATCGGTAGTTTTCAAAAAGTTATGAAGAAAGACCTGTTTGGCCTTATAGTCTATGGGATTATACTGCATTCTGAAAAACTAGACTTTCGACTGTAAAGTCAGGTATGCTTGGACAACTTCGGAAAAAAAACTGAAAAAGCTCGAGGATAGGCTAAAAATAGCAAGTGGAAGTGAATTTTTTTAGAAAAATTCTGAGATATGGGTTTTGTGCAGAATCAAATTCTAATGCATTCCAGAATGTCAGAATTGTGAAAAAAATGAGATTTAGGCTTGCATGCAAAAGGTTTTCGGTTGAGATTTGAACTAGCAATTAGGGGCATTGGGGGCAATTTTTCTTGTGAAAATCTAGAACATGGGTTTTGTGTAGAAATGAATCCTAAAACAACCCAAATCAACAATTTGCGAAAAAACGTGATTTAGGCCCACATGCAAAGAGAATTCTGGGAAAAAGCACAGTGCTCTAGAAAAGAGGCAACGGGGCAATTTTCACAAAATAATCTAAGACATGGGTATTGTTGTTGATGGTAACATACTCGAACCCAAATGATGCTTTTTTTAAAAATCTATCATTTTCTTTGACATGCGAAGAAAATCTAAGACAAGAATAGAGGAAAATAAGACAGAAGAATAGAAGTTTTATTTGTTTGTTTTTTGTCTTCTTCTGTAAAAATTCGCCTATGCTTGAAGTAGAACTAATAAAACCTGCATGCAAATAAAACGAAGTCTGAAATAATCTTCTCTCGAACAATCTAAATCCGTAGCTATGAAGAACACTGAAATTTGACACCTGTAGCACCTTCAGATCAATTTTATGCTCAAGAAAAGATGTTTCTTGTCAATTCTGATGAAGAATAATGGACGCCATTAACAAAATATATAAAATAATATCTCTAAGGCGTGTGAAATGCATGCTAAGTGTTGGAAATGGCGCTTGAAGTACAACTGGACCTTCAAAACTCACGCATGGCCTATATTTGGCTTCAAACTCAGTTAACTTGATGTACCATAAACCCTAATTAGGGCACCAATTTGAAAAATTCAGTTAACTGATACATACAAACTAATTTTAGCCAGTTATGACTAAAAATAGGTTTACCAGAAGTCGACTTGAAAAGAGTTCAACTAAAGATCTAAATTTAGTAAACTGAAAACTCTCCCCATGCGCACTTCTATTTTTTGAATTTAAAAAGTCAACCTTTGACTTTAGGCGTCCTTCCATACTTAGACATTTTTTCTGAAAATTTGAATCTAAAAACCTCAAATGAAGCTCACGTTCGATCACTGATTCTGATTGACTGTCGCGTCAAATCAACTGGCTGACAGTTCCATTGAAGAGCAGGACCAAATCTGACAAGAAGACCCCTTGAGGTGATAATCCAAAATTCATCAATCTGAGGCCTCAAAAAGATGGGCACCCTTGGCCTCCAAGGGCGCTTTTTGACCTCAGTGTTAGAATATTTTTAGGCATTTTCATTATTTTCACTGATAACTTGACTTCATTTCACTTAACGTTTCCCAGCACTTGGCAAAACTTCAGAACGTGTTGACTGGTTCACTGCGGAGCAGGCTGAATTTTGAGCAAGGGCTCCTGGAGAGCACTTCGTATAAAAACATCATCTGACCTTCCTAAATCATGGGCGCCCCTAGCCTCCAGGGGCGCTTTTCCCAACCAGTGTTAGCCATTTTTGCAACTGGCTAAAAACTACTAATCTTCCGACTGTAAGCTGCTAAGACATCTTCTGACCTGGCTGAGACAGGCAACGGAAAGTTGGAGCTAACACGGACAAGACGAGCATCTGAAATCATCAAACAGACTCCTTTAAAGGCTTCAAAACCTTGGGCGCCCCTAGCCTCCAGGGGCGCTTTTGTCCTTTCTGAACAGTTTATGATCAAGTCTCAAACCTCAAGTTTGACCACTGATGATGGCAACACGGCAACTCAGATTCACCTGCTGACAAATGCGTTGTGGAGCTGGACCAAAAATGGAAACAAACTTCCTAGGTGTCACTCGATCAAAAGACTCCATCTGAAGCCTCAAAAAGATGGGTGCCCCTAGCCTCCAGTGGCGCTCTTTGACCTTAGAGTTAGGCAATTTTACATTTCCCTCGTTTTGCATTGAATCTCCGATTTTAGGCAATCTATTCCTCCGTTGGACTGGTTGGCTGGCTCATCGCGAAGCTATCAAGAATCTGGAGACGTCATCTTGGAAGAGATAAGTCACAAAAAGTTGATTAAAGCCTCCAAAATGATGGGCTTCCCTAGCTCAGAGTTGTGCTTTTTCATTCCAGACTTAGTCAACTTTACAGTATCTTCACCTCGTTGAAAAACCCCTCCGAGACAAAGTAACTTTTTGGAGGAAACTTGCCATGGAAACATCACCGAAGCGTTTTGAGCTTAGCTATCGACACCTAGTACCTGGCCATCTGCCAATGATGAGTTTAGAAAACCTAACTTCTTACTTGAAAAAAACGAAAACTACCCAACAGGGTTAAACTGAGTTTTAACTGAATCGGACTTCACCATTGTGATCGTGAAGCAAAATAAGCCAATCAAAACAAATTTCAGCCAATTCTGACAAGTTTCAATTTTTAGGGTTTTGACCTAAAAATAGGGGTCCAGAAACCCTAATTTTCAAAAATTTCAAATTTTGCCAGTATCTCTGTGGCATGACATTGACTCAAAGCCCATACTTGAATTGCCCAAAAACTATGTTTTGACATCATTTTAACAAAGTTTAGACCATTTTAAGCAAAATGTCTTAATGAAGCAAAAATATTGGTTTGGGTACAACAAAGCTTCATTGTTGTTGATTTTGGTGATAATTTCCAGTTTTGAGCTTGCTGGTTATTCTATGGCTTAAGTGGATTTTCATATGCAGCTCTTAGTATGACTTAAATTTCATTATGGGTGTTCGATCATTCAATGTCTATGCTCTTGGCGCCCCTAACTGTGCATTTGCAGATTTTATCGTTGAAGATTTAGATGTTATTTTCAGTTTCTATGTTGCTAATGTTCATACAGCTGAAGTTGATTTTTGTGAGCAGCTTTTTGAATAAATTTAATCTTGTTCTGGGTATCGATGCTATGTGTTTGTTGACCTTGGGTGACCCTTTCCATGGAAGCTGAGATTTAAATTCAAAGAACCTGATTTTTAAGAGCAAAATCACCCTTGCAGCCAGGCCATACCCTCTTAGAGCACATTGGAATTTGTGCCAAATAAATGAAGGGGTTTTGATGTTGTTTTATGTTTTGTTCTTGGGCGCCATACTCCTTGAGAGCCTTTGCAAAAGAATTTAGTCAATTCGGAGGTAATTTGGTGAAGTTATGTACATTTAAGTGAGTATACAAGTTGTTGGATATTCATTTCCAGAATTGCAGATTTATATCAGACTATTCATTTCCAGTCTTTTCTTCATCAATTATTGTTGATGTCTAATGTGGAATCATCCAATTTCTTGGTGCTTTGAAATCATTGTAATATTCATGTAATTTGCAGCTCATTCTCATATTGTAAAACTGTAAACAGTAGTACTATTCCAGTTTATTATTGCTGCAATTATTTCTTAATTTCACATTAAGCACCCTTGGATGGTTTACCGCCAGTGTGGGAAACGAATTGTTTAAGCTTTCTTGTACCCACTGTCAAGTGGTGAATCCCCACTCTTGAGTGGGTGCCTACCGCAGCGGATGAATTGTTTTATTTGTAAATTCATTCCCCCCACTGTTTTAGTGGAAGTGTGGAAAATCTCTCATGGCTAGTTATCCGCCTAAGTTCTTTCAGTTCTGTAATTAGTACTCCGCCATATGTTAGCACCTCGTCTTCTAAAGGATCTTGTGTGCACATTCTTGGTGTTGAGTTTAGTTCTTCTCTCTCAATTATAATCAATTCAGTTATTGAGTTAATTAGATCCTAGGGATCCTCTGACCATATGCCCGCCCCTCCTCCCTCATCGGGTCTTAGGGCGCATTCTTGGTTAGAGTTACCATTCTGCATCGTTTGGTTTGAAGCTAACCTTAACGGGTGGATGGTTGCATTGTATTTGAAATGAAAAAATCAAGAAAAACTTGAGAGGGTATCTTTCAGATCAAGGGCGCTTACCAACCCTCGGATCTAATCTTTTAACCCTTCGACGAATAGGTAGGTGAGTCGATCTTCAGTAACCCTTGACACCCTTACTGAATTCTTTGGAATTCAAATTCAGCTATGTAATCTTCTATGGATCCTTGTTGCCTTAGTTGTGTTAGTTCCTTTAAGTCTTTTTGGGGGTATCTTTGTCAAATATTTTTGTGAGTTTGTGTGCAAATTCGTCATAGGAGGTTATGTTATTGTGCCCTTGGGTGAAGATGCCATGATGCCAACATTCATGAGCCAATCCCTCTAAATGCAAGATGGCAAACTGGACAGCGTCTTCTTTTGTCATAGGGCTAAGGGTTAAATAGGTGTTTAAATTTTGAGTCCATGCATGTGTTGTGATTTCCTCCAATCCATCGAAGTTGGTAAGAGTTAATTTATTCACCTTTTGTCTCAAATCTTTACTAGGTTGCCTCCTGTCTTTTTTTGATGCCTCTTGTTTCTTAGCTTCATAAAAAAAATTGAATGGGATATTCCACCTAACCTCAAGGTCCAAACTTGAGTAGGCTCTGACAATTTCCTCAGTGCTATTTGGGGGTGGGTTATTTTCTTCTTCCATTGGTGTTTCTTCCCTAGGTAGGAATGAAGGTCTTCGTATCCTAGGGGTGGAAGATATGTTATTACTCTCTAAATGGTTAGAGCATAGTTTACATACTCAGAATCGAAGAGTACTCGGCAAGCCCAAAAATTTTGGCTCGGCAAATGTGTGTGGATATTTATGTGTGTATACTTAGGACTGCACTATGCACACATACATATCTATAAACATACATAGGATGCCAAGTTTGCATGCATATACACACACAGACATATATATACACACATAAACATGCCAAGTTTGTGGGTTTTTTGCGAGCTACTGGCGATTACTCGATAATTTGACGGGAGAAAATCCATCTGCATGCTGCCCACAAGTAAAAGTAGAAATTACTCGGCATGCAATTTTTTTGGAGATTACTCAGCTACTCAAAGAGTAATCGGAGAGTATGTAATCTATGAGTTAGAGTTTACGTCTCTCCCATTTGTAGAGTGGGGTCTAAGGGTATTGATTGTATTACTCATGTTTTGTAGGGCTTGGAGCGCTCGGTCTGTTTTCCCGTTTTGTTCCATATAAGCTTGAATTATCTTTTCATTGTGTTCCATGAAGGCCCTAAGTTCATTCCCCTCTTATTCACTCATCGTATTGCTTTGAGTAGAGTTGTTGTTGGTTGCAAGTTTCTTTTTTTCTCTTTGGCTGTGTTGCATTTGTTAGTTTTAGGATCAGAAATGTAAGCAATTAATAATGCAGCACATAAGACAAATGAACACAACAATTTACCCTGGGAAAACCCTCCTTCTTGAGGGAGAAAAACCCAACCAAAATATATCTCTTATATATTTAATGAAGAGAGCTGAAATCTGCTTACAACTCGGCCAAACTCTAGGCCGATCTGATATAATGAAACACAGCACCTCTCCTAGATGCGAATACACAATTTCTATGAATTCTCCTTGATATTGATCTGCTCTAAGCAAATGATGATCTGTTGTAGATATGCGAACTCCTTGAAGTGCGAATTGACTTGACAACGAATTAAATTGATTATTAAATGGATAATCATCACCTTCTATATATACAATGCAAGGTGACTCTTCACAAGCAAGGCGACTCTTCACTTGGTCGGCCTCTTAAAGAAAATAAATTATTGATTATAATAAGGCCGACTTGTCTTAACAATTATTTGTTTAATATTTAATATTCTCGAATTAGAGAGAAAGATATCTCCTGCCGCTATTACATCAACACTCCCTCTTAGCTAGGGAGGTATCTTTTCAGATATCCATGTCATGGAGTCTCTCGACATAACACCCAAAATGGCTACACCCATTTGTGGAAAAGAGTTCATTATGGAGTCCCTCAACGTGATATTGTCATGGAGACACTCAACATGACGTCCACCATGGCTACTCCCATGTGTGGAAAGAAACATGTGCACGAGTGCCCATCATGGAGTCTCTCGACGTGATGTCGTCATGGAGTCTCTCGACGTGATGTTGTCATGACGTCCAACATGGCTACTCCCATGTGTGGAAAAGCACAAGTACAAAGGGTTCATCACAGAGTCTCTCAACGTGATGTTGTCATGGAGTCTTTCAACATCACGTCTCATCTCAATCTCAGAGATGAACAAGGGCTTGCACCTCATATTTCTCCGTCTTAGAGAAATATACACTACAAGGGCTTTCACCTCATACTTCTCCATCTCAAATAAATATACACTACAAGGGCTTTCACCTCATACTTCTCCGTCTCAAAGAAATATACACTACAAGGGCTTTCACCTCATACTTCTCCATCTCAGAGAAGTATACACTACAAGGGCTTTCATCTCATACTTCTCTGTCTTAGAGAAATATACACTACAAGGGCTTTCACCTCATACTTCTCCGTCTCAGAGAAGTATACACTACAAGGGCTTTCACCTCATACTTCTCCGTCTCAGAGAAATATACACTACACAAATCTTCATGATGATGTGACTCCCTCTGAAGCTCCAATTACTTCCATCAACCTCCTGACCTCCTCGTCCAAGGTTGCCTCTGATGGTTTGTCAGACTCCCTCTGAATGTTATTTCCACCACTTCGAAGAAACTGATCGACTTTAGAATAAGAAACCTTTTGAATTGACTTTAGAACTTGGCTCCTTCTGAGATGTCCTTATGTCAATTTCCGCAGTAGAAACAAGTTGTGTAGACCTTAATTTGCAATCTCAAGCAAAGTGACCATACTTGTCACACCTAAAACATTGAATGTGAGAGAGATCCTTCTTCTTCTTCGGTTCTGGGGTAGAATATGATCCTCTGTCTCTATTCCTCTTTCTTCCTTTGCCTCTTTCTCTAAAAGTATGAGTAGCAAGAACTTGATTTTCTATATCATGATAGTTTTGCCCAATTCCTCTTGCTGCCAACTTGGACTCTTCTTGATACAATCAACCCGAAGACGATCAAACTTGGGCAACTTAGATCTCCCACTGATGCTTTAGATAAAGGGCTCCCAAGAATAAGGAAGACCATTCAGTGCCAACATAACAAGATCTTTGTCTGCAATTATATCCCCAATAGCGTTCAACTAATCTCTCAAATCAGCAATCTTCATAAGAATGAGATGACTGAATCATCTTTAGCCATATTTACATGGTGAAGTTGTTGTCTCAAAGCAAGGGCTCTGCTGGTGTTGTTGATCTCATACAATCCTTTTAGAGTGTCAAACTTTTCTTTAGCTGTCTTCAACTTGGAGATGATCGGTACTAGGTGATCCATCACAGTCTATCATGATCTTTCTAGCCTTTGTGCTATTTTTCTTCCACTGGATTTTCTCAGTATCATCGGAAGGCTCGGGCATATCACATTCCACGAAATCAAGAAGATCATTCTCCTCTAATGCAATGAGTACCCTGGGTTTCCAAGAGTTGAAGTTTGTGGCTCCATCAGGTCTATCTTCTACCTCGAAACCGATCACCATCTTCTTTTTCTGCACAAATTCACCTTCAAAGATCTGCCTTTAGGTCTGAAATAATTTGCAACCTTTTGCCTTCAAGATCTACACTAGATGAAAAGTTGACTTAACTGCTTAACAAATCTGATCAGATCTTTTCTTAGACCCGCTTTGATACCATGTTAGTTTTAAGATCAGAAATGTAAGCAATTAATAATGCAACACATAAGACAAACGAACACAGCAGTTTACCCAGAGAAAACCCTCCTTCTCAAGGGAGAAAAACCCAGCCAAAATATATCTCTTATATATTTAATGAAAAGAGCAGAAATTTGCTTACAACTGGGCCAAACTCTAAGCCAATCTGATATAATGAAACACAGCACCTCTCCTAGATGCGAATACACAATTTCTATGAATTCTCCTTGATATTGATCTGCTCTAAGCAAATGATGATCTGTTGTAGATATGAGAACTCCTTGAAGTGTGAATTGACTTGAGAACGAATTAAATTGATTATTAAATGGATAATCATCACCTTCTATATATACAATGCAAGGTGACTCTTCACAAGCAAGGCGACTCTTCACTTGGCCGGCCTCTTAAAGAAAATAAAATATTAATTATAATAAGGCCGACTTACCTTAACAATTATTTGTTTAATATTTAATATTCTCGAATTAGAGAGAAAGATATCTCTTGCCGCTATTACATTAACAGCGTTAACTATCTTTTGTCCCTCAGGCTGGCAGGAACGATGCTCTAATACCAATTATGATGTCCCATTCCTGAGATTGCCCTAAATCTTGCCCTAAAACCACAAGTTTAATGTAGTTAGGGTTATAATTTACCAATTAAATTCTTTAAGCAAGATGAATCTTGGTTTAGGTCCTACAATCATGTAAGATAATATTGGATATATAATTTAGATAATCAAAACATATATAATAAATGTCTTTATCTATTTAAACCATGTAAAATACATAACTATTTCAAATCTATATAAACTACACAATATCTATAGTGCATGATGGAAGATTAGCCATAATAGGACTTGGATGAGAAACATGATAGGGTGCTCGAAGCTATCCTCATGCTAAGCCCAAGAGCGAGTATACCATCCCTCTTGGCCCCAAGTGGCAGACACGTGAGCATCCAACCTAGGGTGATGTGCTTAGTGGATAAACTTGTATCTGGCTTCCCTATCCATGCCGCCTTATCCATCCTTCTTATGATTGAGACTCCTTGAATCCATCTCAACAACTAACCCATGTGGAGATCGGAGGGAAAGCCACAATGGGGTGCCCATAGATTCTCCTATCTAAGCCCAAGGGCAAACATTCACCCCCTTGGCCCACAAGTGGCAAACACGCGGGCATCCACATGGGGTGGCATACTTAAAAGGAAATCTAGTATCTACTCCCCCTTCTTGTATTTACCCACTCCTCCACACGGTTGCTTATTGGGAATGAGCAATTTAATGACTAATAGGAATCTAGTTTGACCAACAAAACATATCCAGATTCATAAGAGATTATACATTAATAAACATGTCATCATTCACAATGATCATAATAGTGCACACCACAAATACTTGCTAAAATATAAGACTGCTATATTCTAACATGCAAATATATTAACAAATTTTGACTTTTGCCCTTGTTTGCTGAGTGCAGATAATTATGTTTGATCTGCTCCAATTGCCTTGTTGTTCGATCTGTTTTTAATATTCAGAAGATATTGCTTTCCTGAATGGAGATGTATTTCTGAATATGATTCGATGATCCTCTTCTTGGAATATGTTCTCCTTTTATATCCCCACAGTGGGGAAAAGACATAACCATTCAATATGCTCTTCCCTTGGTAAGGGACACGTCCTTCTTGACTGATCACTGCCCCTTCAAACCAATCGATGCCTCTTAGTATTAATGTGTCTTTTTGGAGGAGATCATTGTTAGGGAGTGTCGTTAGAAATTTTTTAGAGGTAATTAATATTATTTACTCCACCTCAGACTGCCGACCCTATTATTTCCTTTTGAGGAGGCGATCTTGATTTATTTTATTTTATTGCTCTTTTATGGGGGCATGACATCTTCTTTGAAGGTTAATACATGTCCTCTTTCTCATGTTGAATTTTTTCCTAAAAGAGCTTCTCAACATAAGTTGCGTTATCTATAGTTTGCTGATTTATCCTTCACTACTGATTTGCAATCACATAATTTTAATCATATGGTAATCCTTGTTAAAAGAAAAATATTCAAATTTGCACACTTTTAGCAGATTTTATTGCAATAGTTTCACCTTGTTTATCAACATTTGGTATTAGATCTAGGTTTTGCATAGAGAAGACGCCTTTTTATTAAGTGTTGAAGGTTTTTTGGCTATAGTGGGAGTTTTTGCATTGTTTGGTTCTATAGATTTGAGGAAAGAATTGTCTAGCATGGCTTCTACTTCCCATTTGGATGTTGAGAAATTCAATGGTACCGAACACAAGTTGTGGATGTTGAAGATGAAGGATCTCCTTAAAAAAAGAGATCAATGGTTGCATGTTTCAAAAGAAAAGAAGTCGTTGGATGTGTTTGACGGAAATTAGTTAAAATTAAAACTAAACAAAAAGGCATAAGGAACCATATAGTTGTGTATTGCAGACTTTCTCCTCTTTGATGTTTCTAAGGAGAATATTGCACACAATTTGTGGGAGAAGATAGATGATATCTATCAAACCAAAAGTTTTCAAATTAATTATCTCAAAAGACAATTATATTCATTGAAAATGAAAGATGATGATTCTATTGTAGACCATTTGAATGTTTTAAATTTGATTATAAGTCAACTTGATTTTCTAAATGTTAAGTTGGATAAACAAGATAAATGCATCTTATTACTTTACTCTTTACTAGATACTTGGAAAAATCTAATCATTGCCATTAGTGGTAGTGGTGCAATATTGAAAATGGGCAATCTTATTGCTACTCTCCTTTTAGAGGAAATGAGAAGAAAATCCATGAACGAAGGCTCGAAAGATGCTTTGCATGTATAGAGAAGGTCCAAAGGAAACAGAGGGCCTAAAGGGGGAAAAAGAAGGATAGATCAAAGTCTAAAAGACATTCTAAAACCCTTGGGAAAGGCAAAGTGTTGGAATTATGGTTCTATTGGAATCTCTCATTATTGTGTTACATTCATTGATGATGTCTCTAGATACACCTAGATTTATTTTATGCATTCAAAATATGAAGTTTTCCCTAAGTTTAAGGAATCTTAAGCCTTTTATGAAAAGCGAACAGATTATAAGATAAGGATGTTGAGATCTGACAACAGTGAGGAATATTGTCCCATGGAATTTGATGAATTATGTAAGTATGCAGGTATTTTTTGGTAGAAGACTACACCTTAATACTCCTCAATAAAATGAGGTGGTAGAAGGGATGAACTGAACCTTAAAGGAAACAGCTAGAAGTATGCTAAGTGGTACACGACTAAATCAAAGAGGATGTAAGTACTTCTTGTTATTTGATTAATCAATCTCTTTGTTCAACTCTTGTTGATAAAACTCCTTATAAAGTGTGGACAGATAAAAAACCTTCAATTTCACATTTAAGGATATTTGGTTGTGAGGCTTATGTTCATATGCCTCAGAAAAAGGAATCTAAATTAGATCCAAAAGCTAAAAAATGCATCTTCATTGGTTACGATAAAAATGTTAAAGGTTATAAGCTTTGGAATCCTCTAACCTAGAAAATTATTTTTTTAAGAGATGTGATTTTCAAAGAACTTAGAGCTTATTCAAATGAAGAACAAAAACATTTAACTTTGAAACAAAATTAGAAAAATTGGAAGATGCACATGTGGAAGAATAGTTAGATGGATCAAAGGATGTAGAAGAAAGAGAAGGCTCAGATTTCCACATCAGGTTCATGCAGCTTGATCTCAACCCATTCTTTCATCATCTTCAATGATTAGCTTGTCCTGTTCAACTTCTTTTATCATGTATTCGATATATGCAATCAATACTTTATGCATTGTGTCCTTATCTGATGTTTATATATGTTTACATCTAAAACTATGGGTCTCGAAGACCGATAATGTTTTTGCATAAACTATCTTTTTCTTTTGGATGTCCCTCTTGTAGTAGCTGAGCATATGACTAATCTCTACCATTTTATTCATGATATATAGTTCAAAATTAAATGGTTCTTGATCTAGACCAGCAAAAGTAGTCTTTTGGAAGAGATTTTGCATTTCTACAACCTTTTCTAGGATTCCTTCATCATTATAGAATTGGCCCATCTTTTCTCTAATAATGTCAGGTCTTCATATTTTATGTCTTGCACTTGATCTTCTATCTTGCTCATTTCATCCATGCATTCATCCAATAGATTTTCTTAGCTTCAATCCACTTCCTCTGCATGATGGATTGTTGATCCAATATGCTTTCTTTCTCCAGTAACTGCATATCCATTTTGTTAAGTGTTGTGAGCTTAGGAAGATCTTGCTCATTATGCTCCTTTTCTTCCTTACAATCTTCTTTCAATTCATCAATTTTATCCTTCAAGATTTTGAAATCTAGCCATGAATTAACAGTCTGTTCAATCATCTTATTGACTTGCTCAGATAGCTTCATTATCTAGTCTTCAGTTACCTTGGATACTCGATTCATCCTGCCCAAAGAAAAAGCCTCTTGTTGTGAAAAGATGACAGGATTAGAAATGGTACTGTCTACAGCTTGTAATGGAGCAGTTAATTGTTTGATATAAATTTGGAGTTCAACAATCTGCTCCTTCAATTCTTGCTTTGTCTTTTCATCCTTACCACAGCTACAGACATAGAGGACTACATTTCTGCTATCTCCTAGTCCTTGGTAGGTTGTCCTAAATTGACGGTTGTGATCTAATAATCTTCTGGCACTAACACTCTGTCATTCATGTCCACCATAGGGATGGCTATTTCAGCAATTAGAAACCCTGAGGCATCCCTTGTGATCAAAGACAAGATCTTGGCCCTCTTTCTTGTCTCTTGGGCATGTCAATCTTCCTTATTACATCCTGCAGAAAAACTGTGGAAGTTCTTACTGTAAATTTCTTCTTTTGGATCTTTATATCTAACCACAATGGTACTAGAGAATGAATCAATTATTTGTTCGTTTTGCACCTGTTGAGAATCAATATTTTCCTAGGCAACTTGCTCAATCACTAGTTGCTGTACTATTTGTTGATCATTAGTAGAAAAAAATTGCTCAATTAACTGTAGTTGATCCTTTGGGGGGGCCACTTCTAGTTGACCTTGATCAATTGTGTCCATCACTGATTTGTTAATTATTTCTTCCACTAATGGCTCTTCTTGTGCTTCTTCACCATTTTTATTTCTTTTCTCCCAAGTTGAATTCAGTTCAGTCATTCTTATGTATGTAACATTTTGCTGAACTTCTTGTACCACATTATCCTCCTCTTGTGGTTCTTCATGAACATCTATTTGTGGTGCATCCTCCTATACCTTATTACTTTGTTCATTTTCATCTACTTGTGCAAGGGGTTCTTCATGTCTTGAGGTTTGGATGTTGGAAAGATCCTACGTAGACAAATTTATTTGGATCTCCTCTAGTACTGGATCTAACTCCTTATTAGTTTGCTTTTCAATAATTTGTTGAGTCAAAAGAATTGTATCCTCTTTATTTAATTCATCTATCATTGCTTGAGCATCAAACAATGATGTGGAATCATCAATTAAAGCATCATTATCTTGATCTTGTTCTTCAATATCCAACACTTCTATCTGCTTTTCAGTGATTGGAGGTTGGTTACTTACCTCTCCCTGGAATGCTCCTTAAGTCTCCATTTATTTCATTATCCTAATTATATTAGATAATGGAGGTGGTAAAATGATCGGGACATCTCTTATTGGTGAACCAACAAGAGTGACTACAGTTACCTGATCTTGTCCACCTATTGCCTGAGAAGATTGAATGTTGGCTGGAGGTGCTGGTGCAATCAGAGCTCTTCGTACTTGTGAAATAGGGATGGAAACAGACAGCCAAGATGAAGAGGTGGGTGCGATTCCTAAATCCACTAGTCCACTTGGGGCAACCTGCTCCTAGAACTTCTTTTTCCTATTGAGGGGGGTCACCTCTTCTTCTATTCTCTCTTCTGTTGCAATGATTTCTACCACTTTTCTTTTGTTAACCATCTGTATATATTGTTAGTGTTTCTTAGATCAGATTAGACAATAAAGTACTCAATAGAATTGCAACACATAAGACAATGAACACAACAAGATACCCTGGGAAAACCCTCCTCTTGAGGGAGAAAAACCCAGCAAATGATTCTCTTATATATGATAACACAATAGCAGAAATCTGCTTACAACTCAGGCCCAACAATGGCCAATGCTTGATAATATATTCGCCCTCCTTCTAAGTATGCAAGATACAAATGATTGTCTTCTTCTTGAAATCGGACTGCTGCTCTTGAAGTGCGAATTCTACTCTTGACAAACATATGCGAACTTGCTTGAATTTAATTGCCTTTACAATGATAATGACCTTTCATTTATACAACATAGGCGCCTCTTCATTTAGGTCGACCTTTCTTGGAAAAACGTAATAAATGATAAACAAATAATATAACTTGAAGTCGGCTCAAGTTGAGACAAGGATAGGCGAGCTATAAGGGTCGGCCCTTAGCAAGTATATTGTATGATATAAATTAAATAGCCTAGAGGCTATACATTTAATTTATTCTTTTCTTCTTGGGAAGTGCAGACCGAAGCTGCTCAATAACATCAACATATATTTGGGCTCAAAAGTTTTCTTTACTTTCTTTTTCTCTAGAGGTTAAAATGCTTCTTTGTCCTTCATCAGAGTATCTGTTTTTTATCATGTTGAAGTTCCCTCAGTAGCATCTTTTCTCTTTGCTTTCTTTTGAGAAATCTCTTTGTTATATGTAAGAGTACCATGGGGCTTTAATTGATTTATACTGGCTTTTAGCCATGTCACGTTGAGATTGAGAACATTTCTTGATATGTCCTCTAAAGATGAGACCTCCGATTCTCTCCAGTTTGGTAGAGGAATAGGATCATTAAAGACATTGTCCTTATTATAGGCTTCACTAAACATTATTCTATCATCTGATTTCTGATATGGTACTATATGGATGCCAAATGATTTCATCTAATATGCTGTTAATCTACAATAATTTATTTCCCTTACCTCATGGTCATCATTGCAATCCATTCAAAAGTCTTATAAATGAGGTATGTGCTTTAATTGTGATCCAATTGACTTCTCCATTCGGTCATAAGGAACAAATTTTAGCCTTGCAGAAAAAGAATGTAGGTTGTGCAATTGAAGTTCTGCATCAGATTCTCCAGCACGTGGCAAAGAAGAACAAGCATATACTCCTATTAAAATAGCGAATTGCACCCCAGCTCTATGTTTGGCATCCAGCAATTTATGAGTTTCACACAACTGCCTTGATAGTTCCAATCATATCATTTTGTTAGTTGGGTATTTGGGCAATTTGTAGGGAGTTCCAAAGAAACCTTCAACTCTAATATATGAAAACTTGGGAAACTGGATAAATCAATTATCATACTTGCTCACTATTTCTGTTGCATTCAATGATTGTCTTTTAATTTGGTCTCCTTCCAATATCCTAACTAAATACATGGTAAAAGCATTGTTCACCCTTCTCTAATGACCCAAAGAATTCTTGTGCTCAAGCTGAGGGTAATGCACATAAACTAGAACTTCATTTGGTTCTGAGCCCATAAGGTCTTTTCTAGTTAATCCAGGGAATGTAGTTCTCCTAGCCAGTAAATATACCAAGTATGACGTCATACAAAACCTTCTTTGTCTCCTCCACCTTAGTTAATTATTCATGCAAATTGTCACTAACTACTTTAGCCCAATACATCATATCCTTGCCCATTTTGTTGGGTCTCGGAATTGCTACTCACACTCCTAGAGGAATCAATCTGCTTCAAGGCCAAGGAAATGTCATCTTGAAGGTGAATTAATCAGCTCATCAACAGAATGTGAATAATTGCAAGCCAATTGCTAAGATTGGATATACTCTCCTTCACTTCAGGCTCAAGTGAAGGTATACAAATGCAAGAAGAAGGTATACAAAACATGATTCCTTAGGATAAGAACTCTTATGGCTCACTATAGATGCTTCCCTGGATGAATTACTGAATCATGAGGTGCATTCAAACTGATACCTGCTCCTAAACTATTGGTGAAAGATGTTTATCATTTTGAGAGCATGTTCGATGATAAACTTCAAAGATTGGTGCCAAATTTAGTGGGTTACAAAGTCATAGTTTACCAAGAGAAACAACACTTTGAAATCACAACAAAATATGAGCTATGCATATACATACACCAATGAAATGATATCAAATAACTGAACACACTTAGTATTCCATCTCCAAACAGTGGAAATCCATATGGAATAAAGAAGAGACCATTATAAAGCTTGAAATGAATTAAAATGATGTGACATTCATCAAATCTTCATTACAATCATATCAACAAATGAGGCAAGAGGAAACCTTAAGCTACAATGCTGTCACAATTCATCACATAGAAGTTCACCTAAAGGTCTACAAATGGCCATGAAGACACTCAGTAACTAACATCATTGACAATACAATGACCTTGTGCTTTACAAAAGTGTTGCTCTCTAGGCAACTAGACTTGCAAGAGTTGAAACCCTAGACATCACTTGGCAATTACAGTCATGTGGAAAGCAGAAAATGACTAACCCTTTGAATGAAAAATGAACTAGTATTTATCACATAAAACTTCATGTTGCACACCATTTTCACAATTTTATCATTTAAGGGAGAAATTAGGTATTTGACACAATTTTGTTTGTAAAAATTGTTTTTAAAAAATGATTTATTTTTTGTTTGAGCAGAGACTTTCCGAGTTAATGGCACAAACTCACTGAGTTTTTTGAAAAAACTTGCCAAAAACTCAGCGAGTACTTGCCAGAAACTTGACAAAAATCCCTGCAAGTTTTTTGGCAAGTTACTCACCAGACAAAAAATCTAGCGAGTATTCGTCGGGTCTGCCAACTACGGTCGAGACAAAGAATTTGAAGTTTGAACATCCATCGAAAGAGTACAAATGATGGAACAAGGGAAAATGAAGGAAAGAAAGGACCTAATAGACTCAATAGAATTTCTATATAGGACTAGTAGTCAAGACAAGTTGGACAACTGGAAGAAGTACGGCACTCCACTAAAACTCTGCAACTCTGCCAAAACAGCAAAAAATGATCAAAAACACCCAAGACTTGAAAATTTTCAGACTTTTAGCAACTTCAAGCATCTGATGGGAACATGGTGTTGATGTTATTGCAGCTATGGTCTGCACTTCATTCGCACAAGAAGCGCATGAATTAAATGAATAGCCTTCGGCTATTTAATTCATGATTCCAATATTAATAATTGCAAAGGGCCGACCCCTTTATGGTTCGCATATTTTGTTATAACTTGGGCCGACTTTATTATATTCATCATTTATTGTGTTTCCCTAAAGTGGCCGACCTAAATGAAGAGGCGCCTTATGATGTATAAATATAAGGTCATTTGTCATTGTAATCTCAATTTAATATCAAGCAAGTTTGCACTATTCTTTATGAGCAGAATTTGCATCTTATAGCAGCAGCTCGAATTCAAGGAGGATTTCATAGTCATTGCATTGTTTGTATTTAGAAGAAGGGCGAATACATTGTATCAAGCATTAGCCATTGTTGGGCCTGAGTTGTAAGCAGATTTCTGCTCTTGTGTTACTTTATATAGGAGAATCATTTGCTGGGTTTTTCTCCCTCAAGAGGAGGGTTTTCCCAAGGTATCTTGTTGTGTTCATTGTCTTGTGTGTTGCAATTCTATTAAGTGCCTTATTGTTTAATCTGATCTAAGAAACACTAACACATGGGGGCTGAAAAACAACACCCTTTAAGCAATTTGACCAAAGGAAGACCCATTTGAAGATTTCTTAAATCGGTTATATATAATGAGCACAATAAGGGTAAATGCACAAGTAGGCTAGGACTTAGGCAATTTTTTCATTTCCAAATTGGGTCCCAACAGATGCCATTCAGTGGTTAGACGATTTCCTAAGGAGGACAGTGCGGCAATGCTTTTTTTGGTATGAAGTAGTCATTTCTTTTGGGGGACTGTAGAAAAGTGTAAGGTGGATTTGATTGCTTTTTTTTTGAAAGGATAGTTGATATATTAAGCATAATTACCAAAGCATGTGGAATTCCTTTTCTCCTTATTTATTTCTCCTCTTTCCTGTTGATGTTATAGCAGTGGGAGATATCTTTCTCTCAAATTTAAAAATGATGGATAAATAATACCAAGGCAAGTCGGACTTGCTATATATAATTTTTTTTATGAAGAGTCACCTTGTTTCTTAAAAAATGCCAACCCAAATGAAGAGTCACCTAGTTTTGTATAAATACAAGGTGATGATCATT
Organism: Sequoiadendron giganteum; assembly: GCA_007115665.2. NCBI lineage: Eukaryota > Viridiplantae > Streptophyta > Pinopsida > Cupressales > Cupressaceae > Sequoiadendron > Sequoiadendron giganteum. Next base: position 227,513,623 of record CM021105.1, read on the forward strand.
CATTTGATCATCAAGTTCATTCATCATAATTCGCATTCCTAGAAGAAGTTCATACTTGAGCAGCAGATCATCATTTTGTAGCAGCTGACCTAATTCAAGGAGAAACATATTCATTTGTATCTTTGCATCTAGGAGAGGTGCTATTATTCATTGTATCAAATTTGGCATTGTGTTGGGCCTGAGTTGTAAGCAGATTTCTGCTCTTATTCCTTCAATATATAAGAGATATATTTGCTGGGTTTTTCTCCCTCGAGTAGGAGGGTTTTCCCAGGGTATCTTGTTGTGTTCATTGTCTTATGTGTTGCATTTTCTGATTGCTTTCATTTCTGATCCTAAACTAACATTTCCCAGCTCTTGTCTTCATTCGAGGAAAGGGACAAATCAAAAGATAGCACTTGGAAGATGGCAATAAAGAGAACGAGTGAGCTTAGAGAATCTCCTTATAGAAGCATTGTTTTGGACTGCAAACTAAATAACATCTTCCATACCAAGTCTCAAGCTACACTGAAAATAGTGCAAGCAGTGCTGTGAGAAGATGTCTAATCCATATGGATCAAGACAGTGAAAGCCTTCATCCATTGAATGGATTCAAAAATTTGAAAACATGTGGTTTTATCTAGAAGATGAAACAAAACCGTCGCCTAATGCCAACTGTTGATTTTGTTGCAACACAAAGAATACTAAATTTGAAACAAACTGACTCATTTTGGCACTTCCAATCCTAAATTGTAGTATTCTAGTACATAGGAAAGGTTCCAAACATCCATAAGGTGGTGTCACAAAGAAAGTGCAAGGGTTCAAAGGGTTTCTAGAGTGTTGTATAAGTGAAAGAAAGAAGAATTCAGCTGTAGGAGATTCTGTATGCTTGACATGAGCAATTGGAGCAACAATTGGTTGTATCCCCTCTCTGTACTTGTGCTCTTGATGACAATAATCTATAGGTATCTGAGCATTTGACACTACTGTCTAGTTTCTCACTCTAAGGGGGCTTTAATTTTGTGAGTTGTGTGTAGTTTTTCAAGTTTTCTTGTGGTTCTCTGTTTTCTAGCACAGCATTCTTCCCTCATCAACTATCATTTGTGATTAAGCAACAATAATTAGTTCAATGATTTCATAGTTTCCACAATTTGTTTGACAAAACTACAAATCATTTTGGTAGCAGAGCAAGTTGCTAATGTTTGGGGATTGAATTGTGAAGTTGTATTACAGTGACAATATGTTCAAAATTCAAATGACAAAGAGTTGCTAACTGGTAATCCAGAAATGGGCACATGAAAGTGGACTAAGGAAGTGAGAATGATAGGAGAATCAAATGCCTAAGTGACAGCCTTGGAAGGCCACATGAGGGTAATGAAGAACCAAACATAAATTGCTCAACAATGAGTGACTATGACCTGACAACAAACACTAACGGCCCAAGACAGTCATCTACAAATTCTTCAATGGAGCTCTAGCCAAGAAATTTGTAATGTCCCCTTTTTGGGATTGTCCTAAATCTAGTCCTTCTATAAAAGATTCATATGTTTCTCTGCTCAGAATTACTTATATACTCTTCACTTTATTCCTTTATAGATAGTTGCAGACTAATATTCAAAAGATACCACTTATTTTCTGATGGTTTGATGTTTAATACTTAGTAGATATTATATTTCCTGACCGTTCTGAATGTGTTTATATATTCTGTTCTTTCCTTATCCACATCCCCTGTTGGTGCTGGTCTATTATCTTTTCTCCCTTGGAGTGATTCTTACCTGCGGTGGTAGACTGACTTAAATTCCTAACCTGATCGATGATGGTTCCCTTCTTTCTTATTGCCTTTTATATGTTTTATGCCTCATCCAAGAGACGCATCCTTTTGATTGGGGTGACCATTCGAATGGTAATGATTCTTATTACTTACCCGCCCTAATCACTGCTCAATCAATTACTAATTATTGCTACTCAATTTTGTATTATTTCCTGCTTAGATTTGCCACCCCCCCTGGGGAATAATTGCTGTTGTTTCAGTTATTTCTTCTTGCCATTAATAATCATGGTCATTGCTTCATTTTAGATTCCGTTTCCAATAAAATTGAATCCCTCCTTGAATCATGATATCGCCGATACCCATTTAGCATTTCCCGTCACAGGCCTTGACTCATAATCAAGCCGATAGCTGGTTCGAGCGCCATAAATTGGGTGAGCAGGAATGTTAACGCCATCGAACATTTGTTCGTCTATTCCAGCCGCTACCTGAGTCCGCATTAGTCTTGGGGTTATCAGGATAATTTGGGCGGTGGAATCTATATTAAAGCCATGATAAAGGACTGATGCAAATCTCATATGTTCAAGTCAATAAAAGATATCCTCAATTATATTGCCTATTCCCTTACGTGGAGGGTTCAAAGTTCCGACGGGGACATGTAATATCCTCTATTAAATATATAATCATCATAGTTGTCATTGCATATTTGATAGTTATTGGATGTTTATGATATTTAAATTGTTAGCTTAATAATTATACTTATAATTTGATACTCATAATACTATTATATTCTTCTTCCTCTTATAAATTGATTTTATTGGTTTATTGTCTATGTTCTTAGTATTCATTATATCATTATAATATCGAATTGTTTGTATCTATAGTTGCCGGGAAACTCCATTTTGGGAACATAGACAACGTACCAGTCCCCGTACCCAAAATTTCTGGTGAATCATTTACATATAAAATAGCTGTCTCCTTTTTAATTTAACTCACGTACCCTAATTTGATTGGCGTCCCCGTCCCCATCCCCGTACCAGTACCAGTACCCTGCATCTCCCTGCAACTATGTTTGTATCTGATTTTTAATATCTATAATATAATAATTATAATTATAATTTTGTCTTTGACAATTATAATTATAATGGTATCAAATGGTCAATATTTTTAAATATATATTTTGTCATCTTAGTGTTATGGTTTCAGCGACATGACAAAATTTAGCATTGAAGACAATGGAGAATAAGAATGTGACGAAGAGACAATCTGTAAGGAAAATAAGAACCAAAAAGTGAGATAAATTATGAATCTAGTCCATTGAAAGTTTAAACCAAGATTGAAATCAAATATTTTCAAGGACAAATAGATGCATAGATTTTAAGATACATGGATTAATCAAACGGACATAATTTATAGTGTGCACAATGTAATTGAGGCACAGAAAATTTTCTTTACATGTCTATAAAGCCAAAGACGACTCCAAGAAGTCTATGGTCACCATTCGAGGTGGAGTTTGAGGACATTTTGGATGTAGATGAAAGACTTCGTTGCATAGCCACAAAAACTATCAATTTAGAAAAAGAACTTAGAAAAACTGAACAAACTTTTCACTCTCAAACTGCATGTTACGAAGACAAGAGTAAGTACACTTGTTGATCTCAATTCTGAATGCAATTTGATTTCAGCTGATCTTGTAAGAAAGCGTAGTTTAAAAACATATGAGCATCCTCATCCATGCCATTTGCATTAGGTGAAAAAGAGTGGAAATTCAAGTTACTAAGAGGTGCAAATTGTTAGTTTTTAATGATCAGATAATCAGAAACTGAAAGTAATCCGAAAATGCAGCACATAAGACAATTGACACAGCAAGATACCCTGGGAAACCCCTCCAACCTGAGGGAGAAAAACCCAGCCAATATATCCCTTATATATTGATTGAATAAGAGCAGAAATCTGCTTACAACTCAAGCACTATAATGCAGATTTGATACAATAAATGATAGCACCTCTCTTAGATGCAATATGCAAGTAATATGATTCTCCTTGAAGTCGATCTGCTGCTACAGGTTGAATAACTGCTGGAAATGCAAACTTCTTCTAGGAAATACGAAATGAACTTGATGATCAAATGAATGATTGTTGACTTGTATATATACACAACCACAAGAAGGATCGCACCTCTTCAAGAAGGAAGTTGGCCTCATTAAAAAGACATTTTACTTAATCATCCAAGTCGGCCTTGAATAAACATGACTTTTCATGAATTACGAATTTCTTCAAGTCGGCCTTTATTAATAATTAATCATTAATTATTAATTATATAAATAATGTAATATAGAATGAGGCGCCTCCTCATTTATAATTCAATTGACCTTGGATAAATTAAATAGCCAAAAGGCTATATTTAAAGTTCATCTTTGCATGACGTGCATCTGGAAGTAGTCATCCAGACGCTGCACATCAACACAAATTTCAGTTTGGCATAAGTCCACAGTTTATTGATAAAGTGGATGTAGATATGATTTCACTTGATGCTTTTGATAGTGTGTGGGGATCCATATTTGTATGTTTGATGCTATTTTTATGGTAAGGGCTAACAAGTACCCATGAGCCAAGAATGGAACCAAATACATCATCAAGGGACACCATAGCAAGACAAAAGTTGCAATGGTAACTGTCCACCAAGCTATTAAAATAGATTCATGAGACCAGGCAATTTTGGTGGAATTGAGGTTTCTTGAATGTCTTAACTATAACCATATAAAATCAGTTGGATGAGATGTTGGCATCTTTTCCACAATGTTTCATGAGCCCAAGGGGTTGCCACTAACAAGAGAGGTAGAGCATGAGATTCACTTGCTTCTAGAATCACCTTTGCCTTAAGTTGGATTGTATAGGTAATCACTTTTGGAAAATAATGAGATTAAAAAACAAATCCAAGAATTATTAGCACAAGGGTTATTCATCCAATTGCCAATAGTCATGGACAGAAAAAAAATATGGCTCTTGGAGAATTACCATAGATTACAGGGCTCTAAATAATATAATCACTAAGAACCGCTATCCTCTCCCACTAATAGATGACTTGTTGGACCAACTTCAACTAAGTTGGATCTAAAATTTGGTTATCATAGGAATTCATATGAAGAATACATAGAAGATCACTTTCAAGACCAAGCAAGTTCTCTATGAAACCTTAGTTACTTTTATGAGACTAATGAATTGTGTTTCAAGAGATTTTATGATACATGGGTGATAGTGTATCAAGATGATATTCTGATTTTTAGCACAACATGGGAAGAACATTTAATAAATTTTAAGCAAGTTTTGCAAGTGTGAAGGAAAAACAGCTTTTATTCAAAATGAAGAAATGCAAGTTTGGCAAGCAATCTTTGGTTTATTTGGCACATAGTGGATTCCACAAAGGTGGAGGGTAGCAAAAATTTGTGAACACCCAAAAATGTCATAGAAACAAGGAGTTTTGTAGGTGCAGTTCAGTATATGCCGAAGTTCTTTCCCTCTTACTCTTCTATAGCTGCTCCTCTACATTTGATTGCTGACATGGGTAGAAGTTTTCAGAGGGGTAAGGTACATGATGAGTCTTTTGAGTTATTGAAATACAGAACCAGCCACGCTCCTGTGTTAGATCTTCCAAATTTGCAGCAACCCTTTGAGGTAGAGGTCCTTGCAAGCGAATGTGCAATGGGTGTTGTCCTGTTACAAGGAGGTAAACCTGTTTTTTATCATTCAAAGGTTTTTACTTCAGTAGTTAGAGGTTATCCAGTATATAAGAGAGAGCTATATGCACTAGTTCAAGTAATAATGAAGTGGAGACTGTTAGATTTTAATGATCAAATGAAAAATACAGAAATTTAATTTAAGATAAACTCACAACACAGCAAATACCCTGGGAAAACCCTCCAACCCGAGGGAGAAAAACCCAGCCAATATATCTCTTATATATTGATTATAATGAGAGCAGAAATCTGCTTACAATTCAGACCCAGCACAAGGTCTCTTAGAACAATGAACAGCACCTCTCCTAGATGTGAATATACAAACAATATGTTTCTCCTTGAATCGACCTGCTACTACAAAATATGATCTGCTGCTCAGATCGAATTCTTCTCTTGAATGAATGCTTGACTTGATGATTGAAACACAATGAAGGGCATCATATATATAGCCAATTGAATAGAAACGCACCCCTTCACAGAGAGAGGTTGGCCTCAAGGAAAAGACGTCTTTGGAGGAGGCGTGAATTTCTAGACAAAGTCGGCTCTCATAAATAAATACTAATTATTTATTATGTCTTTAATATTTATCTTTTGATTATAATTTAATGAAGCACCTCTTCAAAATCGTATATATAAATTAAATAGCCAAGAGGCAATGTTTAATTTATTTATCTTCTTCAATACGTGCCTGGAAGTAGACACCCGCGGCTCTAAGTCATCAACACTCCCTCTCAGCTAGGGAGGAATACTTCCAGCTGTACAAAACATATCACCTCATCGTGATGTTGATCAACATGGTTACATCCATGAAAAGAGCTCATCACCTCATCGTGATATCAACCATCATGGCTACCTCCATAGATGGTATGTACAAGTGATCATCACTCAATGTGATGTTGTCATCTCACCGTAACGTTCACCATGGCTCTCCCAGAGGGTGCAACACAAGTACAAGTGAATCATCACGGACTCCCTCACATGATGTTGTCATGGAGTCACACACATGACATCCACCATAGCTCTCCCAAAGGGTGGAAACAAGGGCTTTCACCTCAAATCTCATAGAGAAATGCATTATCAAGGGCTTGCACCTCAAATCTCTCTCAATAGAGAAATGCATTAACAGAGGATCACTGATATTGAGACTCCTTCTCAGCTAGGGCTTGATTCTCCACCATACCAAGCTTATCTCAAAAGTACACAAACTTTATCTTGGAGAGAGGCTTGGTGAAAATGCTTGTCGTCTGCTCATCAGTGTTGATATACCTCAACTGAATTGCTTTCCTCAATACCATATCTCTGATATAATGGTATTTTATCTCAACATGCTTAGTTCTGTCATGAAACACAGGATTGACAGAAAGCTTCACACAGCTCTGGTTATCACAATGAATGATAGTAGGCTCTATCGATTGTCCAAACAATCCTGCAAGGAGCTTTCGAAGCCACAATGCTTCACGAGTTGCCACACAAGCTGCAATGTACTCGGCCTCTGTTGTACTCAATGCTACTGAAGACTGCTTCCTGCTACACCAGGATATCATAGTAGACCACAAACTGAAGCAACATCCAGAGGTACTCTTTCGATCAATAACACACCTTGCCCAATCAGAATCAGTAAAACCATGCAACTCAAAATCCACATCTGAAGAATATCTCAACCCATATCCAACTGTGCCACTCAAGTATCTCAGGATATGTTTTGCTACAACAAGATGTATTTGCCTTAGTTCACACATGAACTGACTAAGTGCACTCACTGCATAGCAGATATCCGGTCTAGTGTTGACTAGATACATCAATGAACCAATCAACTGCCTGTACATCGTGGGATCCACCAGTTTTGAACTAGTTGCAACCTCTTTCAACTTGTGTAAGTTGGTCTCCATAGGCGTAGACATGGGTTTGCAATCAATCATACCAAACCTCTTTAGAATGTCAATGGTATACTTCCCTTGACTTAGAATCATCTCATCTGGATTTTTCCAAACTTCTAAGCCAAGAAAGTAATGCATGAGACCAAGATTCTTCATTTCAAATTTAGAAGCTAACTCCTTCTTGCATTTGAGAATGAGGTGTTCTTCTCCAGTGATAATCAGAACATCAACATACAAAACCAAAATCAATGCTTCACCATTAATTACCTTGAAGTAGAGGTTTGAATCTACATCATTCTTTGAGAAACCTAGACTTGATAGGTAACGATCAATCCTTTCGTACCAAGCACGAGGAGCCTGCTTAAGACCATACAAGGCCTTCTTCAGCCTGCAAACATGAGACTCCTTCCCATTAACCTCAAATCCATCAGGTTGCTCAATATAAACCTCTTCCTCTATTACACCATTCGAAAAGGCTGTCTTTACATCCATTTGGTGAATCTTCCATCCTCTAGATGCAACAATAGCAATGATGGTCCTGACAGAAGTATAACAAGCCACTGGAGCAAAGGCTTCTTCATAGTCAACTCCCTCTTTTTGTGAAAACCCTCTAGCCACGAATCTGGCCTTGTACTTCTCAATGCTCCCATCAGCCGCATGCTTGATCTTGAAGAGCCATTTAGAAGATACCACAGATTTTCCTTCGAGTCTAGGAACGATGTCCCAAACATCATTCTTGAGAGTGGATTGATACTCTTCAGACATAGCATCTTTCCAAACCTGTTGACTAGAAGCTTCTTCAACACTGGAAGGCTCTGACTCAATAATCTGACTCATCAAGGCTACATAACTAGAGAACTTATTAGGTCTCTTACTTTCTCTGAAAGTTCCTCTTGGGGCTAAAAAACTTTCTGCCTCCTGCATTATTTTCCTAGCCCAAAGAGGTCTTTTCCTTTCAATCACAATATCTGTAGGCCCATCAGTAGGTTCCAAGGGCTCGACTGGATCATCATCTCCTTTAGGTTCTGGAGCCTCCCTCTGATTCTCAAGAACATGGTCAACTTCCATATCCTGAGGAGGCTCTTCATCATCGATCTCCATATGAGTGCCCTTGGATCTTCTAAATGCAACATCCTCCTCAAATGTGACATCTCTACTGATCTCAATTGTCTTCTGACCCGGAATGTAGATTCTATAGGCTTTTGATGTCTCACTATAGCCTACCAAAATTCCCTTCTTGCCAGAAGGTTCCAACTTTGTCCTTTTTTCCTTTGGTACATGAACATACACTGGACATCCAATGATCCTCACATGACTTACTTCAGGCTTCACCCCTAAGAATGCTTCTTTAGGAGTTATATTCTCCAAGATCCTATGAAGACTTCTATTCTGAACATAGACAGCAGTCCTAGATGCTTCAGCCCAAAGAGAGGTTTGCAGGTATTGGTCATGAATCATGGCTTTGACCTCTTCCACAATAGATCTGTTCTTTCTTTCAGCAGCACCGTTCTGTTGAGGATTATAAGGAATGTTGAACTCCCTCTTAATCCCTGCTTCAATGCAAAAGTTATGAAACATAACAGAAGTGTACTCTCCTCCGTTATCAGATCTCAAGACCTTGATCCCCTTTCCGGACAAATTCTCCACCTGAGCTTTGAATTCTTTGAATCTCTCTAATATCTCCTTAGATTCTTTAGATTTCAAGAAATAAATCCAAGTCTTTCTAGAGTAGTCATCAATAAAAATAATGTAATACAAGAAACCACTCGAAGACGCAACAGACATTGGACCACATTAATCAGAATGAATAAGATCTAGAATACATTTGGATCTATTTTCACTACTATGGAATGGACCTTTTGTATTCTTACCCAAAACGCAGCCTTTGCAGGTTCCTTCATGCTTCTGGTTGAATTTTGGAAGGCCGATGACCATCTTCTCCATAATAGGTAGAGCTCGAAAGTGAAGGTGAGCCAATCTTCGATGCCAAAGATCACACAAACTTGAGGAATCATGCACTAGAGCCTGAAGAGGACGAGTGCATAGCCTGTAGAGACACCCATGTCTAACTTCAATCACCCGAGCAGTCTTGATGTTGGAGTTCTTAGCCAAATAAGAACTTTACCTTCTGAAAATGCAACTTGGTAACCCTTGTCTTCCAAGGCTGAGATGGAAACAAGGTTTCTCTTGATGCCAGGAACAAATAGCACATCATCCAATTGCAAGGAAGCGTCGGAATCCAAGTGAAGAGATGAGGTCCCAACTCCTTTCACAGAGTAACTAGCATCATCTCCAATAATGACTTGTTCGCTAGAATCTTTCTCCACCAAATCAGATAGATGCTCCCTAAATCCGATGATGTGGCGAGAGGCACCACTATCAATCAGCCAAGTGTTGGTGTCGGTAGTTACATTGCTTGACAACGCTGAATAGAATAGGTATTCACTTGAATCCTTCTGCAGAGAGACTTCATCAACATTTGCAATGGTGGCTTGCTGTCTAGGTCTGGCAGGACATTCCTTTGCAAAGTGACCATACTTGTCACATTGAAAGCATTGGACCTTGGATAGGTCCCTCTTCTTCTTGAATGCAGGAGCACTATCCGCTTCTCTATCTCTATTCCTTTTAAAATATCCTTTCTTTCCACCTTTTCCTTTCTTCTTGAGGGATTGAGTGGCAAGAACATGTATGTCTTCATTAGTGGAGCTTTGCCCCATACCTCTTGCAGCCAACCTAGACTCTTCTTGAATACAATCTGCCCTCAAACGATCAAACTTGGGAAGTTTCGATCTTGCACTGATTCCTTGAATGTAAGACTCCCAAGATGAAGGAAGACCATTAAGAGCCAACATGGTCAAGTCCTTGCTATCAACAACATGCCCAATAGAAGAGAGTTGATCTCTCAACTCGGTTATCCTCATGAAGTAGGCAATAACAGATTCTTCTTTCGTCATCTTTAAATGATGGAGTTCTTGCTTCAGTGCAAGTGCCCGGCTTGTGTTATTGATTTCGTACACCTCCTCCAAGGTTTTGAACATCTCTCTTGCCGTTTTTAGCTTGGAGACAATAGAAACAACGTGATCCTTTACGGAATCAACTAACATCTTCTTTGCCCTAATATCTTTCTTCTTCCAAAGAACCTTTTCTTCCTCATCTGTAGGCTCGAGAGTTGAGATCTCCACAAACTCTGCCAATTCGCTTTCCTCCAAGGTGAGCATGATCCTGAATCTCCACGAAGTGAAATTTGATGCTCCCTCAAGCCTATCCTCAATCTTAAGACCATTCAGCATCTTGACGGAGAGATAGAAGTAAACAAAGATGAGAAAGAAAATAGATAGTATCGCTGTAATACACAAATCTGATCAAGATCTTCTTCAAACCCGCTCTAATACCATGTTAGATTTTAATGATCAGATGAAAAATACAGAAATTTAATTTAAAATAAACTCACAACACAGCAAATACCCTAGGAAAACCCTCCAACCCGAGGGAGAAAAACCCAGCCAATATATCTCTTATATATTGATTATAATGAAAGCATAAATCTGCTTACAATTCAGGCCCAACACAATTTCTCTTAGAACAATGAACAACACCTCTCCTAGATGCGAATATACAAACAATATGTTTCTCCTTGAATCGACCTGCTGCTACAAAATATGATCTGCTGCTCAGATCGAATTCTTCTCCTGAATGAATGCTTGACTTGATGATTGAAACACAATGAAGGGCATCATATATATAGCCAATTGAATAGAAATGCACCCCTTCACAAAGAGAGGTCGGCCTCAAGGAAAAGACGTCTTTGGAGGAGGCGCGAATTTCTAGACAAAGTCGGCTCTCATAAATAAATACTAATTATTTATTATGTCTTTAATATTTATCTTTTGATTATAATTTAATGAAGCACCTCTTCAAAATCGTATGTATAAATTAAATAGCCAAGAGGCTATATTATATTTATTTATCTTCTTCAATACGTGCCTGGAAGTAGACACCCACAGCTGTAAGTCATCAACAGAGACATTATTTATTTGGCCAAAAAACTATTGTCTTGACATCAGTTTTTATAGTATTTGCCAGCCCAAAGAAAGTTGCAACAAGCAAGACACTACAAACGGATGGGATTTGTAAAACAGTTTCATTTGGTGATCAAATATAAGAAAGGAAGTACAAAATTTGTCGCAGATATGCTATCTAGGCCATCCATTTTGAAGCCCATTTCAGCTTTAGCTATGATGGCTCAACTTGAGCCATTCACAAAAGAGGCCTATGGAGAGAATAGGCCAAAGATGCAGATTTTGGGGAGTTCAGTCAAGTGCAAACTCAAGAAGTTGTCAAGAGTAAAGAAGAATTATATCTCAAGGATGGGCTGCTCAATAAGTTCAGTAAACTGTTCATGGGGAAGGCACATACCTTCAAAGTCACAGATCATTTTGGTGTCGATAAGATGGAGGCCCAATTGCAAAGTTATGTGTATTGGCCCAAAATGCATATGGAAGTAGCTAGATTTATTAGAGGTTTCAAGCTTTGTTGCACTAGTAAATTTAAAATAAGAAAGGAAGGATTTTATGTGCCTCTACCTATACTTGCGAGACCATGGAAAAGTAGTTATATGTATTTTGTAGGTGGTTTATCTGTCACCAAGCATAGACATGACTATCCCTTTGTGGTTATGTATAGGTTTAGCAAAACATGCATTCTAATTCTACAAAAGAAAACAATTATAGGCAAAGAAGCAGCTGATTTGTTCTTGGCTAATGTGTGGGTGCACTAGGGCTACCTAAGTCATTTGTTTCAGATAGAGATACACATTTTGTTGGCAAGATTTGGTCCACTTTGTTGGAGAAAATGGATACCAAGCTCCAAACCACAACCTTCCATCCTCAATAAATGGGCAAAGGGAGGAAGTCAATAGGACTATGGTATAGCTCATTAGGGGTTATAATAGCAGGTATACCAAGGCATGGGATGAATCTCTAACCTACATCCAGCATTCTTACAATAGAGTAATCTATTCCAATACAAATCAGTCACCATTTGAGGCTTGTTTGGGGTACTTACTTACTAGTCCACTTGAAGTTGTATTGGAACAGCACAAGGAGCAAGATAGACAAGATCCAGAGGAGACTACAGCAATGAAATTTGTTGAGTGGAATTCAGAAACTCCAATTCAAGGTGAGAGAAACGCTTGAAAGGTCTCAAGAAATACAAGAGTAAACATGATCAAGATAGACAAGATTCAGAGGAGACTAGAGCAATGAAATTTGTTGAGCGGATTCAGAAACTCCAATTCAAGGTGACAGAAACACTTGAAAGGTCTCAAGAAATATGAAAGTAAACATGACCAGCACCATTTGGAGCAAAATCTCAAGGAGGGGGATTGAGTATGGCTGTCCCTAGGTAAAGAAAGGTTACAAGGACAAGCCAAGAAAACTAAGCCACTAAGATATGAGTCACTTTCCATCTTAAAAGCAACTGGAGACAACACATTTAGACCTTTAAAGATATCAAGTTTCCACAATCCATAATGTTCTTTGCAATGATTTCTGCCTTTGATTGTGTGAGAATTTTTGCATCAACGTTTCAGATCACACTCCGTGATCCATCATCCGTTTCGGATCACACTCCGTGATCCATCATCAGGATGAGAGCAGAGCTAAAGGAGGAGTGTGATCCTGATGATGGAACACGGAGTGTGATCCGAAACGTTGATGCAAAAATTCTCACACAATCAAAACCAGAAATCATAGCAAAGAACATTTAGACCTGATTTACCTCCTTTCATGGGGATGCATTCTATGGTAAATTGTCAGTAGCTGCATCTCTATAAACCATCTATAAGGGGCAAAGAAGAAGAGCAGGTACTGACCTCTTTGGAGGATTTGGTTATGACAAGCAAATAATACTTTCAGAGGATGAAGCGCTAGAGTGAAAAACAAGGGAGACCAGGACAAAAGCCTAAGAGTCTTGGCAAGTTGGTCTCAAGGGGCAAGCATTGAAGTGAATCGGTACTCCAGGGAAAAAGTGGGGGAACTGTTTCCTCACTTAATGTCTCACTAAGCTTTTTTGGACGAAAAGCCTCCCACAAAAGGGAGGTATGATCCATATGGATCAAGACAGTAAAAATATTCATTAATTGAATGGATTGTGCCTCTCACAAAAGGGACGTATGATCCAAATGGATCAACAAAATTAAAACTTCCATAAGTCGAATGGATTCCAAAAGTTGAAAACTCCTGAAATCAAGTAATTTTGTGCATAAAACCAAAAAACTGCTTTACAACAAGAGGTCATTATGAAATTTTCATGATGAATTTGAAACTATCATCTGATGACAACCAGTGATTTAGTCACAACATATGGAACATGGAATTTGAAACAAACTGACTTAACTTTTAGTACTTTCAATTCCAAATTAGAGTATTTCAATGTATGGGAAAGGTTCCAAACATCCATAAGAAGGCATAGCAAAGCAGGTGCATGGATTCAAAGGATTTCTGGAGTGTTGTATGTGTAAGAGAAAGGAGAATTCAGTTGTAGGAGATTGTGTATGCTTGATAGTAAACAATTGGTTGTACCCCTCTCTGTACTTGTATTGTTGATAATAATAATCAATAGGTAGTTGAGCATTTTCCATTGGCAATTGGTTTGTCCCTCTATGGGGAGTTTTCCCAGATAAAAATTCTGAGTTGTGTGTTGTTTTGCAAGTTTTCTTGGGGTTATTTGTTTTCTAACACAGCATTCTTCCCTCATCAACTGCCATTTGTGATTAAACATGTATGACAGTAATTAATTCAGTGTTCTAACGGTTTCTACAACTCTTTTAATGAAATTACAGATCGCTGATATTGGAAACATTGAGGAAAGGTGGACCAGAGCATCAATTACTAGAAATTTCCAAGTAATCAGTTGTTATGGTCTGAGAAGTGACTATGCATGAATGGTTGTTGCACTCACAACTGCAGGAAGAAGACAAATTTTCTTCGAAAGATGAGGAATCAGGGTTTGTTCAGATGAAAGAAAAGAACGAGCAAAGGAATTCATCTTTCGCTGTGGCTGAGATAGCTGTATGCAGAATATGGTAGCAGTTCTGGCCCAATTCATCACAGCTTTTTAAAGTATGTAGACAGCTTGCAGATGGTGCACTGGGATGGTTGTTTGGGTGTATCAAGCAGTGACACAATGCCAATGCTTATTGTTGAAGGTTTTGAGCACTCAAAAGGTTGGTGCTGGAACCCAGCATGATCATTGGTGCAGAGGCCAAGAGAAGCACATTCAGCGGAGAGGTCAGATGAGAGATGCAAGGTCTGAACGTTGCAGGATCTAAGAAGAGTGTTGAAGGTACTGCAGCCCTCTGCAAAGCACTAAAATACCAAACCATGAGGGCAGAGGTGACCCTGTTCCTAACCTGTTTAATCTGTAGTATGTGAAAAATGGAAGGTGGTGGGATTTGGCCCATTTTGTGGTTGGGGGCTGGTTGTATGTATTTTTTGTTAGCATGTAATTAAAAAATGCGTAGTCCTTCCATTGGTAGTTCCCAGCTAGAGCTGGTGGTTGTAATTGGACTATTACGAGATGTTTTGCCCTTGGGTCAGGACCCCAATAGATCTTCCCTTTTACCAATCATACAACAAAAAAGAAAAAAGTAGTGTGCTTTGCATCTACTAAATATATTCTTTTTATATAGCCTGATAAATCCATTTCCCATTTTATGTGAAAATGTAAATAAAATAAATAAATTAATCCCCATTGTAAATGACCAGTTCATGTATACCTTGTAAAAGTAAGCACTGAAGCTCAATGTATATAATAAAGAATGTGCTACTTACCCTCTAGCCAACCAAAGAAGGGGCGATGTTGATCCTATTCCTGCAAATTCATTTGGAGAACCACGTACTTGTCCAGCTGCTTCTTTACTCTTAAATTCTCCTGGGTAAGACCATACTAACGTTGGAAGAGGTCCATCTCTTGAAGCATCATAGCCAGGAGGCAAATACAGGGTTGCAGTCAATTGCACCCCATCCTTACGTTGGTATCTAATCATCTCTTTCTGCAATTTGGAGAGTTGGGGATATGGGTGTGGGAAATTAGTAATTTGACTAATTCTTTTATCTGGCCAAGACTGCAAAAAGTACTGTGGATTTTCTGTTTTTGACTCTTTCGAAAAAAGTATTTTGAGTTTATCAAGATCCAGATCCCCATCAGACTGATCAGACATTAAAGCGGCAACTGCCTGGAAATATGTTTCTTTTTCACTTTCCCATATACGCTCCTTTTCACCTGTGTTTCTGATTACAAGCAGCCACATCACTATACAGAAAATTCAACAAGAAGGTTCTGGGAAAATCTGGCAATTAACTACCTAGCTAGTTAGAACATCCAAATAGAAGAATTGAAAACCTCACATGTCTAAGAGATCAAGAAAAGGAACATTCCCTTCTGGTGTTGCCCCACTCCCATTCAACAAAAGGAATGTACTTCCATCTGCCTTTCTTATCTTTGCAAGAATATAAGTTCCAGCCGATGTTCGCCGGAGCATTGGTGAGCCTGGATCAGAATAAACATCCTCCGATGATCTGTCAAATAGTATACGAGCCCCATGTTCTTTATTTCCTGGAGATATTATCCATGTCCGAGTACGCCTTGTTTTATACCATGACTCATAAACCAGAGCCAAGGAATCATCACTCCAAGATATTCCCCTATAAATGAAATAAGAGTTTTAGAGAAATATTATGGAAATGCAAATAAATAAGTCAAATATAAGCATCTATTTAAAGAGAATGCTTTCAACTTAGACTCAGAAACAAGTTATTAAAATATGGAAAAGCTAACTGCAGATTTATGTATTTATAATTTTAATCAGATACAGAAGTGCACTGAAATCTACCCATTCAGAGCCAGAAATTCTGATCTAGTTCTCAATAGTTCATCCATCTGATCTATAAAGATATCAAGTGTATTACATTACTGCCTGAAATAACTTCACTATAGAAGAACTATTTAACTTAAAGTTTCCAAAATGTTTGTTCCCATAAATAAACTGTGCCACAACTTCTAAGTATTTCTTGATTTTAAGAGTGATCTTTAATGCCGCGACTTTTTCTCTCAAACTCCAAGCCAATCATTGTACACATAGTTTACATACTCGGAATCGGAGAGTACTCGACAAGCCCAAAATTTTTGACTCGGGGAATACTCGGAAAATACTTGGCAAATGTGTGGATATTTATGTATGTGTATACTCGGGACTGCACTATGCACACATACATATCTATAAACATAAACAGGATGCCAAGTTTGCATGCATATACACACACAGACATATTTATACACACACAAACTTGCCAAGTTTGTGGGTTTTTTGCAAGCTACTGGCAATTACTCGATAATTTGATGGAAGAAAATCCATCTGCACACTGCCCGAGAGTAAAAGCAGAAATTACTCGGCATGCAAATTTTTTGGAGATTACTCGGCTACTCGGAGAGTAGCCGGAGAGTATGTAATCTATGATTGTACATGCAATATAATTTTACAATTTTTTCTGGAAACTTCACTTTAAAAAATAAGCACTGTATAGTGTACATCCATGCCTGATTATAGCTCACATAATCTTCCAGCCATCTTAATGATGAGAGTAATTTATCCAATAAACATGGAATTTATGACCACAATGCCATTCATAACCACAAAAAAAGCGAACATTGTTTAAATATGAATTATTGATATTTTGGATTTAAGAGTTTATTCCAATTGATAGCAATGCCAAGGGAAAAGGGCAATGCATGCTTAATCATTAAGTGATTATGTATTGTGTTTCTTTCCATAATTAGGCCTTCAATATCTTGTTCATAGAAGAAAATAATAATACTGATTTCAATAATATAAAGTTATAAACAAGCTTGTACAAATGAGTGAGTAAAATAAGGGTTCATGTAAGCACCCATAACGGAGATCGAGCTTATGAAGAACCTCAGGTTCCTCACCAGACAGTGGTTCAGCAGATTGTGTGTAGACGATATCACGAGGAGAGACCTCAACCTTTGCATCACCTCCATCTTGCGTCTCTGCCCTGTTAGAAGATGAAAAATCAAGAGCTATACAAGGAACTTAGACATTTTGCATGACTCAAAACTTGAAAAAAGAGAAATATACCCCTGTTTTTCCCAGATGAAATTTGAAAAAAGAATTGAAAAGGTCTAACTAGTAGCATGAAAGTACCTGTTATCAGGAAATCAATCACACAGAAAACTAGAAATCTTTTCACAGAAAGAGTGAAAACAGTTGTACACATGAAGTTAAGATTATGATTATACCAGTATAGTGATGAAGGCTTATCAGGTCGCCAACGGATAGACCTCATGCCTTTCCGAACACTGTTAAAAGCAATGGGAATGTCTTCTGCAAGAGGAAGATCACATATTTCCCTAACAAATTTCCCGTCTGAAGTCCATAGTTCAATTCTCTTTGGGAACCTTCCACAAGGTACAATAAATGAGTAAGGCCTATGAATGGAGGAGATCATTAGATATTTCCCATCAGGTGAAGGATCTATTGATGTATACACAGCTGGTGGTCCTATTGCTTTTATTGTCCCATCTAATCCAACCCAAAGTAACTGTGATGTGGAATAGTAATCAAATAGATCTGCATCATACTCATCTTTCAACAGGTCTTGATATGTTCTCACTTGCACTATATTTTCTTCCTCATTAGATTGAATCTTTGGGCCTGATGGAATCAATGGCTTTTTTGGAGGCTCTCCACGAGAGGAAGGTATGGTACATACAACTAGCGTGGAGTCATCAATCCACACAAAGCTGCAACACGAAAAGGATCAGGCTTGTAATTATTATGCTGTAACACAATTAACTAGCATATTGACAACATCACAGAAATGACAGTTTAATAAGTTTGATCCATGCCTGCTTACTGAAGACTTACTTGTCAAAAACTGCATTTATGTTGAATTCTGTTGCGCCAGTTAAAGGCCTGGCTTGACCAGTCTCTACATTTGCAACCCAAAGGCTCAACTTACTGCTCGTATTATCCTCCTTTAAAACACATTCAGATGTTTAGGTAAAAGCCAATAATCTGCATTATCAGATAAATAGAAATGTAAAGGAAATCCGAAAGCACATAAGCTTGTAAAAGTCAATGTTTTCAACCTGATCAAACCGACTACTGAAAGATAGATGTTGCCCATCTCGTGACCTATGAAAAAGAAGTAAATGGCACAAAATAAGAGAAAAGTACATAAAATCATTAATATGCTTGAAATCCCCTGAAAGAGTAACCAATTACCACTTTCAATTTTTTCTACAGTTCAATCATCTTGTTTCTTTGTTGCATTTTCCCAAACATCGACCTTATTGACAAGGCTGATGAAATTAAGGTTTCAAATAAAAAACAGGCAATGGATTTTACTAAAATGCATCAATCAAATTATGAAATACTCACTCCTTCAAGCCTTCTTTCCTTGATTAGATTTAACAAACAATAGATAGTAATATCCAATAAACTAAGATTGATAATGATATCAGACAGGAATATTAGTCACAGAGAGGAAAGTTTGTCCAAGATACAGAAGATTCTAGTATATAGAAAATAAACAAATTTGGACATATCCTAATTGTTGCATATTTTCTCGTAAGACCTACTTGAATATAACCCTACTTGGGCACACTACCATGTGAAATATATAATCATATTCCAATAAACTAAGATTGATAATGACATCTGCTAATGGTGGCATGGTGCGATGGTTAAGTTGTTGTGTTGTTATTCTTGCCATCAAAGTTCAAACCCCATTGGAGTGTAATTGTTCAGAATTTATATTGGAGATGAGGTCCCCCGTTTGTGACCTCACCGGTTCATAGATCCAGTTCAAAAGCGTTTACCCCTCTTACAAAAAAATTAAAAAAAGATTGATAATGACATCAGACAAGAATATTAGTCACACACAGGAAAGTTTGTCCAAGATACAGAAGATTCTAATATATAGTAAATAAACAAATTTGGATATATCCTAACTGTTGTATTTTTTCTTGTAAGACTAATTTAAATATAACCCTACTTGGGCACATTATCGTGTGAAATATATAAATCACTTTCGAATAAACTAAGATTGATAACGATATCAAACTAGAATATTAGTCACACACAAGAAAGATTGTCCAAGATACAGAAGATTCTAATATATAAAAAATAAACAAGATATATCCTAACTGTTGCATATTTTCTTGTAAAGCCTACTTGAATATAACCCTGCTTGGGCACATTACCATGTGAAATAGTATGAAGGAAAGTTTATGTTGCAATTTACATTCGACATCAATTTCAGTAATAACAAGCTAAAGCCTACAAATAAATACAAGGAAAAATTTTGAGGATAAAGATTTTATGCTTCATGTAACAAGAAATAAATGCCAACTCTATGCACAGTCCTACTCTTACTATCATCCAACACAATTATGTTTCAAATCGAAGTTACTTGCCTCAAGTTAGCTACACAAAGATGCTAATCTGTATTGTCTCACTGAAAACACTTTGCTTTGTGGTTGATGTTTGTCAAAAAGGAAATGTAATCATTGTTCCCTTTAAAATTCAGTATATATGTATCAACAGTGATAATTTCCCTGTCTATCCTATGTGAATATTTGTTTCCATTTATGACAAATCATACACAGCAATAATTTTCAGAATAAGACCCTAGAGTAACATACAGCAAAAAACCTAGTACAAAGAAACACTACAATGGCATTCACTGTAAAAGGTAGAATTTCTTGCAACAAAAAGGATGGAGAAACCATCGATCTCTTACCAACTAACAAAATTGATTTTTGCACCATCTGGGAAGCCAGAGACTTCTACCTCTGGTCCTAAAGTGTCTTCATCCATCAGTTTATGGATTCCTATCCCAGTGTAAAATGACCTGAAGATATGTTTGCACAATAAACAGCAACAATGATGATAAATATCACAGACCAGATGCAATCAAAACTGTAAAATTGCTTGATAATCAGATAAAATCATCTTATCTTCACAAACCTAATGCAAGCAGAAAATATTGCATTCTTAGAAAGAAATATGTACAAAATAACTTACATTCGGCTTCTTGCATTGTAATTGCTATCAATACGAACTCCAGCAAGCTTCTCTTCTGGTCTTGCAAGATCTGAAAGAGGAGGTAAAGACCTGCGCTTGAGAAATAAAATCTTATCTCGCTGGGGAGAAAAGGACAAAGCAGGCGTTGGGGGTGCATCAACAATCTTTCTTAAATCTGGTGGAGGAAGACGATAGCCAGAAGACTCTGCAGAAAGCAAATGAATATAGGAAATCACAACTAAAACATAATCCAAACTACATGATTAGACCTAAGAAACATGGATGGTATATATCTTCAAAAGTTAAAAAAAAAACAAAAAGAATTCGATAAAAATATCCAGATATGTTTAAGTTCATACTTCATTTCTTCAGGAGATATCAAAGCATAAATCATCTATATTTGGTTCCACAATAAACAGCAAAAAATTACAAGTTAAAAATTTATTCTTTAATATTTATTTGCAAGTAATTAAAATTTAAATTTTAAACCACTGCAAAATAAGAGCTCTCACAAACTACATGCAAGATACAATGTTAGGCTAGCATCCTAAGGTAGCAAATATACATGTTCAGCCAATGAATGCAATCAGTGTGCAAATCTAACACTTCTTCTTAGGGTCCAGGAACATTGAGAGTTTTGAAATTAAACAAACCATGTGTCACTGCATTGAATATTATAAGTGTTTTCAAGTTCCAACAATATATAAAAAGCCTATATTTAATTAGAAATGTGCTTTCCCAATAATTCAAATTGTGATACCAGAGTGTAAACCTAACACCTCCATGAAAACCTGTGTGAAAAAGAGAATCAAACTATAAAGGAAAAAGCATTACACCATGAAAAGTATGTTCAAAAAGATTTCCAGCAATATATAGTCTACCTAGGTCTGCTTGAATCATGTCAACTTAGAGCCTATAGGCCAGCCTGTGCCTAGAAGTTCTGCACCTAAATGGATCCAGAAAGGAGAAGTACAAAGGAATAAAGAGGGTGAAATACTCGAAGTAGTTCCTATTTTCATACATTTTCTAAAGTTGTTTGGCCATAGAAATTGTGCCTTATTCTACAGATTACAAAAACACTAAAGGTACACAAATATAGGAAACCTATTTCTAAGATGATTCTACATCAAAAACGCATATAACTATTCTAGTTTGTAGAAAGGCAACAAGAGCATCAAAATGGAGATATTTCTTCAACTTAGGGATGTAATCCACTTTTTCAATATAGAATTAGTCCCATGTTGCCGAGGAAAAGAGACATTGTCATTGAAGATCAAGTCACTATTTCATAAGAAATATCTTATCACAGGTACTTTATTTTTCTTCTAATTAAAGATTTATTGCACAAAAAGTTTGTATATGAATTCACCAAGGCTAGCATGCATTAAAGATTTTAAGATGGTATTATCATCGTGAAGCTATAAAATTGATGGTTAGCTCTTGGTTGCCAATGTCCTCATTTGTAAAATAAAAGACAACATTAGGGAGGCCCCCTATTATGTACTCATTACACCATCGGCATCATTTGTGACCTCAAGAAGGGCAGATTAGAGATGGCTGGTATACGACTCATAATCCCTTAATATCCAAGATGAATGTCTTGGCACCTCATTTAAACTCCCTCCAAACACATCGAAAGCAGAGTCATGATATGCTACTAGATGGGTATGATTATAATATGTCACAAGTTGAAGCAGTAAATGACTTGGGATGTTCCTAATAGGATGATCTCAACGAATATCAAAGCATACAGATCATGAAATGTTGTTAATAAATTTGGTGATAATCACTGATACAAACTGGATCATGGAGTTAAGTTCAGCTAACTAGTCATAGATATCAATTGATCAAACTGATTAAGTATGCAGCTTGAAAACACTCTCAGTACACTTTCTAAGACAATTAAGCAAAGAAACAGAATTAGTGCAAGGTGCAGAGGTATGAAACAAAAGCATAGAGGTTCAAGAGGTATCTTAACACTCGGGTGAAAGAAGCAGCTAAAAAGTGCATACCTGATAGGTTCAGCTGCAACTGAATAGTCAGACATGATAAATACAGCCAAAACCAATATCTTGGAACAAGGCATCATGACAGTGTCATGTAGGGACAAAACCATGTAGACGCAATAAAGCAGCAAACTTGTATTGATCCAAGGAAAATGGAACATTTAAACTTTCTTCATTTTGAAGTCCTATATTATTTGGGGTATCTATTTGAAGAACATATTGAGTTTGTGTATATGTACACTTCATGTGGGTCATGTCATCCTTCTTGGTGAGAGTTCTTAGAATTGTAGCATGTAAGTGCGGAGTTGAAGAGTATCTTGGAGCAAGTTGCAGAGCATAGAAAGCTATAAGAACACTTGATATGGTTGCTGTTCTTGGAGGCCTTAAGAAGGAAAACTGCCTTGTAAAGTTAAAAGATATAGTAAGACAAGGCATAGTGTTACTTTCCTGGAGTTTTCCCAAAGTTGGGTTTTCAAGGATAATACCTTCTGTTAGTGCACTTACAAAATAATTTAGTAATATACTCGTTAACAAGAAAACACAGACCAATAGTCTGACTTTATTTCTACATAAGAGTTGAATTTTCCTCAGTGTGATGCATAAGGAAGAAGAAAAGAACAGATGCAATAAGATTACACAATAGAACAAAAGAAAATACACATGCACACATACACCATTCACACATCCATAGGATATAATCAAGATTCTATCATAATCTTCATATTCTCATTAAATATCTTTTGTATATGCTTTATTATAGTATATTTCAGTATCGCAACATCTCATATTACATTTCATTTTCTATATTCTCACTTATGTTCTTTCTTCTTACATGTTCTACCCATACTTATTTCCTATCACACATGCAGTACATCTATATTGCTACTATAGCCTTTCTAAGTATAGGGACATGTCCCTAGGCCTATTCTTTCACAGTTGCATCCTTCCTAAGCACTGCAAAGCATCTGACTGTATCACAATGCTGCCTTCTGAGTCATGAGATGACTTGCACTACATCCTGCCCTTTGGCAATGATCCTATCTGATTTCAGCCTTTGGTGCCCTTGCAGGTTTTCAATTGAACTATTGGGAATCCCAAAATCAGCTATGTTCATTTTTAGAATCTTTTTATATTAAAAAGTCAAGCCAATAACACAATCATTTTTAGAATTGACCATTGTCAATACAGTTAAAAGGGACTACATCAATATGATAGCCTAGGTGCAGTGCGTTCAACAGGCATGAACTCTCTAGGACAAATTCTATGATCAAATCAAGGTCTTATAAGCAAGTTCTACCTTGATGATGGGATATTTTACAAATTTTGCAATTGTGTGGGTTAGAATGCATCTAGCAGATGGACCTATTCTTTGAACAAGTGATTCAACTTTTCAAGTGTGGGTGGAAGGAACCTGACAAATTTTGTTCAGTGAAGATGGAAGAGCCAAGGATGTCTCAAGGATGAGACGAGGTTTTAGATTAGGTTTGAGGGAGTATTTTAATAATTTGGGAGTCAAAATATAGTTCAACGGTTTTTAGTTTGGAGGCATTTTTTAATATAGTAGTGGGGGTGTTTTAAAATAGTCAAATGAGTGAAAATTTATTTAATGGACATTATTTCACCCATTTTAGCATATTTTACAAGTGGGGATATCTCAAGCAATAAGTCAATTTTTTAAAATCAAAAATTTTAAATTCAAAACAAATTGCAGCATTCAGTATACAAGGTACCTCTGGTTTACATTTACGAGTCAAGCCATCGTAATTGAACTACTGTACCCCATGATTATCATAGCTGCAACAATGGCATCTATGGCTCCATCCCTATAAATCACTTTTCCTGCTATTGTAAGTCGTAAATCCAGGAAGAAAGAAATTATTATTTCTTTCTAAGCAAGTGTCATTACTAGGGCAAATCATTTTCATGTGTTGCCTAAGTGCCACATACCTCTCTACCCTTGCATGCTTTAACATCCATACCGACAAGTCTATTGAAAGGATGAGCTTCTTCCATGCACTGACAGGTATATTGAAAGGGTGAGCATATCAAGAGGTTTGGTATATAGAAAAGGAAACCTGTTGGAGTGACAAGGAACCAATCCATCTCCATTTGGCAATTTAATGGAGATTCGTTATGGAAACCAATGAGGGCATCATTGAGTTGTGCATCTCTATACACAGGTTCATGTATGTTTTCTCTTTCTAACTAGGCCTTTGCAGCAGCTCTCCACTCTCATCTCACAAGGGAGAAAATCAGGATTCAAATATTGAGGACCTCTGCAACACTCTCCACTCTCATATTACAAGGGGAAAAATTAGGATTCAAATTTCAAGTTCTTCGAGCATGGTACTTGGAGAACAATAGGATTTAGATTTCGAGTTCAATGAGCATGGTACATGGAGATTGCTCACATTATCCGTTGAGGAATTGCCATTGCAGCATAATCCAAATTACATCATGTTGCTTATCACTATATCATTTTAGCAAGTAATGTTCAGCTCAACACCTAAACACCTGAGATTGTACACTTCATTTTGGTTTTTGCTGACCATGCATGAGTGGGATCATCATATACCTTCATTTTTGGTGCAGTATTTTCTACCACTAGCAGTTTTTTAATGTGTCAACATTGTGGACAACAAGTGGTTCATATCTTCAGCTTAACAAAAAGTCAGGTCATTCAATGCATGCTTCAGCACACTTTTGGGTTGCTCATGGGTGCAACCAGCTTATGTTATCCAGTTTTCAGGTCACATGGTGTAGCTGGCACACTTTTGGACTACCCATGGATGCCATTTGCGTAGTTTCTCTAGTTTTCACTCAAAACAGACAAAAATACAAGTTAAACCTCCTTTTGCAAATTAAATCACTTGAAACAAAAAATAGAGGCGAAAATTTTCACAAGTGCAATAGTCTCTCAAAATGAGACATAGCATCATGGACAACTAGCTCTACTTGAGAAAACAAATCAGGTCTTTACCAAGTCAATATCTTGGTTCTTGAAAAATTGCAAAAGGGAACAAGCTATCAATCAAGCTTTTGCAGAAGATTAGAGCTTCATATCAAGCAAATGAGGTGCCTATAATGTCCCCTTCTCAGTAGCAGTTCCATCTGATGACCGTTAGCCTATATCGTGTTAGTTTTAAGATCAGAAATGAATAAGCAGAAAATGCAACACAGTGAGCAAACAACACAGAATTTATCCTGGGAAAACCCTCCTACTCGAGGGAGAAAAACCCAGCAACAATATATCTCTCATATATCAGAAAGTGCAGAATAAGAGCAAAAATCTGCTTTACAATCAAACCCTTCTCAAGGGTGAATAATACAATGGATAATAGCACCTCTCCTATGATGCCAAGATAAATATGCATCTCCTTGAAGTCGATCTACTTCTACAAGATGATAATCTGCTGCTGAAGGCGAACTTCTGCTCTCTAGATAATATGAATATGAATATGTGAATGACTTGATTCCACCTTGTATATATACAAAACAAGGTGACCTTTCATCTAGGTCAGCTCCCTTAGATGAAGATAATATAAAATATAAATTGCAATAAGAAGGCCGACCAGCCTTGAATAAGGAGAAAATAGCTCTCTAAGCTATCAACCACTAACACTCCCTCTTAGCTAGGGAGATATTTTCCAGATATCTACGTCATGGAGTCTCTCAACATGATGCCCACAATGGCTACACCCATTTGTGGAAAGCTCAAAGGTTCATCACGGAGTCTCTCAACATGATGTCGTCATGGAGTCTCTCAACATGACGTCCACCATGGCTACTCCCATGTGTGGAAAGAAACATACGTACAAGTGCCCATCACAGAGTCTCTCAACGTGATGTCGTCATGGTGTCTCTCAACATGACATCCACCATGGCTACTCCCATGTGTGGAAAAACACAAGTACAAAGGGTTCATCACAAAGTCTCTCAACATGATGTCATCATGGAGTCTCTCAACATGACGTCCACCATGGCTACTCCCATGTGTGGAAAGAACAAGGGCTCGCACCTCATATTTCTTCGTTTCAAATAAATATACACTACAAGGGCTTTCAACTCATACTTCTCCGTCACAGAGAAATATACACTACAAGGGCTTTCACCTCATACTTCTCCGTCACAGAGAAGCATACATTACAACAGATCTTCATGATGATGTGGCTCCCTCTGAAGCTCCAAGTACTTGCATCAACCTCTTGACCTCCTCGTCTAAGGTTGACTCTGTTGGTTTGTCAAACTCCCTCTGAATGTTATTTACTCCTCTTCGAAGCAACTGATCACAATGACATATCGGAGGCTCGTACGCTAGTCGGAGGCAAAATTAGGGTTTCCTATTTTCTAGGAGGTTCCTTCTGAGTTTTCAGGGGGTTGTTTGCAGGAGTTTGGCAGTTTGTCTTATAGGTCTTTCTGGGTTTTCAAAGGGCTTCAGAATGGTATGACATGCATTTTCATCAAAGGACATTTTTGGACTTACTATTTTTAGTAAGTTACGATGGCTACCCAATTTGCGCTCTAATGGTGTTTGGAGTCACTATTTTTAGCAATATGCTATTTTTAGCAAGTGCTATTTTTGGCAGTGCAATTTAGTAGCAGTTCAGCACTCAGTGTCTATTTCTGGCAGGGCAGTTTATGCAGTGGCATCTCCAGCTTTCTTGGAACCTGTTTTAGAAAGTTGGTAACTTAAGTTATATTTATGTTGTGCTTTTTGGCCCCCAACACCTAGACATATAACTTAAGTTGTGTTTCCTCTTTCGGCATCCAAACTGATATATCAAATGCATTTTATAAGGTTTAAATATTACAAAGAGGAATTAGGCACCCAAGTCCAAGTCAAAGATGAATTAATAGATTATTTTAATCTTCCTCATTTGGGCATCCCTTTTGGAGGGAAAAGCAGGTTTGAACTTCTAGGTTGGAAAAACTATATATACAGGACTTTTCCAATTCATTTGGTATCCATTATTCATCTCATAACGAAGTGCTGCCGGATTTTATCCATACTCTTGCTTCGGGGTTGGAATACCTCCTAGCCTTACTCAGTTTCAGGCTTGCAAGATAGCTCCTAGCTGGATTGTTGGTGCTCCTTCATTCAAAGGGTGCAACTAAGCTTCAAGGAGATGGTTTCATTTGATGTTTTTTGATTTTGCAGTGTGGTAGTGAGTTTGCTTCCAATTTGTTCCTTTTTGGTGTGTTTCCTTCAGCTTCATTTTTGGTTTGAGTGTGGCTGAAGCACGTTTTTGTTTGCATCTTCCTGAGGAGTTGGGCGAATTTTGTGTGTACTGATTCATTGGATGACTAGCATTTGGGCGCCCTTTTCCTCCAGTTTTGGTGATTTTATCTTGTGTGCTTGATTTTTGGTTGAGGTCATCCTTCTCTAGAAGGTCGTACCACTTGCTATCAATGCCTTGGAATGCGTGTATAAAAAATAAGAGTTGTTTGGGAGGGTTTTGCTGCTAGAGATTGGACGCCTGGCCTCTAGGCATCATTTGCTTTTAGTTTGAACTCATCCAGAGGTGTTTTGAGTAAGTTACGAGCATATTGGTGATTTCTAGGGTTGCTGATCAGAAAATCTGAACGCTGCCATCATATATCAGACCTGGTATTTTCTGTATTTTGCCGTATTTTCTTGATGCTTATCTTTGTATTTGCCATGGAGAACATTGTCTAACATTTGGGCTTTCAAATTGCTAAGAATACCTCAATTTCATTGTAGAAGGTTTCAATATTGTAATGCTGAATCAGTAGTACTGATCAGCTCTTTTAAAAACAGAAATAAGGAGGTCGGCCTTGTTAGTTTTTTTATGATCAGATATTTAAAAACAGAAATGCAGCACTTAAGACAATGAACACAACAAGATACCTTGGGAAAACCCTCCTTCTTGGGGCAGAAAAACCCAGCAAATATATCTCTTATATATTGAAGGAACAAGAGCAGAAATCTGCTTACAACTCAGGCACAACACAATGCCAATTTTGATACAATGAATAATTTCACCTCTCCTAGATGCAAATACAAATGGATATGTTTCTCCTTGAAGTCGAACTGCTGTTACAAGATGATGATCCGCTGCTCAGGCGTGAACTTCTTCTACAGATCCGAATTATATAATGAATGAACTTGATGATCAAATGAATGATCATTACCTTGTATTTATACACAAGAGAAGAATCACAACCTTTCAAGACAAGGAGGTCGGCCTTGATAGAAAAATCGCAACTCTTCAAGAAGTCGGCCTTAATTAATTATTATCAATAATTAATATTTATTTTATTGTTTATTTGTGAAGCACCTCTTCACATTAGATATCGATCATTTATAAATTAAATAGTCGTTAGGCTACATTTAATTTATTGCCTTCATAGAAACTCGAGCCTGGAAGTAAGAGGCCCGCAGCTGCCAATAACATCAACACTCCCTCTCAACTAGGGAGGAATACTTCCAACTGTGCAAGACATATCACCTCATCATGATGTCAACCACCATGGCTACACCCATGTGTGGAAAAGAGCATATCACCTCATCGTGATATCAACCATCATGGCTACTCTCGTAGATGGTATATGTGCACAAGTGCCCATCACTCAACGTGATGTCGTCATCTCATCATGACGTTGACCATGGCTACTCTCAGAGGGTGAAAAACACAAGTAAAAGAAAATCATCACGAACTCTCTCACGTGATGTTGTCATGGAGTCACACACATGACATCCACCTTGGATACTCCCAGAGGGTGGAAACAAGGGCTTGCACCTCAAATCTCTCTCACAGAGAGAAATGCATTAAAGCAAATCATAGAAGATCACTCAAGCTAAGTCTCCCTCTCAGCTAGGGCTTCATTCTCCACAATACCAAGCTTGTCTCGGAAGTACACAAATTTTACTCTCGAGAGAGGCTTGGTGAGAATGTTTGTCGTCTGCTCATCAGTGCTAATGTATCTCAATTGGATTGCTTTCCTCAATACCATATCTCTAATATAGTGGTATTTGATCTCAACGTGTTTGGTTTTGTCATGGGACACTAGATTGACAGAAAGCTTCACACAGCTTTGATTATCACAATGAATGATAGTAGGTTCCAATGATTGTCCAAAAAATCCTACAAGGAGCTTCCGAAGCCACACTGCTTCTCAAGCTGCCACACATGTTGCAATATACTCTGCCTCTACGGTACTCAGTGTCACTGAAGACTGCTTCTTGCTACACCAGGAGATCATCGCAGACCCCAAACTGAAACAACATCCAGAGGTGCTCTTCTGATCAACAACATAACCTGCCCAATCAAAATCAGTATAACCATGCAGCTTCAAGTCCACACCAAAAGAATATCTCAAGCCATACCCAACTGTGCCACGCAAGTATCTCAGGATATGCTTCGCTGCAACTGGATGTATTTGCCTCGGTTCACACATGAACTGACTAAGTGCACTCACTGCATAGCAAATATCTGGTCTAGTATTGACTAGATACATCAACGATCCAATCAACTGCCTGTACATGGTGGGATCCACCAGATCTGAATTAGTTGCAGCTTCCTTTAACTTCTGAAAATTGGTTTCCATAGCTGTAGACATGGATTTGCAATCCATCATACCAAATCTTTTCAAGATGTCTATTGTATACTTCCCTTGACTTAGAATGATCTCATCAGGCCTCTGCCATACTTCTAAACCAAGGAAGTAATGCATGTACTTAAGATCCTTCATTTCAAATTCAGAAGCCAACCCCTTCTTGCATTTGAGAATGAGGTGTTCTTCTCCAGTAAGAAATAGATCATCAACATAGAGAACCAAGATCAAGGCCTCACCATTAATTACCTTGAAATATAGATTAGAATCTGCATCATTCTTGGAGAAGCCCAAACTCAGCAGGTAACGATCAATCCTCTCATACCAAGCATGAGGAGCCTGCTTAAGGCCATACAATGCCTTCTTCAATCTACAAACATGAGACTCTTTCCCATGAACCTCAAAATCCATCAGGTTGCTCAATGTATACCTCTTCTTCAATTACACCATTTAGAAATGTTCTCTTCACGTCCATCTGGTGTAACTTCCATCCTTTAGCTGCTACAATGGCAATGATAGTCCTGATGGAGGTATATCGAGCAATTGGAGCAAAGGTTTCCTCATAGTCTATTCCCTCTTTCTGAGAGAATCCTCCAGCCACAAATCTAGCCTTGTACTTCTCAATGCTTCCATCAATCGCATGCTTGATCTTCAAAAGCCACTTAGAAGATACAACAAATTTTCCTTCCGGTCTAGGTACAATGTCCCAAACATCGTTCTTGAGGATAGATTGATACTCTTTAGCCATAGCATCTTTCCATACTTGCTGACTTGAATCTTCCTCAACACTGGAAGGCTTAGACTCAATCATTTGACTCATCAATGCAACATAGTTTGAGAACTTCTGAGGTATTTTGCTTTCTTTGAATGTTCCTCTAGGGGCTGCAAACTTCTCTACCTCCTGCATTGTTTTCCTAGCCCATAGAGGTCTCTTCCGACCAATGACAATGTTTGTAGGCCCATCAGTAGGTTCCAAAGGCTCAACTGGATCATCATCTTCTTTAGAATCAGTAGCCTCCCTCTGGATCTCAGGATGGTCAACTTCCATATCCTGAGGAGACTCTTGGTCTTTATAGTCTATCTCTGTGTGGGAGCCTTTAGATTTCCTAAATGCAACATCTTCTTCAAATGTAACATCTCTGCTGATCTCAATCAGTTTCTAACCTGGAATGTAAATCCTGTAGGTTTTTGAAGACTCACTGTAGCCCACAAATATTCCCTTCTTGCCAGATGGTTCCAACTTTGTCCTTTTATCTTTAGGGACATGAACATACACAGGACAACCAAATATTCTCAAATGGTTGACTTTAGGCTTCACACCTGTGAAGGCTTCTTCGAGAGTCATGTTCTCCAAGATACGATGAGGGCTCCGATTCAGAACATACACAGCTGTCCTAGAAGCTTCGGCCCAAAGGAAGATTTGTAGATCCTGATCATGAATCATGGCCTTAGCTGCTTCTACAATAGATTTGTTCTTCCTTTATGCTACATCGTTTTGTTGTGGATTGTAGGGAGCACAAAACTCCCTCTTAATTCCAGCTTCAACACAAAAGTTACGAAAGTTTCCAGAGATGTTTTCTCCTCCGTTGTCAGATCTCAGAACTTTGATCCTCTTCCCGAGCAAGTTCTCCACTTGAGCTTTAAACTCCTTGAATCTCTCAAGTACTTCCTCAGATTCTTTAGTCTTAAGAAATAAATCCAAGTCTTTCTAGAGTAGTCATCAATGAAAATTACATAATACAAGAAACCACTCAAAGAAGTAACAGACATTGGACCACACAAATCATAATGAACAAGATCTAGAATGCATTTAGATCTACTTTCACTACTATGAAAGGGTCTTTTAGTATTCTTACCCAATGCGCATCCTCAGCAAGTACCTTCATGCTCCTGGCTGAGTTTAGGAATGCCAGTGACCCTTTTCTCCATGGTTGGAAGCACTCGGAAGTGAATGTGAGCAAGTCTTCTATGCCAAAGCTCACATGAACTTGATGTATCATGCAACAACGCTTGTAGAGGACAAGTGGAAAGTCTGTAGAGACATTCTTGTCGAACACCAATCACACTGGCTGATTTGATGTTAGAGTTCTTTGGCCATGCAAGAACTTTTCCGTAAGAGAATGCTACTTGATACCCCTTATCTTCCAAGGCTGAAATTGAGACAAGGTTCCTCTTGATGCCTGGTACAAATAGTACATCACTCAACTGCAAGGAGATGCCAGAATCTAAGTGAATAGAGGAGGTCCCAACACCTTTCATAGAATAACATGCATCATCTCCAATTATGACTTGAACGCTTGAATCTCTCATCACCAAATCTTAAAGATGTTCTCTGAATCCAGTGATGTGACGGGAGGCACCACTATCAATCAACCAAGTGTTGTTATCTGTTGGAACATTGCTTGATAGGGCAGAATAGAATAGAAATTCCCTTGAATCCTTTTGAGGAGAGATCTCATCCACATTCGCAAATGAAGCATGTTGTTTTGGTCTAGTAGGGAAATCCTTTGCATAGTGACCAAACTTGTCACATCTGAAGCACTGTAGGTGGGAGAGATCCTTCTTCTTAAATGGAGGAGCACCATCAGATCTTCTATCTTTATTCCTCTTGAAGAAGCCTTTCTTTCCTTCTCTTCCTTTCTTCTTTGAACTTCTTTGAAGATTGAGCGGTAAGAACATGAATCACCTCATTGGTAGAACTTTGCCCATTGCCTCTTGCTACTAATCTCGATTCCTCTTGAATGCAATCTTCCCTCAAGCGATCAAACCTAGGTAGCTTTGATCTTGCGCTAATGCCTTGGATATATGGTTCCCAAGATTTAGGTAGACCATTAAGGGCCAACATGGCCAAATCCTTATCATCAACCATATGCTCGATGGTAGAGAGCCGATCTCTCAATTTAGTGATCTTCATGAAGTAGGACATGACAAAATCTCCTTTTGCCATCTTGACATGATGAAGTTGTTGCTTCAAGGCAAGTGCTCTACTTGTGTTATTGAACTCATACATTTCCTCCAAGGTTTTGAACATTTCTCTTGTTGTCTTCAACTTGGAGATAATTGGCACAAAGTGATCTTTCACGGAATCAACCAACATCTTTTTCGCCTTAGTTCCATTTCTTTTCCATTGAGGCTTCTCATTCTCTTTAGTTGGTTCGGGAACTTCACCCTCCACAAACTCGGCTAACTCATTTTCCTCCAAAGTGAGCATCACTAAAAACTTCCAGGAGGCGAAGTTTGATGCACCCTCAAGTGTATCTTCAATCTTGAGCCCGTTCACCATCTTGATAAAAGGATAGATGCAATCAAAGATGAGAACAATAATGGATGAATGTGTTGCTTATATAAATCTGATTAGATCTTTCCTTAGACCCACTCTGATACCATGTTAGTTTTTGTATGATCAGTTATTTAAAAACAGAAATGCAGCACTTAAGACAATGAACACAACAAGATACCTTGGGAAAACCCTCCATGAGGGAGAAAAACCCAGCAAATATATCTCTTATATATTGAAGTAACAAGAGCAGAAATCTGCTTACAACTCAGGCACAACACAACCGATTTTGATACAATGAATAATCGCACCTCTCCTAGATGTAGATACAAATGAATATGTTTCTCCTTGAAGTCGAACTGTTGTTACAAGATGATGATCTGCTGCTCAGGCACGAACTTCTTCTACAGATCCGAATTATATGATGAATCAACTTGATGATCAAATGAATGATCATTACCTTGTATCTATACACAAGAGAAGGATCACGACCTTTCAAGACAAGGAGGTTGGCCTTGATAGAAAAATCGCAACTCTTCAAGAAGTCAGCCTTAATTAATTATTATCAATAATTAATATTTATTTTATTGTTTGTTTGTGAAGCACCTCCTCACATTAGATATCAATCATGTATAAATTAAATAGCCATTAGGCTACATTTAATTTATTGCCTTCATAGAAACTAGTGCCTAGAAGTAAGGGGCCCGCGACTGCCAATAACATTAACACCACTTGCTATCAGGGCCTTGGAATGCGTGTATAAAAAATAAGAGTTGTTTGGGAGGGTTTTCCTGCTAGAGATTGGACGCCTAGCCTCTAGGCATCATTTGCTTTTAGTTTGAACTCATCCGGAGGTGTTTTAAGGAAGTTACGAGCATATTGGTGATTTCTAGGGTTGCTGATCAGAAAATCTGAACGCTGCCATCATATATCAGACCTGGTATTTTCTGTATTTTTCCATATTTTCTTGATGCTTATCTTTGTATTTGCCATGGAGAACATTGTCTAACATTTGGGCTTTCAAATTGCTAAGAATACCTCAATTTCATTGTAGAAGATTTCAATATTGTAATGTTTAAAAAGTAGTACTGATCAGCTCTTTATTTTCAGCACTTTCTTTTCATTTCCATTGAAGAAGTGGAAGAGGCCGGCTTGCCGCCTAAGCATTTACATTTCCATTTACTTTATTTGTAGCCCGCTGAAAAGTGGAAGAGTCTGGCTTGCCGCCTAAGTATTTACATTTTCATATATTGGTCCGCTTGCCGCCAATATCACTTGCACTTCCAGCATTTTCAGTTTATTGCTAACAGATCCCCTTACACCGTATGCTCTCATGTTGCCCACTCCGGACTCTGGGTGATCAGAAAGTGAAAGGTTTCTTTCAGCCTGTCATCTTTCTTGGGCTAACGTTAACAAGTGAAGTGTTGTGCGTCAAAAAATCAAAAAAAAAACGAAGGGGGATATTACAATACCACAAACAAGTTGCCCAATGCACAACACAAATAGTGGTTTTACCACTACCCCTACACATCAAGGTGGGGTCACCAAAGTACATAATCCTAGGTGAGGTAGGATAATATTTTATATTTTGTAGTTACACTAGAAGCTAAACAATCATCTAGAAGATGAACTAACAAGTTATTTTAATATTGTTAAATATTTACATCATATCTCATTTTGGTCATTGGATGAATGTTATGAGCTTCAAGGAATATTGCCCTATCCATTGCATTTGTCAATCTTTTCTGCATAACATCCCCAAGATTCAAATCTAAAATAATTTCATCAACATAACAACATACAAAATATCACTTAGAAATAAACTAGAATGGAAGACAAGAAAGAAAACATCCACAAAAAGAGGTGACACAAGATGTACATGGGTAAAACCGTAAAACCCTTTTGGGTAAAAATCCCACTGTAATGTCCCCAACTCAAATCATGGGGATTAGCAACACATTGGCTGTCCTTTCCTTGGATTACCCAAGAGGAAGAGGACTTAGAGCATTATCGGGTAAGTATTGGAGTCTTTGGCTTGTTCTCAATTCTATTTTTAAGTTGTGTGCACGTCTTTTTATGCAACTTAAGTGAACTTAAGTTATTTTAAGTGAAGTTATTTTAAGTTGAGGGCATGTCTTTTTAAGCGACTTAAGTGACTCCTAACCAAAAGACTTAAGTTGTCCCCTTTTCATGTACAAGTGATTTTAAAAAGTATGTGATAAAAAGGCAAAGGGGGCATGGGTTTTCTAGGAGCTTATTGGTTCAATTTTTAGGGTTTCAATGTGGAGCATGGATTAAGAGGTGGTGAATCAAGGGTTGAGACTAATGCATCTCTATGGGATATATTATAAAACTCTCAAGGGGTCTTTTAGAGCTCATTATGTTGTGAGTTTTTTGTTTATTGCTGCTGCAACTTGGCTTAAGGTCTAAAACCCTTGAGTATCCTTGGTCTCGAAGAGACATACAGGCTCCCCTAGTCAAAAGGGTGTGTTTCGGTGGAAGAGTTTTGGTTTGTGAAACCCTAGTGTAATGTCCCCATTTTAGCCATATGCTCTTTGTGGTTGATAGCCTATTTCCAGAAGCCCGTAGGCTCGTCAAAGGTAAAATTAGAGTTTCCTATTTTATAAGGGTTCTGAAGCATTTTTGAAGGTTTGCATGTAAGAGTTTTTGATGCATGTCTGGTGGAGTTTTCTGGGTTTTTGGAGAGCTTCGAAATGGTGTAACATGCACCTCCATCTGACAACCTTTTTGGGCACTTACTATTTATAATAAGTCATGATGGCTACTTGGTTTGCGCTCAGTTGATATTTGGAAACACTTACTATTTATAGTAAGTCATGATACTGCCCAGTTGGTGTTCAGAGGAAGTTTTGCAAACTTACTATTTATAACAGTTTGCTATTTTTGGTAAGTCTATCTTTTAACAGTATCATTCTAGCAGCAACTCAATCATTTGCAATTCAGTATGGCTAATCAATTTGGCTTTCTAATGGATTTGAAGTTAACTTATTATTTTTGGCATTCGCTATTTTTAGTAAGTCCATTTATGGCAGAGGCATCATCATTGGCTTGGTTCAGCTTGGCAAATGTCAGTTTGCTGATTTTAGCAATTTGTCAGTTGCAACTTGGGCGTTGCTCTTGGCTACCTCTTTGGACTGAGTTCTATACTTAGTCAATTTTATGTTCTGAAGTTGTACCCCACGCCTAGGCTTGATGACTTCAAGTCGTTTTTAAAAAGGGGACATAAAGGGGTTGATTTGAGCATTTAATATTTATATTAAATGTTTTATTGTGCAACTTGTAAATGGGCGCCTAGAGGAAGATGATTAATGTTTTAATAATTCAAATAAAATGCAACATGAGAGGTGGCATCCCTTGGAGGAAGCTGAAGAGTTTCTTGTGGGAGTTTCAAGTTGATTCATTTTCCAGCTGAAGAGTCTATTTATTGATGCATTGCTCATTCATTCTCATCTTTGGAAAATATTGTAAAGTTATGCTGCTAAATTGATTTCAGAACCCGGCTAAAGGGAAGCTTAGTATTTACGCCATTCTTCGGGCCTGAAACTATGGTTCCCTAAATGGTCAATTGGGAGTCTGTTTCATTCAAAAGTGCATATTGAGCATTATTGTTGAGTTTTTGGTGAGAATTTCCAGTTTTTGTGTTGCTGGTTCATTCATGGTTGTAGAAGTTTTTTAATCATAGCTGGTTTGGTGATTTATTTCTGCTTATGGGTATTTGTTCTAATGAACCCCATGCTAGAGGCACCTTTTTTTGCACATTTGCAGATTTAATGAGCAAGTATATGATTTTATAGACAAGGTCGCCCCTTGCCCTTGGCCGTCCCTTGTCTTTTTGTCATTGAACTGTGTGCTGGGCAGATTTCGAAGAGAATGGTGTCAAGTTGGTGTTCTATCATGATCGCCCGGCCTTGGAGGTGTTCCATTTTCAGTTTCATGTGCATCGGTGATAAGTTGTTAAAGATATGAGCATTTTGTTGAAGACTTAGCTTGCTGGTCTGAACTTTAATTTGTTGGTTTTCATATCAGACCCTTACACTTCTGTTCTATGCTATGTTTCTCTGATGTTTCAATTCATATTTGTGATCAGAAGTATAGAGTAATCGTTGCAGCTATTTTGGAGCAGTTTTCTATTGAAAATCTTTGTAATTTGCAGATAATTTACATTGTAAGGCTGAGAATTAGTAGAGTACTAATCCAATCATTTATATTTTTGCATTTACTGTGTTTAAGCAAACATTGTAACCCCTGGTCAGTTTACTGTCAGTGTGGAGGAAAGAACAAATTGCATCTCTCATTTATCACCCACTAAATAAGTGGAGTATTCCCACGGCTTAGTGGATGCCTGATGTAGATGAATTATTCTTTCATTGTAATATCTTCCCCCCCACTAAACAAGTGGTAGTGTGGAATCTTTCATGGTCAGATCACCGCCTACTCTCATTTTCAGCATTGTAATTCAATATAGTTGTTGCTAACGATCCCTTCCCATATACTATCACCTCGCCTTCAGTAGGATCTTGGTGAACATTCTTGGTGAAGGTTACTTTCAGCTGATCATGATTCTGGCTAATCCTTAATGGGTGCTTGTTGTTGGTGAAATTTCAAAGAAAAAATTAAGGGGCACATTTCACCTAGCACATCATTTTTCAGAGCTACCATTCTTTATTAAGTTTGGAGGCCATTTTTGGAGGTGAGATCCAAAGCATCAAGTTCAGATTTGGATAATCTATAACATGGTGTCTTCATGTTACTAAGCATCATTGAAGATAGCAACAAAAAAAGGACAAGTGGAACAGACCTAGAGCTGATTTTCTGAGGTTTTGGCAAGAGAAGCTAGGGTTTTGAAGGCATTTTCTGAGGTATTTGGGCATTAACCTGTATACTACTGGTTACATTCATCTTGGGAAAAAATAAGAAAAATAATGAAAGTTATTTCTGAAATTTCTGGGCAGTTTTAGTGGATTTTCTATAATTTTTTCATATTCAAAAATATTCAAAAATTCCTATAAAATCGTAGAAAAATCGGAAAAGTATTTTGACCATAGATCTAAGTTTGTTGATGGGTTTTCTATTTGCAAATAGAATTTCAGAATTTTTTATTGCATATTTTTGGAGATATTATTGTTTTTCTATTACCCCTATTTAGGGATATTACAGTGGTATCAAAGCTGCAAGATTAGGCAGCCTGTTTGGGTTGGTTGTATGCGTGGAAAAGGTGGTCATAACCTAGAAAAACGGAAGGTAATGGCAGGCAGTGATCAACAACCATCATCAAGTGAAGAGGAGGTAAAACATATGTTTGCATAAATGCTTAGACAGCTACAAAACACCAATCTATATTTAAGTCAGATGGCTCACAATACAGCAAACGGAAGAAACATGGTGCATGTAGAAAGAGAGAACAATAGCAAAGCTGCAGAAAACAATGAACACTCTACCAACAAACCTTCAGGTTCATCACAATCTAGACCCTTCATGCCTACATTTATACAAGAGGAACCTATGGAGGACAATGAGGATGCTGAAAGTTTGGCTAAGTATCAAGCTTTGGGGGAAGATTTTCAGTCAGCTATCTCTTTTAGAGATAACTTGGAGGTCACCAAACGCATAAAGCCAAAGCAAAACGAATGGAATCAAGGAAAGCAAAATTATGGGTTGCAAAAAAGGTTGGGACGTCTATCCTTTCCGAGTTTCAATGGATATTCCAAGAGTACAGCTAGGGCTTGGATTCATAAATTGGATACTTACCTTGCCTTGAATCAGATGAAGGAGATTGAGGCCATCAAATTTGCTACCCTTCACCTTGAAGGAGCTGCACATAAGTGGTGTTATCATGGTTTAGTGACACAAAGTCATGGTGCGATAGTCTCTTATGATCAATTTTGCACTACATTGATAGAGCGGTTTGACCACAAGGATTCAGAGGCACACTCTAGAGAATTGGCTCAATTGAGACAGGTTGTGTTGTGACCTTTTCACACATCACCCCATTCCAAATGGGGACCCCCTAATTTTTGGTCCGTGTTGGTCTTTTGGCTTTGGTTTTTAGGGTTGTTTTCCGTCTCTCTCTCTCTCTGATCTTTCTGTCATTTTGGGGATGTACCTATCTTTGGGCCTAAGTTGAAATTTTGGCTGTCTAAAATGCATTTTGATGAATTAGGGTTTTCATTCTTCGAGCTTGTTTGAAGCCCAATCAAGTTGGCAAACTCAAATTTGAGCTTGGCATTACAATCAAGAGACTCCAGGCAAGCTCCCACCAAATTTTCACTAAGTTCTGACAACTTACTATTTTTAGTAAGTACTTAATTTGAGGTCTTTTTGTCAAGATTTTGGAATTCTATTTGTTCTGTCACATTCAAGGTACCTTCAGACACTCACACACAAAATTTGAGGAGAATTGGACAACTTGCTATTTTTTAGCAGTTCCGACTTCAGGAGACATTTTTGGGGTGCGCATGTATGCTTTTCCGATGTGTGTCTGGAGATTATTTCTAGGTTTTTCAAGACCTTCGCGATGAGATAATATGCAAGCCGAGACAATAACTTTCAACAGTTTTGGCTTCAAAGGCTATTTTTAGGGTTTGCATGCAAAGTTTTTCAACGCATGTCAGGATATTCTTGGTGGGTTTTTCAAGAGCTTTGCAACGATGTGGCATGCAAGCTGAGTGAATCATGTTTCAGGAATTTACTATTTTTAGCCAGTGCCCGCATGTGGGTCAGTTTTCTGGGTTTTGCTGGGTTTTTTGAGATCTCTCGGGCATAGTGACATGCAAACTCATCCGATAGTGGATTGATCACTTTTTCAGACACTTACTATAAATAGCAAGTTCACTCTAGCTACCACTCGACACTTCAGTATCACGAACAGAGCAACATGCAACGAAAATCAAGTCAAACAGAGGTCATTTGAGGCACATGCAAGTCAGATTAGGGTTTCCTGCTTTGGTGCCTAAAAAGAGGGGTAAAAGGCCAGAATTTTGAAAAACGAAGATATCCCACTGCGATCAGCATCCTTCAAGCAGTCTACTGGTAAAATTTGGGCGCAATCCGAGCACTTACTATTTATAGTAAGTCGCCTCCAGAACAGGGCTATAAATAGCAGGTCAATACGAGGAGCAGGTGTGAACAGGTTCACCAAGCGATGAGGACCACTAGGTAAAAAATTCAAGTCAAACGAAGCTGCAGAGGTCCGAAAATCAAAGGGTTACTAAAAATAGAAACCAAGGGCAAGC
Organism: Sequoiadendron giganteum; assembly: GCA_007115665.2. Classification (NCBI taxonomy): domain Eukaryota; kingdom Viridiplantae; phylum Streptophyta; class Pinopsida; order Cupressales; family Cupressaceae; genus Sequoiadendron; species Sequoiadendron giganteum. Next base: position 227,554,203 of record CM021105.1, read on the forward strand.
CAGTCAAAATTGACAAATTCACCCTTAGAAGTTTACTCAACGCCCCAAATGAAGAAAGCATCCAAGTATGAAGAAATGAAAGTTCAAGGGCAGAAATGCGCTCAAGGTTGAGGTGATGGCATGAAAAAATTCTAAGTGAAGAAAAATAAAAGTAGCTACCCCTAAATGCGCCCAAGGGCTGAACAGGGAGTTGAAAATTTCTAAGTTGTGAAAACAAAAGCATGCCCCCTCAAATGTGCCCCCAAGGAAATGTTGAAGGCTCAAAAGGTTTCTAAGTGTTGCAAAACAAAGGCTTACCCCTCTAGATGCGCCCATGAGCACGAAGCAACTCAAAAAAATTCTAAGTATGAGGGAAATGAAACCTCACTAGCTCAAATGCGCCCTTGACAGGAAAACAGGGTTTGAAAATTCTCCAAGGGAATGCAAAATGAGAGCCCACACCCCTAAATGCGCCCATCAAGGTGAAATGACTTGAAAATTTTCTTGTCATTGGAAATGAAAGTAGAAGGGGTCATATGCGCCCAAGGAAGATGATGGAGGCTTAAAAAGTTTATAAGGCAACAAAAAAGCACCACCTTCAAAATAAGCCCAGCTTGTGTGATGACTTAGAAAAACGCCTAAATCAAGTAAATGGAAGCCCATGGGGTGAAATGCGCCTAGGCATGAAGAGGTCAAAGTGGAGAAAATCTTCAAGTGTTGAAAATAAAAGCACACCCTCCTAAATGCGCTCAAGTTGAGTGAAGGTGTTAAGAAATTGTCTAAGTGTAATGAACTGGACCAATTTTTTTTTTTTTTTTTCACAATTGATTACAATGCAACACGCACCCGTTAAGGTTAGCACAAACCAAAACGTTGCGGAAAGTAACTCTAACTAGAATGTACACCAGGATCCCGATGTGGGCAAGGTGTGAGCATTGGTCAGAAGATCTATGCAATGCAAACTGAAGGAACTCTAACCAAGAATGGCGCCGAGTGATGGCGAGCATATGGTCAGAGGATCAATGCAATGCAAATTGAAGGAACTCTAACCAAGAATGGCGCCGAGTGATGGCGAGCATATGGTCAGAGGATCAATGCATGATGACAAAATGTAACCCTAACCAAGAATGGCGCCGATGGATGGCGAGCATATGGTCAGAGGGTCCCTAAACTACTCAACTGAAAGCAAATAGGCGGCAAGCCAGCCTCTTCCACTTATTCAGTGGGGATTACATGTAAATTCAAAATGAAGGGAATGAATTGCTGACAGTACTACTGTTCAGCTTACAGCAAATTAGAGAGCTTGCCAAATATCATAAGAATAAGAACTTCCAAAGCTATAACAAGATAAGATCCCTCTTCTACAATCACAAACTCTTTGAATATCAACCCCTCGCACAACTAATGAACTTCCTTAAATCTGGTATGACTGATTTGACAGATTTAATGTAGAACAGCAACATAATCACTCACGAAAATGCACATAACTCACTCTAAACACATCCTATTGACGAGAAATCAAATGCAGATTACTATACTGATATAGGCGCCCAAGATGCAATCCCTAAACCACCCAAAACAAGCCTTATTTATTTTTGCACAAACTTCAATGTACTTCAAGATGGTACGGCCCAGCTGCAAGGGCGAATTTCCTCTATAAAATCAAAGAGACACAAATAAAATCTGGAAATTGGCAAGAATGGTCGCCCCTCATAAACAGATTGATAGATTCAATACCCAGAATGATAGCATTTTTATTTCATGAGCTATGAGCAAATCTTACATTCCTCAATGACATTCAGCAACATCAAAATATGACAGAAAATGTAAACTAGAACTCCCAAAATGCAATGACTCAATTGGAAATGCAATTCAAACCTATTACAAGCTAACCTCTCAACTAGTTGCTATCTTTCAAGCAAGAAGATGAGCCCATGCTAGGAGGAATGCTTTCCTCGAAGCGAGTGCCTGAAGACAATTCAGCAGCATAACGTTGTAGTAGACAAAAGATCCCAAATGAAGAGCTGAGGCCTGATTAAATAGACAAGAGAGAAACATCTAGAAGCTTCCAGAAGGCGCCCAAACCCTAATTTCAAATTCACCTTTTCCCTCCAAAGAATGGCGTCCTTTTTCACCAATGAAATATTTCACTTTTTTTTTTTTTTAAATAAAATCAATTCTCTCAAATAGGCGTCCCTTTCTTCATCTCAATATTTGACATTTAAAAGATATAACTTATCTCTCCATGACGCCTAGACCCTCAAAGTTCCCCCTTTTTTAAAAACAACTTAAAGTTGTACTGCTAGGCAAGGGGTATAATATTAAAATATAATATTATAATGAAAATACTTATCTCTCCAAGAAATATGCGCCCAAAGCCAAGAATTGAAGTGCCAGCTGAACCAACTGAAGAAGAGGACCAACTGAACTGAACCCAAACTGTCCACTGCCAAAAATAGAATTTACTAAAAATAGTAAATTCACGAAGTTGCCCGGAATGCCAAACTGAACACATCACTGCGAAGCTCTCTGAAAACCCAGAAAGAATCCGCAAACAGAATCCCGAACCTCAAGCAACAACCTCCTCAAAACTAGGAAACCCTAATTTCACCATCCGCGTAGCCTACGGGTCTCCGGAATAGGCCAACGGTCAACTGAAACGGTCACAGCTGAGAAGGGGACAGTACACTAAGGCAAGAAAACAAAAGCACAAGGTGGTAAATGCGCCCAAGAGGGAATGAGAACTTGAGAAAATTTCTAAGTATGGAAAATAAAAGTAGGTCCCCCAAAAGGCGCCCAAGTTGAGATAGAAGGCGTGAAAAGGTGCTAAGTCATGAAAATGAAAGAAGACCCCTCCCGAAGGCGCCCATGATGTAGGAGGGATTTCAAAAAAATTCTAAGGCATTGGAAACAAAAGTGCCAGGGGTCAAATGCGCCCTTGAAGGAATGAGAAGGCATAAAAAATTCTAAGGCAAGTTAAAATAGAAGCACACCCTTCTATGTGCACCCATGAAGGAAATGAGGGTTGAAAGTGTTCTAAGTCACAAAAATGGAAGCTCAAGGGTGGAAATGCGCCCAACAAGGGTTATATGTTGAAGAATTTTTCTAAGTGTGTTAAAATGGGAGCTCATGCCATGAAATGCGTCCAAGGTGGTGGAGGTGTTAAAAAAAATTTCTAAGACGTGAGAAAGTGGAACCTAGACCCTCAAAGTGCGCCCAGCTTGTGCAGGCAACTAGAGAATATTCTGAGGTGTTGGAAGTGTGAGTGGGCACCCTCAAATGCGTCCAAGGCAACAAGGTAAGCAGGTGTTAAGAATTTTACTAAGGCATGTAAAACATGAACCTCAAGGGGGTCAAATGCACCCTTGAGGGTGGTATGAGGTTTGAAAGTTTCCAAGTTAAAAATGAAAGTAGACGACCTCAAATGCGCCTAAGGTTGGAGAAGTTGAAACGAACATTGGTGGAGAATATTTCCAGGATGAGAAAAATTAAATGTACCCCCTTCGTGTACCCAGTGAGTAATAAAGTTGTAAAATATTTTGCTAAGGGAAGTATGATTTTCAGAATCTAGGGATCTTGAATATTTTCTAAGGGAGGTATGATTTTGAAATTTTTGTGCCTAGGATTGTGATTTCAAAATGGGTGTCTGCCTTGTGATTAATAAGATTTTCTAAGGGAGATAAATTTCCTAAGGCTCAGATTGATGAAATTTTCTAAGGCAGAAAGGGTCAAGTGCACCTAAGCTCAAGATGAGATGAATTTTGTCTAAGGCGTGAAGGATTTGAGGATGAAGTGAAATTCAAACATCAAGCTCCTAAGGGAAGGTAGACAAGACAAGTGAATGAAATTGCTAAAGCAAAAGGATGAAAACATCAAGATGGCATGCGCCTTAGCACACAAATGTTGAAAAGTTATGAAGACTTGCTAGAAAAATGAACTCTATCAAATCCAGGGGTCAAGCAGACTTTGGAAGTCAAAACGTGGGAATTAGGTAAGTGAGGTGAAGCTATGTTATAAGGGTTCTGATGCTCTTCTTTTTGTTTTGCAGGATGAACACTGAGGCTAAGGCGTTAAGAACGTGATGCGGAAGAGGCATATGCGCCCAAGGCAGTGGGCTAGAGAAATATGAAGGTTACGAAGAAGAAGTGCGTCCAAGAATTAAAGCAACAGGAGGACTTAACGGAGAAAAACTTTTTACAAGGAGGGTTTGAACTCAGTGTTGTTGTGTGCTTGCCTCCTCCTAGCGCAACAGAATTGGCAGGCAAAACAGTGGGAACACGTTTTTGGATGAGAATCTTCTAGAGGATAGTGGGCATTAATTGCTCATGGTGGTTTCTGCAGAGGAGTGGAGAATCTTCTGTTCATTTACTACCCCACTCCTCTCTATGGCGGCTTTTAGGGCAAAAACCCTAATTAGGGCATATGTGGCTCAATCTGAGCCCTTCATTGTATTCAAATCTAAGTCGTTCGCTGAAATGGGCTTGCTATAAAAGGGGTATCCCCCATTTGTATAATAGTTAGACATTAAATCAGAGATAGAGTTGAGCTAGAGAGTAGAGAAGGCACATAGTGAATAGCTTAGAAGTTAGCTTAGTTTGAAAGTTTTGTAAGAAGTTGTTGTGGAAAACTCTCATAATACAAAGGTTTATCATTGCTTGGTGGTTCTATCTTTTGTTGTGAGCAGCTAGCAAGGCCTTTTCATCTTTCCAATTCAAGTAGATAGAGTAAAGTAGATTTTATTTCATGCAAGTAGCTGTTAATTGTGGAATGCGCAGTTTAGTTTGACAAGTTTCATTCATCCATACCACTAGCGGGCTCACTGACGGTGAGTTCGCCCTGTGTGGTCAACTGGAGTATTTTGCACTTAGCTTCAATTGTGATCCATATGTCCATATGCATCGTTGTGATGGTATGTGCATGTCATATCACAGTTTGAATATCCTTCCCATCCTTTGAAGATTGCACCGGTTTTGTAGAAGCTGTTTGAAGGGAGGCAAAGCAAAGTCTGGTTCAAAGCTTGCTGAAATTGATCCCCGTGTCCCGCCTTTAGGAGTAGAAAATAGTCTCTACCCTTATCCCCTTTAATTTCAATATTTTCCGATTAGTCTAGGAATCTGAGCATCATCGCTAAATCATTCATATCTTGTAACTGCTTCAAAGTTGAACAATTGTGTAAGTCCCCTTGAAATACCCAGCAAAATCACATCAAGCCAACTGAGACTATCCCCTTGCAGAAGGAACCTTGGAGTTGAACGTGTGATCTTTCACGCAATCTTAGCATACAAAATACTTTGATCAAGAGAGGATAGAGTTACCGTTGGAAACTTTATTCCGTGTTGGTGCGGTCATAAAACACCCGTCAACAGAATTGGCGCTAAAAGGAGGGCTACTTCCATTTCGTTACTTAAAATTTTTTTATACTTCATCCTTGTTGAGGGCGCATTTTCATGTGGCTACCTCTGTTTTAGTGCATTAGCATATTTCCCACACCTTCACAATCCTCCTGAAGGTGAGGACGCATTTTAGAGGGTCCACTTCCATCTTTGCCTTAGAATATTTTCACGCCCCTACCTTGACCTTGATGGCGCATTTGATACTCTCCACTTTCATTTTAGGGCGCATTTAGGCTGTCAAGCTTTGATTTGAGGGCGCCATTAGCATGGTAAGCTTTTGTTTCAACACTTAGGAAACTTTTTACTAGGCCTCTTCAGCCTGCTATCACCTTCTATTTTTAGTAAGTCCCTGATTTTCTGACTTCCACAGCTCCGTTTAGCCTGAAATTTTTACCATGTGATCTTCATTACCTGGTGAACCTGTTTACACCTACCCCTCATGCTGACCTGCTATTTATAGCCCTGTTCTGGAGACGACTTACTATAAATAGTAAGTTCTCGGATTGCGCCCAAATTTTACCAGTGGATTGCCAAAAGGATGCTGATCGTGATGGGATATTTTCATTTTTCGAAATTCTAGCTTTTTACCCTACTTTTTAGCACCAAAGTAGGAAACCCTAATCTGACTTGCATGTGCCCCGAATGATCTCCGCTTGACTTGATTTTTGTTGTATGTTGCTTTGCCTGCTGAACTAAAGAGTCGGGTGGCCGCTAGAGTGAACCTGCTATTTATAGTAACTCTCTGAAAAAGTGATCAATCCATTGTCAGACGAGTTTGCATGTCACACTGCCCGAGGGATCTCAAAAAACCCAGTAAACTGGTCTACATGCGTGCACTGGCTAAAAAAAGTAAGTTCCTGAAACATGATCTCCTCTGCTTGCATGTCATATCGTTGCAAAGCTCTCGAAAAACCCATAAGGAATATCCAGACATGCACTGAAAAACTCTGCATGCAAACCCTAAAAATAGCCTTTGAAGGCTGAACTGCTAAAAATAGCAAGTTGTCCAATTCTGCTCAAATTTTGCGTGCAAGCATCTGAAAGTACCCTGAATGTGATGGAGTAGTCAGAATTCCAAAATCCTGATAAAAAGGTCCTAGATTGAGTACTTACTAAAAATAGTAAGTTGTCAGAACTCAGTGAAAATTTAGTGGGACTCTGCCCGAAGAGTTGTGATTGCAGTATTAAGCTCAGATTTCACTTTGACAATTCCATTTGACCTCAAACAAGCCTGAAGAATAAAAACCTTAATTTCACAGACTTAGCCAGAATTTCCAACTAAAGTCAAATGATGGGACGTCCCCGGAAGGATAGAACGATCAGAGAGAGAGAGACGCAAAACCAAAGCCAAAAGACCAAAATGGTGCAAAAATTAGGGGGTCCACATTTGAATGGGGTGATGTGTGAAAAGGTCACAACATCTAGCGACTCCACGAGAAAGTGTTGAAAACCACGTTAAAGATTAAACCTTGGCCAATCCCCTCTAACCATCATACAAAAAGGATACTTACTCAAAAGGGGAGAAGAATCCGATATTGGATCAAAACACCTTCATCCAAGATCTTCTGAATATGTGCGTTTATCTCATCTCTAAACCATCTTGACTCTCGAGATTGACTACGGCAAGTTATATAAGTATCTTAACTTCAAAAGCATCCTGGACATTGCCTCACTGGCAGTCAAGCATCCATAGCCCCAGTGAGGTTGTCGCTACAATTCTCACGAATATTGCTCCACTTTCGGTCAGGCGTCCATAGCCCCAGTGGAGTTATCCGTATGTTCCCAAACCAATATTCAAAGTATAATATTTCTTTCATTGCTCTTTTTTTTTTTTCTTTTTTGATATTTCCTTTTAACACATTTTCCTTTTCTCTCTTGATTTTCCGTCAATTCCATAATTGGTTGGCAAGCAATGAAGCTACCAATGGGTTTGAGAATTGCAGTAGCGCTAAAGCAAGATGTAAAATTTTTACTTGCCGTAACCTCTCCCAAGAAATCAAAATGACTCAAAGTAGCTTGTTGAAAAGGTAGGACATTATGATCTCAGACTCGGGTTAAGACACAATAACTGATTGACCTTTCGAGTCGAGTTTATTCCGAAACCGGATGATGACAAGAGGAAAACAACCTTGGCATTCTAAATTTGCGCAAATCCATAAAAACCCAATGGCAGTAGACCAAACTATGTAGAAGCAACATCACCCCCTCCGCAACGGGAAACCCAAAATCCATGTCCATGTCCATTCCAAACCCAAACTAAAACCACTTGAGCGGACAACTCAAGGGAAGAAACACCAAAACCAAAAACCCAAAGGGCAACAAACCAAAACCGAAAACCAAAAAGGAAAGCAGGAAAAGCAACCTAATCTAACTATGTACAAAGTAAGACCCAAGAGGGGACCTACGCTTGGAAATAATGCTTGAGGAATCGCCCATTGACTGGCAATGGGATATCCTCCCCTGTTAGTGTTTTCAATCTGAATGCATTATCTCCCAGGATCTCAGAAATCTGATATGGGCCCAACCATAGTTTGTCAAACTTGTCGTGATCACCTTTTCTCTCGTGGGCCTTGTCCCAACATAAAACTAAATCTGAAATCCTGAAGGCCTTGACCTTGGCCTGTTTGTCAAACCATCTCTTCACAACTCCTTGATGTTTGGCCAAATTTTCTAATGCTTCATCTTTTTTCTCCTCTAAATGCATCAAATGGGACAACCTGGTTTGAATTCGATCCTCTCCCTCGAGATACTCCTAAATAAACTGAAGAGTAGGGATCCTCAACTGAACTGGGAAGACAGGGTCTTGCCCATACACCAAATGATAAGGAGACGTGCCCAAAGAATTCTTTGTTCTGGTTTTATCTGCCCATAAAGCAAACCTCAGTTGTGTATGCCAATCTTTGGGGTTCTTATCCAATAGCTTCTTGATAGCATTTAACAAATTTGTATTTGTGGACTCTGCAAGTCCATTCCCCTATGGATAATAATTGGAAGAGAACTTTAGGGCGATCCCATACTCGAAGGCCCAGTTTGAAAACTTCAACGATGAAAAGGCGGGACCATTGTCACACACCAAAGCGTGAGGGCATCCAAACCTTGTAATAATATTCTCTTCAAGGAACTTAATTACCACGTCTGTCGTGCAGAGCTTGAGAGCTTGAGCTTCTGTCCACCTGGTGCAATAGTCTATAGCTGTCAAAATATACTTGTGCTGTGCCGAGGAAGGTGGATTAATCATTCCAATAAAGTCTAACCCCCACTTTGCAAACGGCCTGACTTCAATCACTGGCTGCAAGGGCATAGCTGGATTCTTTTCTTTGTATGCAGTTGTTTGACAAACATGGCAAATCTTCACATGTTCATAAGCATCTTTGAAAAGTGTAGGCCAATAATATCCAACCCTTGAAATTTGATGAGTTGTGGCCAAACCACCTTCGTGCCCTATCCCAAACTTCTCATGGAAGTGTTCCATAAGCTGCTTAGCTTCTCTTTTCCCTGCACATCTTAAATAAATTCCCTCGTGATTTCGTCTATATAGTACTAATCCTTGCAGCATAAATCTCTGGCTCTTCATTCTTAAGGCTCTTTGCTGCACTGGATTCAAATGTGAAGGACATTTATGATTTGACAAGTAATAGATAGTGTCATCATATCATTCTCCTGGAGACACCTCTTCCAACACATATGTTTGCTGCACCAATCCAGGTCCTGCCATTGCAATCGTCTACGCCAAATCTTGTCCTCAAACCAACTTCATAGGCTGTATCTCCATGTCATATTCTTGCAAAGTGGCGACCCACTTGCCTCTTCTTTCTCCTAGTTCATTTTGCATTAGCAATGTTTTCACCGTGGCATCTGGAACTATTGCATAGACTTTGCTTCTCAGGATGTAATGCCTGAATTTCTTGGCAGCCTTTACCAAAGCATAAGCCTGCTTCTCAACATTTGGATATCTTAATTCCGCCTCTTTCAACGATGCACTCATAAAGGCAATTGGGTGCTCATCCTGTTCTTCTGTTCTCTGGGTCAATACCGTTGCACACGTGTGCTCTGAAGCAAAAGAGTACAGATAGAATGGCTTGGCGTAATCCGAACTGACCAATACTGGGGCATCCACTATCGCTTGCTTGATCTCATCAAATGCCTTCCTTGTTTGAGGGGTCCATTCAAATTTCACATCTTTCTTCAACATCTCATTCAACGGTTTGACAATCTCGACAAACCCAGTTATAAACTTTCTCACAAAATTAATCTTGCCAAAGAATGACCTCAATTCCTTCTGGCTCCCTGGCATACCGATCTTTAAAATTGCTTTGATACGGTCTAGGTCAATTGATATGCCCTGTTCTGAAATGATGTGTCCTAATAATCTTCCTTCGGTGACCCCGAACACGCACTTCTTTGAGTTGAGGGAAATGCCAAACCTTCTGCATCTCTGAAAGATCTTCCTCAGATCCTCAACATGATCTTCCCTTTTCTTGGAAAACACAGTCAAGTCATCCATATAAATAATTGTGCATTTTCCAACCAAATCTCGGAAGGCAATATCCATAGCCCGCTGAAATGTAGCTCCGGCGTTAATCAAGCCAAAAGGCATTCTTCTATAGGCCAAAGTCCCCCACTTGGTGGTGAAGGCAGTCTTCAACCTATCTACCTCTTCAACCATCACTTGGTTATATCCAGAATATCCATCTAGGAACAACATCATCTGGGAGCCGTTAACAATTTGTAATACTTCGTCCAATGAGGGCAAGGGATAGTTATCCTTTTCAGATGCTCTATTTAAATTGCGAAAATCGACACACAATCTTATCTCCCATTCTTCTTTCTAACTGGTACTAGATTGGCGACCCACGTCGAGTGCCTCACTGGAAAGATAATCCTAATTGAAAGGAGCTTCTTAACCTCCTGATAAATCAATGGTTATAGCAATGGGTTCACAGGCCTCTACCTTTGTCTGAATGGCTTATTCCCTGGCTTTAGCGGGATCGTGTGTGTAATCAAGGAAGTGTCATACGTTTTTAAATCTTTGTAGCCCCAGGCTACCACATCGGAGAATTCTCTCAATGCTTGCACTATTCCCTCCTTTTCCTTCGGGGTACAAACCTTACCCACAAAAACATTCTTTACCTGCTCATTAGTTCCCAAGTTGACCGCCTCACATTCGTTTCCCTGAGTACTCTGATTTCTACTCAGTCTATCGAGATCAAAGAGTCTTTCTAACTCAACCATTCCTCTAGGGATAACATTTGTCTTTAAGTTCAAGATCCTTTCGGTTTCGAACTCTGCTTCCTCGGTTTCTTCTTCATCTATAATATGTGCTTCGAACACTCCAGAGCTTGTCAAGAATTCCAAAATCTGTTTATCATCATCGAACACTTGGAAATTCTTTATGTTGTCCAGAATTGAGGGTGTGGAGATCAACTCCACTGTGAACTTCTTTAAACCTTCCATGGCCAATAGTTCCAATGAACTAGCCGCCTGCGCGAGAGAGTTTGCCACTGGATTTTTAGCTCTGTACACCTGCTTGATATTAAATGCATCAAAGCTCTCGATCAAGTCCCAAACTCTGTTCCGGTAACGACCTAATCTTTTGTCATGACAGGCGTACTGCTTTCTTACTTGGCGGACCACTATGTCTGAATCTCCAAAGGCATGCACAATTTTGGCACCTTTCTCTATTGCTAGGATCAATCCATGAATCAAAGATTCATATTCAGTAACATTGTTAGTGCAAGAGAATTGGAGCCTATAAGCACCTAAATATGGTTCTCCCATAGGGCTAATAAGTTCAAATCCTGTTCCATTCCCTTTCTTGGATTTTGATCCATCAAATCTCAGGGTCCACACTTGATTTTCCATGAGATGGCTATGTGTATTTGGATCATTCTTCTCCTTTGCGGGCTTAATTTTCTTATCTTCTACCCATTTCTCTGCCGGAGAGCTTTCTCTTTTACTTATTTCTTCAAGTTCTTCTACCAAAGAGGCTTGTGGGATTCTCTTTGAAACTTGTTCTATGGCCATTTTGCACATGGCACACGTGACCTCTGGATGGAAAGCCTCATGAATTCTACACCAATTGGGCATTAGCATGCTTCTGATGGAGGCATTCTTTCCTGATTCTATCTTTTGCTTGACACTCTTTAGCACAAAGTTCCTAAAGTTCTCGAACATTCCCTCATTCTCACTTGAGTCATCTTCTATTAACACTTCAGTAGAGGAGGGCGTATTTTCCAAGGGTCTTTCTCCATTCACACTCTGCAACATGAGGACCTCTTGTTTGAAGGGCTTATACGAGCCCAAATCAGTTTCTGCAAATAATACTTTGTTATTGTCACCATATTCAGTGATCATCAGCCTGAGTCGTGGTGTGCTTTCCACTCTTATTTGATTAGGAATTCCTCTCCAAGGCAACCACATGTGGGAGAAGTCGGTTGCAATGTACCCATTCAGCTTTCCTGCTTAGAAATATCAATACGACTCTGGATCCTGGGATCTGCGGCTAGCTGCATGTGAATGTTGTTTAGTTCTCCAACAACGGGAACTTCAGATTTGTCCAATTGCGTCACCTTCTTGTTGGTGTGGAGTGGGATTAGACCCAACCTTTCACATACCTTCAATGGCATGACGTTGCTTGATGCTCCGGAATCAATCAAACAATTGTGTAGCATCTTTCCAAATATTCTGATTGAAACCAAGAATGGAGCTGGTTCATCTTTCCCTTGATAGAACACCACTGGTTTTCTTCTTTCATCTGCTATGTCGTTTCTCTTTTCATCTTTCCTATCCAGTTGCATTTGTCTATCTTGAGCCACATCTCTTGTATTCTGTTTTTGCTTCGTGGCGACCTCGAGTTGAGCACTTCTCTCGGTCTCTGCCTTTCCGGGAGTGCTCGAAGAATTTAACAACATGCCCTCAAAATTCTGAGACTGTAGTTGTGCCTCCCAAGAATAAAAGGGCATTTGGGGCACACTTTGCACTACATTTGTGTTCTGCGCGGGATGAGATTGTGTGACCATGGGAGGATTCCTTGGCACACTAGGTGCCTCTTGTGAAGTACTTTTCATGATGGGAGTTTCAGTCAATGTCCCCAAAAGAGTGTCTCTTACCTCTTGAACCTTCATCAACTCAGAGAGAGGAAGACTAACTTTTATCTTCTTAAATTCCTCCAACCATAGGAGATGAGCTTCTTTATGTCTTCCCTAGGAGAACTCCCTTTCTATCCCCGTTCAGTCTGGTGAATAGGTTGTTGAGTGATCTGTGGTCCACCTCTGCCTTGCATTGTATTTTGTTGTTTGTACTCTGGAGAGTCCTTCGGTGCATTGGGAACATTGCTCGCATTGGGATGCAGAGGGGTTGTAAAGTTATTCAGTGGTGTTGACGAGGTCATCGGCTCATGTTGAGGATAATTCCTTTGATACACTTTAGGGGGTCCACCTCCAGTAGTCTGGAAAGCCTGTACTTCCCTCATTCCTTCTACCAAGACACTATTGTTGAGAGGTGGGAAACTGTAACCATCTCTGCCAAGAGGCTCATTTGATGATGCATATGTGGCGTGGGCCTCTGAGGGCATTTGAGCTTCTGGTGTCCCCATGGGACCATTCACCGAAGCTAGCGGAAACTTCTGATTAACCGACGGCGGTGTGTAGCTTTGAAACTCAGGCGGGAACTTAAAATCTTCTAGGATCAACGCCTGATCATATCAGGGTGCTGGAACTATTTCATAACCCGTAACTGGAGGATTTTCCGTGGGTTCTGTGTTCTTCACTTCTCCTCTAAAAATATCAGCAGCAACTTGGAACTCATGGCATTGAAGCTCGGAGTGCTGACTAGTATTATGTAGCCTACGCCATCCTAATAGGGCGGCCTCTACCAAATATACTCTATCTGCAAGAAGATTCTCAAGAGGTGGTGGATTGTCCAATGGTGAAGGGACACCTCCATTATTAGGCCCCATATTCCAGGATCTCTTCTGAAATCCTTGATTGTTATTTCTATACCCATGATTGTTCTCATGACTGTATCCTTGATGGGTATCGTGGTGATTTGGAGGATTATTTTGATATCCTCGATTGGCACCTTGATGTGCTTGATTATTTCTTTGCATGCCTTGTATTTGATTATTTTGATTTCTGTGGTATGTCACCTTAGTTGACAGCTTCTTCACTTGTTCCACCAACTCTCTGATTTCATCCTTTTCCTCTTGAGTCTTCGTCGGTGGCACTGTGTTCTGAAGATAAACAGGTTGTGTTGTCGGCGCTTGAGACAAAGGTACTCCAGGGTGGAGAACTAATTGATTTGATGGCCCCGCTGCCTGATAAGTTGGTTGGGGAACTGGATTCAACGCTGGAACTTGTTGATTCCAAGTCTGTATCTGGCCGTTTGTAGTACTTAAGCCAGTGTATAATGAAGGCCCAGTTGTGTTTTGCCCCATGTTCTGACTTACTTCAATAGCCTTAGCATAGGCTAAGTTCATGTTAGCTGGAGCGGAGTGAGCTTCTCTCACAAACATTGCAGTTAATGGATCCAAGGCGACGTAGTAATTCTCTCGAGCATCGGTAATAGCGTAAGGAGTACGCAGCCTTGTGAGAGCCTTCTGAAATCTATTGTTGAAAACATGAATAGGCTCCTTGTCTTGCCTCCTTACCTCTACAAATTGTCTAAACAGCTCCACAGGAGTAAAAGGTATCCCGAACTTTCCAACAAAGGTCGTTTTCATCTGCTCCCATAATCTTATTGATCCGACTGGTAGGTGAATAAACCAATAATGGGCCTCTTCTCCCAAAGAATATGGGAACAATCTGCAAGCTACATCTCCATAGGCAATTTGCCTGTTGCGCAGGTGATCCTCAAACATTTTGATGTGGTCTTCAGCAATACGATTCACATCATGGACATGGAACTTGGAGCAGCAAACTATCCGGATTTTTTGGCATGTCATGACAGTCATTGAATTCCAGTGGAGACGGGTTGGTAAACAACCAAGTAGCACCATTTGGAGCTGGCTGAGCCATTGCTTGTCGTCGCCGATATAAAGATGCCTGAGCTGGCTGTTGTTGGACAACAACTGGTGTGACTTGAACTGGTTGCTACTGTTGAATAGCTACTAGCGTGATATCTTGAGCGGGTCTTGGTTGAGAAAACCTTGAAACGCTGGGCGGAGTTCTAAATAAACTTGAAACTTCTTCGCCGCTCACTGCTTCTTCGCTTGATTGGTCTTCTTTCTTCCTCGTTCTGGTAGGTAGCTCTAGCTCTACAAGTTCCTTAGATGAACTGGGTGCAGACCTCAAAATTCTTTTTAACTTATCTGATGAGAATGAACTGACACGATCCAGGATGAAGTTGCTTCTTCCATTGGCGATGCGCAGGAGTGAGTGGATGTCTTTGATTCAACAAATCTCTTTCAATAGCAACTTGGATTTTGATAACCTTTTCTTCTTCTTCTTCCAACACAAAGCTTGTTCGCATATACTCAACTGCACTTCTCCTAGTCCTCCACGCGAGATTGTTCAATCCTGAAAGAATATCTTCTTGATCGTCGTTGAATCCCAGATTTGGCTACAACACCAGAAATATCTCTCTATGAGGTAGCACCATCTTGGTACATTATACTTTTCTGAAGTTCTTTTCTGCTTCACGATAGTAGTCGCCCTCCTTCTAGCGCCAATTCTGTTGATGGGTGTTTTATGACCACACCAACACAGAATAAAGTTTCCAACGGTAACTCTATCCTCTCTTGATCAAAGTATTCCATATGCTAAGATTGCGTGAAAGATCATACATTCAACTCAAAGATTCCTTCTGCAAGGGGATAGTCTCAGTTGGCTTGATGTGATTTTGCTGGGTATTTCAAGGGGACTTTCGCAATTGTTCAACTTTGAAGCAGTTACAAGATATGAATGATTTAGCGATGATGCTCATTTTCCTAGACTAATCGGAAAATACTGAAATTAAAGGGGATAAGGGTAGAGATTCTATCAACTACTCCTAAATGTGGGATACGAGGACCAACTTTCGCAAGCTTCGAACCAAATTCTGCTTCGCCTCCCTTCGCACAACTTCTACAAGACCGGTGCAATCTTCAAAGGATAATAAAAGATGTTCAAATCGTGACCTGACATACACATACCATCACAACGATGCATACGGGCATACAAATCACAATTGAAGTTAAGTGTAGAGATATTCCAGTTGACCACGCAAGGCGAACCCACCGTCAGCGAGCCCACTAGTGGTATGGATAGATGAAACTTGCTTAAATCAGGCAATGCATTCCACAACTAACAGCTACTTGCATAAAATAAAATCTACTTCACTCTAATCTACTTGAATTGGAAAGACGAAGAAAAGCCTTGCTAGCTGCTCACAATAAAAGAGGGAATCGCCAATCAATGAAATTCTTTGTATTATGAGCGTTTTCCACAACTTACAAAAACTTTCGAAGGGAAAACTTTTCTTTCCTTTTCAAACTAAGCTAACTTCTAACTATTCACTATGCCTCCTCTACTCTCTAGCTCAACTCTGTCTCTGATTTTAATGTCTAACTATTTTACAAATGAGGGGGGATAGCCCTTTTATAGCAAGCCCATTTCAGCGGATGACTTAGATTTGAATACAATGAAGGGCTCAGATTGAGCCACATATGCCCTAATTAGGGTTTCTGCCCTAAAAACCGCCACAAAGAGGAGTGGGGTAATAAATGCACAGAAGATTCTCCACTCCTCTACAGGAACCATAATGAGCAATTAATGCCCATCACCATCTTCCAGAAGATCCTCGTCCAGCAGGGCATTTCCGTTGTCCCTCTCCATGATTGCAAACTCGATCAAACGGGCTAACACTGCCTCAACCTCTTGAACTGAAATCGGTGGGATGTGGTTGAGCTGAAATTCCAGCACTGTAACTGTCTGCCCGTGCCAAGTATAGGACTTTCTCCATGCAACCAAAGCATCCTGGGTGTTCTGAATTATGCTGAAGAAAGCGGAGATATTCTCAAAATCATCTTGGACAAACGATCTCACAACTGAGAAGAAAGGAGCCAATTTATCCCTTAAGCCACCTGCAGTTATCTCCTCTGGAGCCAATCTCCTAGCAAAAATAGCCTCAAGTGTGTTGAGGACCCCATCTAGGATATTACCCATCGCCTTCCTAACTCTGTCCGAATCCACCCTTGCCGCATCGTGAAAACCACGGCTTGTGACCACCGAAGAGTACCAGCTGGTGAAGTCATACCTATCACCTTCCTGTATTACGCCTCCATCCACCAGGGTTTGCAAAGGCATATGCATCAAAGCCTCCAAACGAAGAAGAGTCTTAATCTGATAAACTTGGGTCTCGCTCCAGGCTTGATCAACTGTATCCATGCACGCCAAAACATCGAAGGCCTGCCAATAAGCATGAGCAAGGTCCTCCATGAACTTCGTTTCAGTACGAACATGGCCAACCCATTTATCCGCTTCCATTTTCTTCAAATCCTCTAAGCCAATAACTGACTCTCTCAGAAGCTCTAACGGGAGTTCAACTACTGGGTTCCCCTATTCTCCTAGACGCGCAAGATTTTGCACATACCCTATCAATGTCTTGTGCTCCTTCTTCAATTTCTTATATTTCCCCTTTGTACGGAGCAATTTGTCTTTCAGTGCCTAATAGGAGTTGTCGCACTCTTCGATTATCTGGGCTCCCGTAGGGTGACCCAACTCAACAGTGGTGATCACATAGTTTTCCGACCTTTCTTCATCCCGATCATACTCTTCCCTCGGGATGGCAACCTAGAGGGTACGAGAGCCAGACTCATTTGTTGAAATCTTCGAAAATTTCCTAGCTCTCTTCTTTTCTGGCGGTGCACTAATCCTTCGGAGGAACTCTTCCATTTCAACCGCTGGATCTACATCATCCTCAGGGTCCCTCCTCATTCTCCCGGTAAGCCAATCCGGCACTGCCTGTTGTGGATTACAAGTGATGAGAGGTTCTTCTTCTATCTCTTCCTCCTCGCGCACCTCTTCTCTAACACTACTCTGCTCGGGCTCATCAATCTCCATGAGCTGAGTATCTCTTGACATTTGGGCCTCTTGCCCCGTGGTATCTTCTTCTTCCTCCAATGCCGTGTCAAGCATTTGCTGGAAACGGGTATCAGTTGTCGTTTCCTCTTCTTCTTCCTGCTGACCTCCTCCTCTGGGTGCATTGATACTTAAACTATCTGACTCCCTGAGCAGTGGTTGATTCACTTCTTCAAATTCCCGCTCATCGTTGGATCTACCTCTATGACTTCCAAACAGTGGAAGCTCTCTCAAACTCGAAGACTAAGTTTGTGACCGTGTGGATGATGCCTGCTCTACCCTTCGAGGTATCGGCTGGGTTGACACATCTCTTTGTATCTCTGTAGCTTGGGCAACCTGCTTTCCTTTTCTCGTCGATGGTGGCAATGAGTTGCCTAGATACTTCTAACATTACTATTCAGGCTGCAGGGGTTCACCTCGTATCCATACCGACTACCGAGGTACCCCACCGACCGAATAGTAATGTTAGAAGTATCTAGGCAACTCATTGCCTATGATAAAATGAGGAAGAAGAAGAGGAAGAAGGGACTAGACTTCCCTATCGCCATGGGGAATTCCAATGAGGTGTGTCCTTCCTTGCAGGCAGCTCGAGAAGCTGAAGAGGAGCTGCAGTTCTTTCATCTCACCTATCACACGGGCAGGCAGGATTTTGATCCCTATAACAACATCCGGATGGTGCAGAATGTGGAGTACATGCATAAGGCTCATATAGAGGACTTTTGGGCCAATGCGGTTGATGATGCTGAGATAAGGAGAATGTTCACTTGGCTACCCCTCAAGTTAATCAGAGAATGTGAGGTCATTCCGGTTCCGAATCAGGTGGACAAGGATGTCAATGTCATACAACCTGACTATGAGTCAGTAAGGAATACACCGGTCCCACCACCTGATTGGTCCGAGCCTAAAATCACGGATTTGGATACACTTTCCATTCCGGTGCTGACTTTCACGAGGAGTTGGGTCGAGAGGCACGTGAGCAGGCTGAAGAGCAGGTCAATTCCACTTACTTATAACTTGATGGGCGATCAAAGGCTACCATCGACGAGAAAAGGAAAGCAGGACGCCCAAGCTACAGAGATACAAAGAGATGTGTCGACCTAGCCGATACCTCTGAGGGTGGAGCAAGCATCACCCACACGATCACAAACTCAGTCTTCGAGTTTGAGAGAGCTTCCACTGTTTGGAAGTCATAGAGGTAGATCCAACGATGAGCGGGAATTCAAAGAAGTGAATCAGTCACCGCTCAAGGAGTCAGATAGTTTAAGTGTCAGTGCACCCAGAGGAGGAGGCCAGCAGGAAGAAGAAGAGGAAACAACAACTGATACCCGTTTCCAGCAAATGCTTGACACGGCATTGGAGGAAGAAGAAGATACCACAAGGCAAGAGGCCCAAATGTCAAGAGATACTCAGTTCATGGAGACTGATGAGCCCGAGCAGAGCAGTGTTAGAGAAGCGGTGCGCGAGGAAGAAGCGACAGAAGAACAAACCCTCATCACTTGCAATCCACAGCATGCAATGCCGGATTGGCTTACCGAGAGAATGAGGAGGGACCCTGAGGATGATGTAGATCCAGCGGTTGAAATGGAAGAGTTCCTCTGAAGGATTAGTGCACCGCCAGAAAAGAAGAGAGCTAGGAAATTTTCGAAGATTTCAACAGATGAGTCTAGCTCTCGTCCCCTCCAGGTTGTCGTCCCGAGGGAAGAGTATGATCGGGATGAAGAAAGGTCGGAAAACTATGTAATCACCACCGTTGAGTTGGGTCGCTCTATGGGAGCCCAGATAATCGAAGAGTGTGACAACTCCTATCAGGCACTGAAAGACAAATTGCTTCATACAAAGGGGAAATATAAGAAATTGAAAGAGCACAAGACGTTGATAGGGTATGTGCAAAATCTTGCGTGTCTAGGAGAACAGGGGAACCCAGCAATTGAACTCCCGTCAGAGCTTCCGAAATAGTCAGTTATTGGCTTAGAGGATTTGAAGAAAATGGAAATGGAAGCGAATAAATGGGTTGGCCATGTTCGTACTGAAACAGAGAAGTTCATGGAGGACCTTGCTCATGCTTATCGGCAGGCCTCAGATGTTTTGGCGCGCATGGATACAGTTGATCAACCTGGAGCGAGACCCAAATTTATCAGATTAAGACTGTTCTTCGTCTGGAGGCTTTGATGCATATGCCTTTGCAAACCCTGGTGGATGGAGGCGTAATACAGGAAGGTGACAGGTATGACTTCACTAATTGGTACTATTCGGTGGTCACAAGCCGTGGTTTTCACGATGCGGCAAGGGCGGATTCGACCAGAGTTAGGAAGGCGATGGGTAATATCCTAGATGGGGTCCTGTTGTGACCTTTTTTTTTCACACATTGCCCCATTGCAAATGGGGGCCCTCACTGGTTTGCTCTTAGGGTTTAGCTTTGAGCAGCAATTTCATAGTCTCTGATGTCTGGGAATTTCATGTCAAAATCTGGGATCATCATCCGAGCCAAGTTGGGAATTTGGGCCTGAAACTGAACGTAAACGTCATAGAAGTGCTTAGAAGACCTTGCAGACGAAGATCGCCTGTGTTTTCGCTCAATTCTGACACTTCCTATTTTTTAGGGATTCTGCTTTTTTGCTTTTTACTTTTTTCGTTTTTGGCATTTCTGGACCAATCTGGAATTTACTATTTTTAGAAAGTTGCTTTTTGCTTTTTTCTATTTTTAGTAAGTTTCTATTTTTAGAAAGTGCTAGGTGTCACTGGCAGTAGAGTCAAAAGGTTTCCATTTTTGGAAACTAAAAAGCAAGCAAAAATCAAGCAGAGGTCTTGAAAAATAGAAAAAATCAAATAAAAAGCAAGCAAATCATGATAAAATTTGCCTAAGTCTAGAAGAGGTGCGCCATTTAAAAATCCAGTTGAAACTTCGAAAAATCCAGTTGGAGAGTTCGAAATTCCAGTTGGACAAAGTGAAAATCGACTAAGGCAAATAAAATATGGAACTAGACTTTAGGAATTTTAGGTTGAAGTGAAAATCCAGTTGAAACTTCGAAAAATCCAGTTGAAAGTCGAATTGTTCAAGAATCAAAAATTTTCTAAGGCAAAATCGCTTTGGTAAGTGAGAATTCCAGTTGAAAAGTCAAAAATTCCACTTGAGGGTCGAATTTTATTAAAGGCAAAAATAAAAGAAATAACTTAAGTTTTATTTTAAAACTTAGTTATCAAGCCAAAAGGGACGCCTTGTTTGAAAATTCAAAGATCACGATAAGATTGATTTTTCGTCTTTAAAGCAAAAAACATCCAATGAGAAGAAAAAGTCGACCTAAATCAATTTGGAAAGGTTTTATTATAAAAGATAATCTTGTGAGCTTATTTTCATTGTTTACAAAGTCGAATTTTTCACAGGCAAAGCTCTCTCAAGAGAAAGACGTCTTCTCAGCTGCAAACGGATTTTTTTTTAAATTCCAGAACATAGAATTGGATTTTTTCTCTTCATTTCCAGATTTTTTCAAGCAACTGCAAGGTTATCATTGGCGATTTTGAAAGGGAATAGGATTGTTTCATTGAAGATTGGAGAAAACTTCAGTAAAAGTCTTAAAAAATCCAGAAAATTATTTAAATTTCCATGAATGCTCTTTGAAAACAATAAAGGCGAATCAATTTTCATCAAGAATTTATTCTTTGCAGCCTTTAATCAAGTTCTGGATTTTAAATTATTTTTTTAAATTTCTCCAGCCAAGAAATCGCCTTTTTATAAATTTGTTAAAATTTTCTAACTTCGAGCTTCTTACAGGAAGTCCTCAAAGAATTTTACCCGGAATCCCAGTTATCCTCGAAGTGGAAGAAAGTGGCAGATACAAACTTTGAACAGTTTAATGCAATTCAACACAAGAGAAGGATGTTTGGCACTCATAATGAAATGCCTACGCCTATTGCCACAAATATTGTTAAGTCCGGACTTCATCAAGCAGCAGGATTTCCACCTGCCGTTCAGTGCAGTGAGTTAATGGTTGAGTGTGCTAGAAGGTACAATCCTCAAACACGATCAATTAAAACACCCAATGGGATCACCTTAGCGTACTTTACAGAGGATTCAATCAGGGAAGTATTTGGTATTCCCCATCGTAGAAAAATGTTGAACAGGACTCAACAGGAATCACAGGCCATGTTCAATCAAGCTAAGGAATCCTGTATGGACATAATCAATTCTAACTGGATCAAGGAACCCAAGAGACACCGCTCCAAGTTGCCAAAGAGATTAATTTGCACAGATTTTAAGATAGAATACAGCGATATGATTCATATGCTGAACAGGATTATGGGAACTTCTCAGGGAGCCTTCTTCGAGGTATGGATGTTTTCATACGTGGAGGAAATCGTATTGGGAATGGAGGCAATAAATTGGGCTAAGTTAATAAGTGATAATATCGATTCCCAGTTGAGAAGTCTAGAGAAGACTAAAACCTTCTGCATGGGTTCTTATGTGGTTTATATTCTGGCACGGTTCACTAAGTGCAGAGGACTGATTTGTAAAGGGGAAGTTGGAATTCGAAGGGATCAACTCAAGGCATATGATTGTTACCCGCAGCTCCAACTACATTACAAGGACAATTTCAAGATAACAAATGACGCCTTCCTTATGTATATCATGCGAGTTCTTCAAGGAACAGTTCAAAGGAGGCTATCTAAAGAAGCTATGGTGATGCTTGACAAGTTCGGATCTTGGTTTATCCAGTTTCGGACATTTACTTATATAAGAATTCATGGATTCTTGGATGCTCCGTATAGACTTCCTCGGTATCCAACAGACAAAATTGTTATGCTTGAAGTTGCAAGGCAACTGGCATGTGTAGACTCTATTCAGGCGAAAAAGAACAAACAAGGAGTGGATTTTCCGGTTGCAATTGGGAAAATGCTAGAAGTCTGCCCCTCATTACAATCAGCCAAAACAGCAAGGGTAGAGTTGCAATTTTATAAATTCAGCACTTATAATCCAAGGTCTGATTATGATCCGTACCTAAGAGTTCATGGGAAGAAGTCCCTTCATGTTATGCAGATCGAAGATTATTGGTCTAACTTGGTGGACGAGTATGGAGTTAGGAAGAAGACTTGGTCAAGAGTTCCAGTTGAACTTGTGAAAAGGTGTGACTTGTTCCCTATACCTGACCAAGTAAAAGACAACGGGGACTACATACATCCTCAATTTGAACAAGAAAAAGATAAGCCTATCTTATTGCCTAACTGGACGCAACCTGAGTTGACCGATTTGAACACATTGATGAAGGACATTATTGCTTACTCAAGGGAATGGGTAGACAATCAGATCAGCAAGTTGAGGAAAGAAGGAACTTCTCTTATTTATGCCACGATGAGCAGTAAGGAAAGCCAGGAGGAAGCAATTGGCGAAAGTCTTGATGAACTTTCGTATCCTAGCAAGAGGAAGGTAGTAAGTCGAAACCTTCACATAGAGGAAAAGGAATCAGCTGACGGAGAATTGGAAAATAAGAAACAAAAAGTGACTGAAAATCCGTCATCTTCAAGTACTGTGTCAGCTGGAGTAATTGAAAAGGTACCCATTGTTGATATCGAGCCAAGCCATGAGCAAGAAATCGCGTTTCAAGAGTTAGAACAATTGGATTCTCTCCAAGAGCAAACCCTTACTGAGTGTTTGGAAGGAGATGATACGCTGATGATTGAAGGCGTAGGAGATACTGAGATCCTTGAGAACAATGAAGAGCTAGGAGACGAGGTAATTTCTGCTCTAAAAGGAATTAATGATGATGATCAGTTAGAAGATGGGATGGAATTATCCACTATCCCAGCTTGGTTAACCGAGAGTTTGATGAAAAAGTCCGGACCACTGGATGAAGTTCAACCAATTGAAAGCATGCAAGACTTTCTAGAGAGAATTGGCAAAACTAAAACGCCAAAAAAGCCTAAGAAGTATTCTCAGATTACCAAGAATGATGCAAGATCCAGGATCTTACAGGTGGCAGTCTCGAAAATTGATAAGCCAAAAGATCTAATTACTCCTATGGATTACGAGGTTACAACGTTGGACATTGGGCCAACCACGATAGATCAGGATTTCCATGAGTTGGCAGACACTTCCAAGGCCATCAAGGAAAAGTTCGACAAAACAGAGGAGAAAAAGGAAAGGTTAGAGTTGGAAAATCTAAGGCTAATGGAGTTCATTCAGCAGCTAACAGCCCCTTTGCGCCAGGAAAATGCAGTCTTTATTCCACCTTCATCTCTTACTCCGGAATCCGTTGATGTCCTTGAAGCTATGAGGATCACGAGTCAAGCAACCAAGAGTTGGGTGACCAATATTTCAAAACAGATGGAGCAATTCTTAGAGAAGTGCGCCCAAACTTATGACAGATCTGCCTTGCTTATAACTGAAGTTGGTCAAGTTGAAGACAATTGGGAAGATTTCCAATACGCACAGGACAAAGTGATACCTCGTTTGAGGGTTCTAAAGGAAGTTTCCTCGCAAATATTGGTCCAGGAAGGTGTTATCGAGGAAGGAGCCTCGTATGATTTCAGCAGGTGGTACCATTCCTTATTGGCTAAAAGGAAGGCATATGACGGAATGAAGGAAGAATGTGCTGCTATACGGAGCGCAGTTGAGAAAATTCAGTTCAAAATCCTCACTTCTCTTGAAGGATTGACAGGACAGGAGCATCATGATGCAAATGGCCTAGATTTAGGACTAAAGAAAAGCGTGATGAACATTTACTTCAAGGGAGTGCAGGTTATTACAGAGAATCAGCTTGATGATATGTCTTCCCTTTTGACCTTCATGGAGAACTTTCGGAAGCAGGAGGATAGATGGGAAAGTACTTTCACTCAATGCCTGGAAGCTTTGGACATGATCGGAGTGCAACTGGATTCTGTGCCAAGTATCTCAATGGACGAACTTGATTTTGTGCTAGCTAAATTTCTTGCATTTGCAGCTAGGGAGCGATCCAAAGGGAATTGCATTCTGGATTCCCACTTGCTCGAGTGATCTGCAAGGTGTCATCATACTCCAAGTGGCTTGTTCTGCTTGCGCCATGTGTCCTTTGAGTTGGTTATGCTTTTTAGGGTTAGGGTTTTTCAAGTTTAAAACTTGGCCTTTGATCTCAAATTTAATCTTGGCCGTTGCTTTGTAATTGGGGTGCCTATATAAACCCCACTCATTTCATTTATTCAGAGAGAGACTGATGAAATTGTTGCAACTATTGCTGTTTAAATAATAAGTGGATTCAGAGTTGAGCATTTGTTATTTTTATGAGCCCGCATGGTTTCATTGACTTCTTCAATAGAGTAAATTTACTTTCAAGTATTTTGGATGAATGAAAGATTGATAGTGTTGGAAATAGTGGAATTAGTTCATACCTTTTTTCAATTGAATGATTTTCAATTTGATGTGTAAGGTTAGTCTGAACATTGAAATTGCTTGACTTGAATTCTATTACCTATATGCATTGATCGAATTGATGGTGGTATTGTGTAATAGGATATCTTTTGTAGACCCATTGAAGATTGCACCGTCTTTGTCTAGTTGTAGTACTGTGCTTGGCGAAGCAAAGATTGGTTTAAATTTCACTATCCAGCATTTGTCTCTTAAGTTCGTAGGAGTAGTTTTGCATAAGCCTAGTTTCTTGCCCCTCATCCTTTATCCTTTTGTTTTATTCCAAACTGAAAACCCCAAAAAATATAAGAGCATTCAACGTTACATCAATTCAAATCGCTACTTCGAGTAAGTTCATTATTCAAGGTCCCTTTGTGAAATCAGCATATCACATCATCCATTGAGCTTGTCCATCCCCCAAAACGGAACATTGGAATTACCGTATGACCTTTCTAGCAATCTTAGCATAAGAGGTAATTTTTCAAGAGAGGATAGAGCTGCCTTTGGGCATTCTTTTATTCTGGTGTTTGGTGTGTCACAAAACACGCATCAACAGGTCCTCAACACACTTGAGGCTATTTTTGCTAGGAGATTGGCTCCAGAGGAGATAACTGCAGGTGGCTTAAGGGATAAATTGGCTCCTTTCTTCTCAGTTGTGAGATCGTTTGTCCAAGATGATTTTGAGAATATCTCCGCTTTCTCTAGCATAATTCAGAACACCCAGGATGCTTTGGTTGCGTGGAGAAAGTTTTATACTCGGCACAGGCAGACAGTTACAGTGCTGGAATTTCAGCTCAACCACATCCCACCGATTTTAGTTCAAGAGGTTGAGGCAGTGTTAGCCCGTTTGATCGAGTTTGCAAACATGGAAAGGGACAACGGAAATGCCCTATTGGATGAGGATCTTCTGGAAGGAAGATGGTGATGGGCATTAATTGCTCATTATGATTCCTGTAGAGGAGTGGAGAATCTTCTGTGCATTTATTACCCCACTCCTCTCTCTGGTGGCTTTTAGGGCAGAAACCCTAATTAGGGCATATGTGGCTCAATCTGAGCCCTTCATTGTATTCAAATCTAAGTCGTCCGCTGAAATGGGCTTGCTATAAAAGGGCTATCCCCCCTCATTTGTAAAATAGTTAGACATTAAAATCAAAGATATAGTCGAGCTAGAGAGTAGAGGAGGCATAGTGAATAGTTAGAAGTTAGCTTAGTTTGAAAAGGAAAGAAAAGTTTTCCCTTTGAAAGTTTTTGTAAGAAGTTGTTGTGGAAAACTCTCATAATACAAAGAATTTCATTGATTGGTGATTCCCTCTTTTATTGTGAGCAGCTAGCAACGCTTTTCTTCGTCTTTCCAATTCAAGTAGATTAGGGTGAAGTAAATTTTATTTTATGCAAGTAGCTGTTAGTTGTGGAATGCATTGCCTAATTTAAGCAAGTTTCATCTATCCATACCACTAGCAGGCTCGCTGACGGTGGGTTCGCCTTGCGTGGTCAACTGGAATATCTCTACACTTAACTTCAATTGTGATTTGTATGCCCGTATGCATCATTGTGATGGTATGTGTATGTCAAGTCACGATTTGAACATCTTTTATTATCCTTTGAAGATTGCACCAGTCCTGTAGAAGTTGTCCGAAGGGAGGCGAAGCAGAATCTGGTTCAAAGCTTGCAGAAGTTGGTCCTCGTATCCCACATTTAGGAGTAGTCAATAGAATCTCTACTCTTATCCCCTTTAATTTCAGTATTTTCCGATTAGTCTAGGAATCTGAGCATCATCGTTAAATCATTCATATCTTGTAACTGCTTCAAAGTTGAACAATTGCGTAAGTCCCCTTGAAATACCCAGCAAAATCACATGAAGCCAACTGAGACTATCCCCTTGCAGAAGGAACCTTGGAGTTGAACGTATGATCTTTCACGCAATCTTAGCATACGGAATACTTTGATCAAGAGAGGATAGAGTTACTGTTGGAAACTTTATTCTGTGTTGGTGCGGTCATAAAACACCCGTCAACAGGTTGGGACACTTGATGCATACATTTCAGAATTTCAGCGGTTGTTAGTAATGGTTTCTAATGTGTCCGAGAAGAGGCTGATTTTGTGGTTCATAGAGGGTTTGTCAAAACCTCTCAGGGGTTGGGTCAAAGCTTTTGATCCACCAACCTTGCAAGATGCTATTAAGCGTGCAAGGAATATGGAGCTATCTACACCACAAGCTAGGTTTCCTAGCAAGTTTCGTAGACTCTTATAGCAGAGTCTTTTGCAAGGGAAGGACAAGAAACCAGAATATACTAGACCAA
Organism: Sequoiadendron giganteum; assembly: GCA_007115665.2. NCBI lineage: Eukaryota > Viridiplantae > Streptophyta > Pinopsida > Cupressales > Cupressaceae > Sequoiadendron > Sequoiadendron giganteum. The sequence goes on from CM021105.1 coordinate 227,581,303, forward strand.
CGGGTGAGATGTCTAAGCCAGTTGGTGGTGCATCTCGTGATTTGAGAGATGAGTTGAGACGAAAGAGGCTTTGTTTTGATTGTCGTGAGCCTTGGACACCTAGACATAAATGTAGAAGTGGAGGCAAGACCCATTGGATTGAGGTCTTTGAGGAACCTAGTATGATGAGTTGGAGGAGACACAAGTTCTTGATGAGTAGCATGAGCAAATGGATGGGGAAATAGACACAAATGAGCACCAGAATGATTTGGCCCAGATGGATGATGTGATTGCAACCCTCACTACCACTCCTCATTTTAATGCCTTCAGAGTAAAGGGCATCATGCAAGGATAGCGAGTAGTTGTGTTGATTGATAGTGGGGCTACCCACAACTTCATTGATCTATCCTCTATGAAGAAGTGGGGCTTGCAAGTTGAGGAGCATGATGGCTTCTAAGTGCGGACAGCGAGTGGCACGATGTTGCATTGTGTTAATCGTGTCCCACAATTGAGTATGACCTTGGGCAATTACACCCTTACTAATGACTTTTATGTGGTTGACATTGAGGATACCAATGTTGTGTTGGGCGTTCAATGGTTGCATTCTATAAGTCCTTATGTCACGGACATTTAGACTATGTAGTTGAGTTCCACAGTAGGTGGTCAAAAGGTGGTATTATGGGGCTTACCTTCATATGCTCCTAGAGTCATTTCAGTTAGGAGGATGGAGAGACTTTTCGGCATTCAAATGTTGAGTGGGCAGTAAAGTGTTTCATTTCAGATAAGTCTATGATCTATCGATACAGGACAGCGTGGATATCATATTGGCATACAAGGCTTGTTGGGCAAGCATAGTGTGGTGTTTTCAGATCTACTGCATGGACTACCTCCAGATCGTGGATTTGAGCATGTTATTGAGCTTGTGGATGGCAAGCCAATTGTTATCGACCCCTACCATCATGCTAAACGATTCAAGGATGAGATTGAGAAGACAATTCGGGAGTTACTGGATGCAGGACATATACAACCTAATTATGGTCCCTTTGCTTCTTTTGTTGTCTTGGTGAAGAAGGATGGTACTATGAGGATGTCCATTGATTATCGTGCACTAAATAAGAAGACCATCAAGAACAAGTATCATATTCCGCATATTGATGAGTTGATGGATGAGCTACATGGAGCGATCTATTTCTCCAAAATAGATCTCCGTCCAAGATACCATCAAATTCGGGTCCGAGAGCAAGATGTGCACTAAACAGCTTTTAGGTGCCACTATGGACATTTTGAGTATTTGGTGATGCCCATTGGGTTATCAAATGCTCCAGCTACTTTTCAGTCTTGCATGAACCATGTATTCAACAAGTAGTTGCGGAAATTTGTGTTGATTTTCTTTGATGACATCTTAGTGTACAGCAGGACATGGGAAGAGCATATTCAACATCTTGAAGAGGTGTTAAGCATCTTAGCGGCTAACTCCCTTTTTGTGAAAGCCTCTAAGTGTGAGTTCGGTATGACTGAGCTATTATATTTGGGATATGTCATCAGAAATGGTGGAGTGAAGGCACATAAGGAGAAGATTCAAACTATACTTGATTGGCCACCACCAAAGAACGTGTCCCAATTGAGAGGCTTCATTGGTTTATACTATAGACGATTTGTGAAGGGGTTTTCTTCATTAACCGCTCCTTTGACAGATTTGACCAAGAAGGATGCCTTTGCTTGGACAGTTGAGACTTAAAGAATCATGGATCATCTTAAGAAGGTAATGAGTACTTGTCCTATTTTGGCTCTACCGGATTTCTCTAAACCTTTTGTACTTGAATGTGATGCATCCGATATTGGTATTGGGGCTGTTTTGATCCAAGACAAGCATCCAATTGCTTATGAGAGCCGAGAATTGAATGAGGTTGAAAGGAAGTTCTCCACATATTACAAGGAAATGTTGGCAATCATGCATGCACTTGAAGAGTTTCATCAATGTCTTGTAGCAGCAAGTTTATAGTGAAAACTGATCATAATAGCCTCAAGTATTTCATGGAGCAAAAAAGATTAAATGAGAGACAACGACGTTGGTTAAGTAAGCTTCAAGGGTATGATTTCGACATTGAATTTGTCAAGGGAAGAAATAATGTTGTTGCTGATGCATTATCTAGAAACCCGTCATTTTGCTCAATTTCAAAAATTTCAGCTTCTTGGAAGGATCACATATTAGTAGAATATTCAAAAAATCAGCATGCTTGTGAAATTCTAGATGATAAAATTGATGATGAAAGGTATAGAGTGTTGAATGACATCATCTATTATAAAAAAAGAATCTATTTAGTAACCAAATGTAAGTTCAAACATAAGATTCTTATTGTTGTCCATAACAATCAGCTTGCTGGTCATCCAAGTTATTTGAAGACATACAGGTACATTCGTGAAAGATTCTCATGGAAAAGTATGAAAGACGAGGTTCTCAAACATGTGAGGGAATGCATAGAGTGCCAAAGAAACAAGGCTGAAGATTCTTTCCCAGTAAAGTTGTTACAACCACTTCCCGTTCCCAACCAAAAGTGGGAACAAATATCGATGGATTTCATTACTAGGCTGCCTAAGGTCAATGGTAAGGACTGTGTTTTTGTTATGGTGGATAAACTCACTAAATATGCTCATTTTATGCAAATGCCTTCCGAGTTTAAAGCACCACAAGTTGCTGGTCTGTGTTTTGAACAACTTTTCAAACTTCATGGTATGCCAAAAAGAATTCTAAGTGATAGAGATCGCATATTCATCAACACTTTTTGGCAAGAGTTGATTAAGTTAGCTAGAACAGTACTTGATCATAGCACTAGTTATCATCCACAAACGGATAGTCAAACTGAAATTGTAAATAAATGGCTTGAAGTTTACTTGAGGAACTATGTCTCGGGGCAGCAAAAAGCATGGGCAAAGTGGTTACATTTGGCAAAATTTCGTTAAAACACTACATATCATATGAGCATAAGTATGACTCCTTTCAAAGCTTTGTATGGTTATGAAGCTTCTACATTTGTGGATTTGGTTTTTTTTATTCTAGAGCTCCAAAATCTCTTGAGTGGGCAAAAAAGAACCAAGATATCCTTAAGGCACTTAAGGATAATATTCAGATTGCATAGGAACAGCAGAAGAAATATGTTGATCGCCATAGAGTTGAGAGGTCTTTTGAGGTGGGAGACATGGTATTTGTGTGTCTTCAACCTTATAGACAATCTGTATTGAAAGTAAGTGGGTGGAAAAGCTTAAACCAAGGTTTTATGGGCCTTTCAACGTGATCAAACGAATTGGTGAAGTAGCATATGAGTTAGAGTTACCACCTACAAGCAAAATTCACAATGTATTCCATGTGTCATGCCTCAAAAAGGCTTTTGGACAGCAGGTGACTCCAACGGAATTGCCTCCCATAGATGAAGAAGGTAAATTGATACTCATTCCAGAAACAATTTTGAAAGTGAGAGAGAAAAGGTTGAGAATTAAGGTAATTTTTGAATATCTCATCAAATGGAAAAACTTGCCTTTGGAGGATGCAACACGAGAAGGAGAGGAGATTCTTAAGCATCCTAGTCTACAAATGTTTGAGGACAAGCATTCTTTGGGTGGGGAGGCCTATAATGTCCCCAACTCAAATCATGAGGATTAGCAGCACATTGGTTGTCCTTTCCTTGCATTACCCAAGAGGAAGAGGACTTAGAGCATCATTGGGTAAGTTGTGTGCACGTCTTTTTATGCAACTTAAGTGCGCTTAAGTTATTTTAAGTTGAGGGCACATCTTTTTAGGCAACTTAAGTGACTCCTAGCCAAAAGACTTAAGTTGTCCCCTTTTCATGTGTTAATGTTACAACTTCAGGCATCACTTTCAGCCACGAATTAGAAAAGAAAAATTAAATGATAGCTTCCAGCTATTACATTTATATGTTGTCATGTGAAGAGGCGCTTCACTTCATTTATTTGTTTATCATGTCTTGGCCGACCTCCCTTGATATTTGAATTATTTAATTTGTAATTTATTCTCCTTGTGGCCGACCTTGTTCTTGAAGAGGTGCGACCTCTCCCAAGCAATGTATAAATACAAGATCATCTCTTCTCATTTCACAATCAAGCAAGTTTGATCATCCTTCCTTCAAGTGCGAATTTCCTTCAAGAGCAGGTCGAAGATTTCTAAGAGCAGATTTCGATATCTAAGGAGAGCAGATTGTAATCTGTATTTTGCATCTAGAGTTGATGCTCTTACTTGGTCTTGAATTCAGCCTTATTGTACAAGACATTGTTGTTTCTTCAATAATATATAAGTGATATATTGTTGTTGGGTTTTTCTCCCTCAAGCGGAGGGTTTTCCCAGGGTATCTTGTTGTGTTCATTGTCTTATGTGTTGCATTTTCTGATTTTGCGATATCTGATCATAAAAAAAAATAACATCATGTACTTTAAGTGATTTTAAAAAGCATGTGATAAAAAAGCAAAGGGAGCATGGGTTTTCTAGGAGCTTATTGGTTCAGTTTTTAGGGTTTCAATGTAGAGCATCGGATTAAGAGGTGGTGAATCAAGGGTTGAGATTAATGCATCTCTTTGGGAGATATTATAAAACTCTCAAGGGGTCTTTTAGAGCTCATTATGTTGTGAGTTTTCTATTTATTGCTGCTGCAACTTGGCTTAAAGTTTGAAGCCCCTGAGTATCCTTGGTTTCGGAGAGACATACAGGCTCCCCCTAGTCAAAAGGGTGTGTTTTGGTGGAAGAGCTTTGGTTTATGAAACCCTAGCACATCATTTTTTAGAGCTACAATTCTTTATCAGGTTTGGAGGCCATTTTTGGAGGTGAGATTCAAAGCATCAAGTCCAGATTTGGATAATCTACAACAAGGTGTCTTCATGTTACTGAGCATCATTGAAGATAGCAACAAAAAAAGGACAAGTGGAATAGACCTACCGCTGATTTTCTGAGGGTTTTGACAAGGGCGGCTAGGGTTTTGAAAGTATTTTCTGAGGTATTTGGGCATTAACTTGTATACTGCTGGTTACATTCATCTCAAGAAAAAATAAGAAAAATAATGAAAGTTGTTTCTGAAATTTCTGGGCAGTTTTAGTGGATTTTTTGTAACTTTTTTATATTCAGAAATTCCTATAAAATCGTAGAAAAATCAGAAAAATATTTTGAGCATAGATCTAAGTTCATTGATGGATTTTCTATTTGCAAATAAAATTTCAATTTTTTTTGTTTCATCTTTTTGGAGATATTGTTGTTTTAAATGTTTTTCTATTACCCCTATTTAGGGATATTACACCCACCCTCCAAAAGCATAGAACCAATGTATTCTAGCAACAAAACCTATTACAATACACTACAAGCTTGTAGCTTAACATGGAGATCTTGAGATTATTCACCTTTGCAAGTCCTAGGTCTAGATGAGTTATTTAATATTTGGAATTTTGTATAATGTTGTAAATAATGAGCCCACAAGGAAAAGGACATCCCCACTTGAATTGAATCTTGGGATTTCATTGTTGGCCCTTTCCACCACATGTCATTGGTTTTATGATAGTTATAAGAAAGTTATTGAATAGGGGGTTACTAGATGGACTATGACTAGCATCGTTGACCAGCTATTTTGTTAATGGTGTATAAGATGAGTGTAAGACGTGTGTAAGAGTAATTATTACAACTACATAGAGCACCATAAAGTTACTTAGACCCGTCTTGGTCTTAGGAATCAACTAGTCAACTAAGGAGTTACATTATAATCTTGAAGAAATTACTCTTGGAGAGGGGTGTATGGATTGGACTTGAACTATTTAGTTAGTCCAACTATTGGCTCATGGTTTTGAGCCTATATTTTTGGTAAAAAATTAATGGTTTTCTAGGTCTCCTTGGCCTGAGGGCTTGAGATGGAGATTGTAAGTGGTTTTTGATGTCTCCAAAGCATGGTGCTGCCGGAATTTCAGATTATTGATCTCCTGTGAAACATTGATGCTCTACAAAAGTATTGTAACCATTTTCAGAATTAATACATTGGGTGTGTGCTTTGGAGGCTGGATTTTTCCCTATGAGGGCTTTCCCAAGGTATTTTTCGTGTTTTATGTTGTGTTCCTCTTCTTCTTCCATTCTTTCTTTCTATAGTGTGCAATTACTCTACTGAAATTATTATAGATCTAGTTTATTTTTGCATTGCTCTCCTCATCGTACTTTCCTTTCATTTGGTATCAATCCTAGCCAACTTGACATATCTATGGGAGGAGTGAGCTATGTTACTAATCCTTGCTTGAGTGGGAGCTTTGCAGTATGATCTTGTTTTCAAGGACAAATATGGCAAGCACATATACAATGGAAGTGAAGAAATTTAACAGAACTAACTTTGAGCTTTGAAAGCTCACAGTAGAGGAATTGCTCGTTGATAAAGATCTACATGTTGTTTCCAATCGGAAACCCTCTAGCATGAAAGATTAAAACTTAAAATAATTGATAGGAAATTAAATCTTGGTTCAGCTTTGCCTTGCAGATTTGGTGCTCTTGAATGTGTTGGAACAAACCACTATCAAGAGCCTCTAGAAAATGTTATAAAACTTGTACCAAACAAAGTTTCTTGTCAACAAGTCTTTTTCTATGGAAAAAGTCATACTCTTTGAGGATGAGTGATGGAGACTCTATGACAGAGCAACAAAATGCATTCAACATTGTGGTGATCCAATTAGTGTCCATGGATGTGAAAATGGACAAAGAAGCCCAACACATAACCCTCTTGTGTTCTTTGTCTGATACATGGGGCAACGTGGTTATGGTGATCAATTGCATTGTCTCAAAGCTAAAGCTTGATGAGGTGATGGGTGCATTACTCCTAGAGGAGATGAGGCAGAAAACATCAAAACCCATTGAAGATGCTTTGACCCGTCAAAGGTCCATTTGAAGGATAAAAGCAGAGGTAAAAAGGACAAGCAATCTAAATCTAAGGGAAGATCTGTCTCTTGGAAAATCAAAGGTTAAGTATTTGAACTATGGCAAGACAAACCACATAAAGGACTACAAGGAAGAGTCGAGTGTTGGAATTGTGGCAATTAGGACTGCAAAAAGGAAAAAAGTCTGAGGAGTCTGCTGATGATTTAGACTCTCCTCTAATGATGGCAATGGTGATGTGTTCATCGTGATGAAGCAACAAAATGCATTAACATCATGGTGAGCCAATTAGTGTCTATGGGTGTGAAAATGTATGATGAGACCCAACACATAACCCTTTGTGTTTTTTAATGATACATGGGGCAACCTAGTTATGGTGATCAATAGCACCATCTCAAAGCTAAAGCTTGATGAGCTGTTGGGTGCATTACTCTTAGAGGAGATGAGGCAAAAAACATCAAAACCCATCAAAAATGCTTTAATTGTTAGAGACCATTGGAAGGATAAAGGCAAAGGCAAATAGGACAAGCAATTTAAATCTAAGGGAAGATCTGAGTCTCCTAGCAAATCAAAAGTTAGGTGTTAGAACTATGGCAAGACTAAACACATTAAGGACTACAAGGAAGAGTCAAGTATTGGAATTGTGGCAAGGCTACCACGTAAAGAAGGACTTAAAAAACAAAAAAAAAGCCAGGGAATTTGATGATGATTTAGAGTCTCCTCTATTGATGACAATGGTGATGTGTCTATCATAGCCCTTGCTATGCATGCATGTGAGGATGCATGGTTGATCAATTCTAGAGATTCTTTCTACATGACTCCCCACAAGGAGTGGGTTAATAATTATGAAAAACTTAATGGTGGGAATGTTTACATGGGAGACAACCATCTCTCAAGATCACTAGTCATGTTAGAGTCGTGCCCACTTTTGGAGATGGAAGGACAAAATCCCTTTCTGGTGTTCTACACATTCTAGGTTTGGCAAGGAACCCATTAACGATAAGCAAGATGAATGATGTGGGTGTGTAGGTGGACTTCAACAAGGAAGGATGTCAGATGGTGCATGCATCCAGCGTGTTGGCTAAGGAAGTTCATTCTAGAAGTCTATTTTTTCTTGATGCAAGCACAATATAATGTAACAATTCAGTGATTCCTAATTCAAGGAATCACAAGCTTCTTGCAAAGAAGACAATGTTGTGGCACAAACATATGGGTGAGAAAGGCCTTAGGCCCTTGAAATGTAAAAAACACAGTAGAAGGGCTAAGAAATTGTCCCCTAGATTTGTACTTTCATGAACAGTGTATTTATGGAAAGCAAAATTGTGTTCAATTTTACTCGAGCTCTACTAGATTTGTAGGGATTTTGGATTTGATTCATAGTGATGTATTTGATTTGTTGATGTATCTTCACTAGGAAAATCCTTGTATTATGTTTCTTATATTGATGACTTCTTCCTTAGGCATAAATCTGTTGTCTTCTCAAAGTTCAAAGAGTTCACAGCTCTTGGTTAAACCAAACAAAGAAAATGATCAAGGTGTTGAGGGCAGAAAATGTTGGAGAATTTTGTTTAGTAGAGTTTGATAGCTTTTGTAAGGAACATAATATTGTGAGGCATGTGATAACTCCATATACCCCTTAGTAGAATAGAGTTGCAAAGGAAATAAAGAGGATGTTGATGGAGAGATTTTGGAGTGCTTAGTGAAGCCAGTTTGGATCAAAAAAATTGGGTGAAAATTGTGAGCACAACTTGTTATCTGATTAACAGATCTTTGCCATTCTTGTGGACAAAACCTCTACGTAGCCTTGGTCAAGAAAGAAGCCTCTATTGCAACATATCAAGGTTTTAAGTTGAGGCATATGTACATGTGCTTAAGGAGAAGAGATCCAAGTTTGATTTCAAAGAAAAGAAATATATCTTCTTTGGATTCAATGACAATGTGAAGGGATACAAGCATTGGAATCTTGAGAGGAAAGACAAAGTACAGTTGGAATGTGATCTTTTAGGAGATAAAATATTCTCCTAAGCCTTTGCAACTTAAAGATGAGAAATAATAGTGTAAATGAAGCCAAAGATCGAGAAACTGCACCTTGATGGGTCAAAAGATTTATAAGAAGAAAAACAACCTCGTACCCCCCCTCGAGAGGTCCACTCAACAAAGAAAGCAACCAAAAAAGTATAGCTCACTTGATTTCCATTGTATTTTTGTTTTGTCTACTAAAGATGATGAACCTAAAGCATTGAAGGAGGCAATGAAGCCTAAAGATAAGAAGTTCTAGAAAAAGGCCATGGTTGAAGAGATGGCTACACTAGACAAGAACAAACAATACATCGGAGTTGGCGAAGCTTCCTAAGGATAGGAAACCTATTGGCTGCAAATGGGTTTTCAAGAAAAAAATTAATTTTCATGGCAAGATTAGTGGCTAAGGGCTATTCCTAGGTAGCGGGAATTTATTTTGGTGAGATATCTCTTATTACAAAGCTTATCTATCATATTTATGTTATTTATTTCTGTTGGGTTTGACGTTAAGGTTGAACAAGTGGATGCTAAGACAACTTTCTTGCATGGGGACTTGGTGGAGATCTACATGACATAGCCAAAGCATTTTGTGGTGAAGGACAAGAAGGACATGGTTGTTGAAGGAGCCCCCATATGGCTTGAAATAATCCCCCAAGATATGGTATCAAAAATTTGATTCATATGTTTTGAGGTTGGACTTTGCTAGAGTTAAGTCAAATCACCATGTTTATTTTAAAGAAATAGGTGATCAATTTACTGTTATTGTTCTTTATATTTATGACATGATGTTAATCAATAATAGTAAGGAAATGATTAGGGCTCTCAAATCTCAACTTTCTATGAAGGATTTGGAGGCAACTATGTGATGTCCCCGCTCTAGTCAGTCTCGGGAACAGTGTGTTAGCCCTTTATTGGACCCTTGTGGGCTAACTGGATTGGTTAGAGGGTCAGTGGTACTTTCTGGAGAGTTGGATTGTTCTCGTGTTCAGAGCCCAGTGTTGGTTCACAGCAGGCATTAGCAGTTCAGGAGTCGACAGCTTCTGACGGCACGGGATTCTATGAAGATTTGTGGAAGTTATGCCTATTTGAGTGATTTAAGTTATTTATTAACTTAATATTTTATTATAAAGTCAAATTGACTTTATACTTTTTAAATCACTTAAATATTCCCTAAAAGTGATTTAATATTTAATCACTTAAATTAATAAAGTGCGCCCACTTTATTTAAGTCAAAAACTATTGAAAAGTGACTTAAATTATAATTTAAAAGATTTAAATATCAAAAGTGGCGTATCTTTCTTGGAAGTCGTGCCTTTTTGGCATATATGGGCTTTTTGGGCAATGAGAAATTCATCTTTGAATATTTTGACTTTGCCTTTGGCTTCTTCCTATGCTTCTCCTGTGATAGGGTTTGAGCATTTTTTTTGTCCATTGGAGAACGATATCTCTTCAGTGTTGAGCACTCTTAAGATTGTGAAAGATCAATCGAATCAATGCAATTGAGAGCTTCATTCAGAGGTTCTACATGATTCAGACAGAGTATTAAATAAAGATTTACTGTTGATTGCAATAAGAAAAGGGGTTTCTTCCTTGTGGCGCCTTCTTCTTCAGATCAGTGGCATCCAGCAGGGTTATTACTCATCCTTCTTCTGGGCCGTACGACTTGCAGTGGGAATTGTGCATTCTAGAGAGGCGTGTGAAGGGTTTGGTTGAAACGCCTTCCTTTGGGTTGCTTTTTGACTTCCATCCTTGGCGTCTAGTATTTTCAGAGACTTGTATCAAGTTTCGAGGCAGGAGAACCTAAATCCGGAGGCCAGACGTTCTTTACTGTCAGTTTTTAGCATTCTTGGCTAGCGAGCTGGCTTACTGTTTTAAATAAAAAAACTGGAAACATTCTGGTATGTCTATCATTCATGATCTCATTGTTTCAATAAAATAACGTCTTCTGCATTTCCATTCTATAGGAAATTGCTCTGTATTTCAGTTTATAAGCTTTATATATGCTGCGCCCCTTCTCTTCTGTCTACGAACTTTTCTCTAAAAAACTAAAATAACACAATAAGATTTAAGAGTTTACTAGGGTTTGAGTTGAGAGCCATCAGGGCTCATCACAAACTAAGTTTATCTCAGAGATGGAGACCAAAATGGATAGAGCTAATAAATAACTTTGGATTGGTCAAAGAATTATGTTTAACTCTATTTTGTAGTGGTTCAATATACAAGATTGTAAACTAGTGAGTGTATCATTCATGTGGGAACAAAGCTTTCAATAGAACAACGTCCTTCAACAACTAATGAGATAGAGGAAATGAGCCACATCCCCTACCCGAGTGTAGTTGGCAGCCTTATGTATGCTATGTTTTGCACCTATGTTACCAATTTTTGTAGAATTCTCTCCCAATACCTGGTCGGTCCCATTCTAGTCTTGATTCAAGGTTGGGATGGCTTGGGGTTCACACAAGGCCAACCCCAAGTACCTTATGGGTCCTTCAGTTACCCAAGGCAAACCCTAGGAAAACCTAGGCTATACTAAGGAGGACCTACACATACCCACATGAAACTATAGAAATAAAACATCAAAATCTAATTTTTTCAACAAAAAAAATAACAAAAACATTTACCAGCCCTAATTTCTTCCTAATGTGATTTTTATTCACTTATTTTGCCCATTGTCAAGCATTTATACCTCATTTCACATATAGAAATGACCAAAACATTTTTTCTTCCTCCAAAGCTATTTACCCTTGCCAAAGACTCATGTTCAAACATCCAAAAATAAAGCACATTGAAGTTCATGGGCACTACATTCAAGAGAAATTTTTTCCATTATAATATTGCTCTCCAGTTCTACTAGACTAATTATCTAGTGGTAGTTAATTTACTTTCTATTCCCAAAGCATCACACAAGACATAATTCACATCATGTGTTTAGTTACCAGCGCATCGTGCATGACAATATAGATAGCATGCGTAAATCAACTAGAGAAAATAGCACATTACCAGAGGAACTCATGGTTTAAATGAAAGGTATCAACAAATCAAAGTATCAAAATTATGAAAGGTGGGCCAAAAGGGATGACAAGTCTTGTGTAGAATTTGTAGTGGCCACTTGCTCCTTTGGATAAATTCCCCATGTATGGACCCTCCCTTTATTAATCATTCCAACCAAAGTTTATACATCATAGAGGGATTGGATGGCTAGATTAACCACCCAACTTGCCCTACCTGCCACTTGAAACTAATTATATCAAACAAACCAGCAACATAGTGGGAAAATTATAAGATGCACTCAAACCCTTGGTTCATATGATTATTACACAACAAAACCACCCAAGTGGGCTAGAAATATTACAATGACTTTCTCATATCCTTGGCCCTACATGACTATTACATCTCTTAGCTAAAGAGAATGTGACATATAGAACATACATTAAAAAATGAACTACATAATGACTTGTGACTAACTCTCACATACCCATCAACATTAAGAAAAGATGACAAGCCAACTATAATACCATTTAAATGGACCCACCTAATATCACCGACACTCAACAACTCCAAGTAAACTTTAGAAAATATGGTGAGTTGATTTAATTGATTTGACCCAACATTCAATAGAGTACCACTTAAAGCATATTGCAATCTTATGACATTAGAACTTTTCCAACACATGAGACACCACTTACAATAATACAACTTTGTGACCATGAGTTTATAACCCACACAACTTGATGACCTTACCACCTTATAGAGATTTACATGGTAATAAAGGGTTAAAATCCCTTTGTTCCACATTTAGGCTCCCAGGCAATATAATTCAGTGTCATGGAACATTACAAAATATTACAAGATTTGCCCATGTTGAAAAGGTGGGGTCGGGGTCAAATTTAGAGACAACAGTAAGAATGCTCCCATGTCAGTAGTGCATCCTAAGTTCTAACGTCTCATGCCTCTTAAAATATGTTGTCTTTGCATATTATTGAAAGAAGAATACAAAAATGGATCCACTAGTAGATAGAATATATATGCAACATATCAAACTCTTGAACCTGAAACTAAAGTCATGACTACTAAAATAATATTGAACACCAAGTATGGCATTTCTCTTTTATAAGAGCTTAGAAACAACTAAGCATTTAAACAATACCATTGTAAAAAGCTATCATAAAAATATTTCTTATTTCCTCTTTGTGTGTCATATTTATATGGTATATCCCAGTTTAAATTGGCATTGGTGTATTCGGTACATAGAAAGAGAGAAATTATATTAATGTCCGTGAATGACCAAGAATAGGTCAATGGGACCCAAATGCACAACTATTACAATAGCAAAGTAGTAGGGCAAAAAGAGCCCTCAACTTGAAGCTAACAAAATAAAGCAAATAAAAAAAAGAAATAGACAAGTGGAGGTAAGCCTAAGTGTTGAAAGATGGTTGTCGTTGCACCAAAAGATCGACCTGTTAATGCCCGATACAACTGCCAAAGTTAATGAATCCACGGGAGGCGGTTAAGCCATGTCACGAACCCAAGCGTTGCACTGCACAGCATAAGGAGACCAAGAGCGCACACCTTGCAACAACCTCTCTCCATTACCATCTATCACTATGGGAGTACCAATACAAGATATGAGAATGCACATTGCAGAGTGTCCAATGCTAAGGGGGCCAGGCTGGACAATCCTAGGAGGCAGTCAATTTCCCCCAAAATCTCTCCTAACATCCAAGGCCAAAGAACTGCTGGTGACAGAGAAGAATGGCTTAAAGACATGTTGTGACCCTCGCAAGGAGATTATTTCACTTATGAATGCTAAATCTTCTGGCAACATTCTTAGAAAGAAGCTAAAATGGTACTATAATAGGCAATAGTCTAACATTCAGATAAGTGAATATAGAAATTATTAAGCATTGATGTATAGTTAGTAACTTAGTAGAGCCAATAAGCATTCTGTCTGACCGGTGTTAGCTACAGTTTTACAACATAATGTATGTAGCGTAGATAAGCTTCTATACAAGAAGATTGAGAACCCAAACAAGTTATATATTAAACTTTTAGCTAAGTAGTTTACTTTGGCTTTAGCTCCTTTCCAAATGGAATAACGGACAAAGTTCGCAATCTTCTATCCACAGCTAGCCTGTTCTTTTACCAGAACGAAGAAGATTGCTACATTCCCCTTCCCTTATTCTGTCTGAGTTATCCTTTTCATAAATAGAGAGTGAAAATAAAGAACATCCTTTCAGTTGGCAGTGAAAACATACCTCATTTCATTTAGGTTTTGATTCATGAATGAATGATTTCAGAGCCCCTCTTTCACTACTATAGAAGGTAACCATCCCATTCACTCATTCCCAACTGAAAAGGAATTTTTTCCCTCTTTTTGTTCCCTACTTAAAAGAAAATTTATATTGGGCTCCAGAGGAACATCCCCACTAGGAATGATGTCTATTTTATTTATCTAATCTAAAACATTTCCAGCAGGCTAGAAACACATGTTCAGGTTTTTGACATATTTTTCCATCCAAGAACTCCTAACAAAGGGCCAGAAACTTCTGGAAACATTTATAGCAAGATGTGGGCAGGAACTCAGGTTTCCAGAATATTCCCGTAGTTTTCAATATTATTTCGAAGAATTTGTAAAATTTTCTTGTACCGCTTCCAAAAGTTTCTCTACGAGCTTCAACCCTTTCCAATTCCACTTCTTGTTGTTTTCTTAGAAAGTCTACAGCAAAGATTTTGCTTCCTCCAAAGTTAGAGATGTCAGCGTTTCCAAAGTTTCCAAACATCCATTTCTAAATCTTGGTACCATATGGCTTACCTGCCGTGGTCCAACCCATATAAGCCATACAGTGACATAACGATCTAATCACACTATTCTAAATCCAATGCCAAATTTGATCCTCAGTCACAGTCAGCTTCCAGAATAACTCAATTTATCTAAAGATTTTTTCCCATATTGTTTAGAGGTTTTGCCTTGAAGGTTTTTGTCACTTTGACTCTAAACTGGCTCCTCCTAATGAGAAATGACGACAGAGGCACTGAAGGCCTCTTAGTTTGTGGTAACTTTATCATTGACCGATAAATTTCATCTTTAAAATAAAACGAATTACAGAAACAAAGTGGGGTAAAACTGTTTGTTTTCACTGCATTTGCAAAACTAGAAATCTGATGAAGGCCTAAGGACTACTTAGATAATCCTTGTAGACCTGCTAAACTAACACGATTTAGCAAACCCGTAATCTTAATCTGGAAAAACAAATTATAAAGAAAGCCACGACCCATAAACCTAGCAGTCACCGGGCATGATCACCGGAACATTCAAACCAGAAGAGCCAGCCTGCAATTGTGAATTTAGTAATCAGCGGAAAAAACTACATAATGAAATCGGGGCATTCGAATAAGAAAAAGACACAAACTGTTAGATGATTAGCTTAGATGAAAAACCAATTAATCCTATTTCCTTTTAACGTGTCCCCTGAAAAATAACATCAATTACAAATTTATCTACTGCCATACCCTACAGCAAGAGATATTAAATCAAGACGAACAACAAAAATTGGAACGTGTTCTTTAACACCGAACATCATAGAAACAATCCTCACACTTAGATAGATTTTACACAGTGCATGAAGTAACAACAAATATAGACTCTTACCTGGTTCTTCCAAAGGTGGGACTGCACGCCCGTTTACATCATTTGCATCCTCCATACCTGAAATGGGCGCAAGGCTGTGTATGGAATGTGCTCTGGAGGAATCCATCGAATACCCTCTTGACAAGCCTAGTGAAGGATGTAGAGACTTGCTCAACTTCAAGGGAGGCCCACTAAACCTTGTGAAAACCGACGCCTGCCTTCGAAAAGTGGATATCCCACCAATCCAAGATCCTGTTACAGGACAGAGTGGATAGGAGCATGAGAGTACTGAGAATCTATACACCTTAGGTGCCAACATTTGGTTGCTATTGCTGAGTCTCTATCTTCACGTAAGGAAATATGGCTATATTGGGAATGTGCAGATATTGGTTTAAGAATTCCTCACCTTGTTGATGTATGATGAACCAAAAGATACCAAAATCCGACGGGATTGCAGACCACAAGTTAAGCCGGTATAAATTTTGATCATAACCTTCTGATAATAAGTTTACCCTTATAAATATATAAGCATTTTTTTTATTAATTGTTGTTAGATAAGCATTGTTTTCCAATGTATTTTGACATATTTTTTTTGCTTTCGTGGGGGTCTATGGCCTTTGAATGATTAGAAAGAGTGTTTGTCATTTTATGTCACTACGAAGAGAAAGAGTTTCAGATTTTTGGGTTTTGTCTATTTTCTCATTTTTATTTTGATGGAAATAATTGGATAAGGGAGATATCAAAATCTCTATATTTTTTTAGTGTTTTTGGTTTTTGTTTTTTTTCATTTTTATTTTGATGGAAATAATATAATATGAATAAGCATATATCTAAATAGTTATAAATAGGAAGATTTTGTGTGTTAAAGTTGTAAATTGTCAATCTATTATTTTTCAATAAATTATGAAGACAAAAAAAATAACTATTGATCTTCATTTCAATGACAATTTAATATTTTTTTTATGAATAGTTTCTATATTATCATTTATAAAAGAGTGTTATACATATTCAAAAAAAAAAAAAGATTGACTAAATAAGTCATACTCCTAGAGTCCAAATGAAACTGTATAAATATTATAAAAGTAGTAACATGTTTTATTAGTACTTTTTGTTAGGCTTGCAATCACTTTTGTTTGATTAGTTATTAATAAATTCAATATTCAAGATATATTTATATTTTCTAAAGTAGAGATGCGAGATTTATAACTTTAAAATGCCTCAAAATTATTTATCATGAATATATAAAAATTAAATGTCTTTCTTCATTTTTTATTTATACTAACACTTGCACCTAAAGTAGGTTCAAGGATTACATCGATGGAACACTATATGTATGTTAATATGTTAAGGAGTATGTGTTTGTGGCTGAATTAAACAATTAATAAGTGCTAAATAATGGAATGAAATAAACTTAGTCAATTCTAGATTTTTTCCTTAAAGAAATTAAGTATTATTTGATTATAAAATATTTGCATACAGATTTAAATCATAAAGCAATGCAAATGAAAAAAGAAAGTTGTCATCAAATTAACAAAAAACACTGCAAATGGAAATAGAATATTCCCATCCAATTGTCAAATCAATATTTACCTACCTTTTATGTGTTAAGTGAGATTTTGTACCTGATATTTTGGAGGCTTTTATAATTAAACGGTAACTGGTTTACCATTAAATGGTAACTTGAACTTTTGTTTCGATGACCCAATAGTAGTTTGCAAGTGTGAGACTTGTTTCGAACTCAAATCTCACACTACACACTATATGTAGCGTATTAGTTAAATATTATAAATAAAGTGATTTTTTATATAGATACATAAATTTATATTTATATATTTTTTTTTAATTTTAATTTCTCAAAATATAGTTTATAAAATCAATTTACTGTTTTATAGGGATTTGGATTCACACTATTAAAATAATAAAATAAAATTTAAATTAAAGCACATCTCTAAATTAGCATTGAAGATATTTTTTATTTTATAGGGATTTGATTTTACACAATCAAAATTTAAATTTAAATTAAATTTAAACTATTTGATTACAAGCATTATCATTATTTTATTTTTCAAAATTATTCACTTCAAAACATAAATAAATAAATACAAGTAAGAATTAAATTAAAACTGTTAAAATTATTCAAATTATTAGAATTATTAATTAAATTCTAATTCTAATCCTAATTATTATTAATTATTATATTCTTACAAGCATTACAATTAGTGTTAGCGAGAAGTTTGGGGAACATAGACCAAAGTTTTGAGCCCCAAGTACTTTTTAAGTGTTGTAGTTTATACCCTAGACTCAGTCATATAAAGGTAAACCCCAATAGAATCAGAGATAGGATTAACTTGCTTATACATTCACAAAATAATAGATAACATTATGTAAATAACGTCTCGGATCTTTGATGCAAACAAGGTGGAGAGATACAATATCCAACTCAATTTGATTTAATTCACACAAGGAAACAACTTTCAAATCACATTTCACTCAAATTGTCCCTAGACAACAACCATAGGCTTCTAGCCTTCAACATTCATCAAATGGACCTATCTTTTGAAGAAGGTCATACCAAGGCCAACCAAACATGAATAAAGGTTCACCACAAACCCCAAACCACAATCCCAAAATGTTCTAAGTGATTTATTCACAGCATTATGGAGAACCAATAAACCACCCTATTTTTAGGCTCCAAAATAGCCCATTTTACAAAGGAGACATCTCCTAAACATCTAGTTTTCACAAGAACTCATTGGACAGACATTTTTTATGTGCCAAAACACCAAATTCCATGATTAGTTTATTGATACAAGGCCTTTAAGTCACTGTTCACACAAATCCTCACTTTCAAGCAAAATTACAAGGGTTTTAATGAAAATCATATGCCTCGGGTTTCTCAGACCAAACCAAAGCATCAAACACCTTTAATATACCCTGCACAAACTCAAAATGTCATTACTTGGATGGTTCCTTCAATTTTTTAACAAAATCCCACCTTGATACATTTAACACACATGGAAAGAATGTTTGTTTCAGCCCTAGGGCAACAACTCATTACCAAAACCCTCTTTTGAAGCATTCTAAACCTGAGGGCATCCTATCCTAACATAGAAAAATCCATTCCATCGAGAAACAATCCATGATAATAGGTGGAATGGCTATTCCATTGTTTATCCTTCAATCAAACCCTTAACTGTGTTACCTGGCTGCTACAGGAAAAACAGAGATATCTCCTCTTAAAGTTAGTGTGAAACTCTCCCAATGGATTCAAATGGAAGCTAACTCCTGCTACAACATTACACAATGACTCTCATAGAAAAATAGTGACTGTACAGATCGTACAGCTCCAAAAAAAAGCAAAACACGGTGAATTTCCAGAAAATTGTATTGTATTATGAAAAAGGCTTTCTCAAGTATTCATCCAACCGCCTTGTGCGAGCCTTTGGAGGCCATATATATCAAATACATTTGAATTCAAATGACTTCGACGTACACAACTAACTTTTTAACTTCCTAGACCCTTAATACTCCCTAATCTGCTTTTTGATCACTTTTGTTTAACAACATTTTGCATTTTTTAGCAACTTATTGACCTCTAAACACAAATGACCACACAAAACCCAAAATTACATAAAGGATGGTCTTTTGGACCTTATTTGGATTGAATAAACTCAAACCACACTAAACTACCCCTGGACTCACTTTTGACCAACATCAAAATATCAAATTTTGAAGATAAGGTGTAGGTGCTCCTACACCATACACCCCCACTGAAAAAAACTCATGCCTCATGAGTTGAGGCTAACACCACCTTGCCCAATCTTCATTAAGACACCACTAGTGCATAATCCCTTTCCATTGTTTCATGCCTTGTGCTTCAAACTATTTTGTACTTTTAATTGCATGTACACTTGGATAAGACTGTGTTGTTAGGTTCAGAGCTGGTCTTTTCCCTCTCTCCTTTCTTGGATCAAAACTTGTTTGTCTCCTTGCATTTTTACCTACAATCAAACAATGGTTAGAAACCATTGTCCCTGTACTCTTCTTTGTGTCATTTCCTTGCTCACAACTACCCTTACTGCCTTGTTCTTCTTCTACTACTCCGTTAACTTCCTTTATCACTGTTTTGCTAGACCTTTGTGCTTTTGTACCTAGAAATTTCACTTGCCTCTCAACCTTGTCTTTAGTTATAGGACATTATATGGTCCTCACAACAACACTTTCATGCAAACTCACTATCAAATCACTTTTTACCCATGTACCAATCTTCTTACTTGTTGTCTTAACACTAGCAACCTACTCCAAGCTTGCAAACACACCATCCTTGTTGTCTTCAAGCCTTAAAGGCTCCTTATGACCAAAAATGATAACCTTAGACTTACCCTTATCCTTCTCATTTCCTTGCAAAGGAGTTAGCTTAAATCTCTCACCATCCTTTGTGATAGTATAGGTGTTTTCTCTACCATCATACATACACCTTTTGTCAAACTGCCATGGTCTCCCCAATAGAAAATGGCAGCAATCCATTGGTAATAAATCACATAAGACCTGTCTTTATACTCCCCAATCTGGAAATCTACATATGCTTGTTCATTAACCACTAGAGTTTGACTATCATTCACCCAAGAAGCTTTGTATGGTGCTACATGAGGGATCTTCTTTAAACTCAACTTGTCTACCATCTCCCTAGATACCATGTTATCTTGAGAACCTGAATCAATAACAACTTGACACACTTTACCTTTACATTTGCATGAAGTTCTAAATAGACTCCTTCTTTGACTCATGTCTTCCTCCTTACATGCCTGCAATAAAGTTCTTCTTATCATAAGTGCTTCTCCCACCTCTAGATCAGCCCTCTTGTAGAATAATTGCTTTCACACTCCTCCTCTTGAACCAATTGTGCTCTCCTATCAATTCTCTTTTCAACACTTGATGAACTACCAACTCTTTCAAGACATTTCCAAGATGGATGACCAAATTCATTGCATGTGTAACATCTCCCTGCAAAATCATTAGAACCTCTTCCACCACTAAACCTTCCTCTACCCCTAAAACCACCTCTAACATCAATACCTTGTTCCTTACCTTTATTTTCTCCTTCTTGTTCTTCACTTGGCTACTTTGGTGCGAAAATTATTCCTCTTCCTCTTGCACTAGTACCACCTCTTCCTCTAACTGCTTTCACTTGTCTTCTCTTCATTTTCTCCTCCACCCTGATTGCCATTTGATAACATTCCTCTACATTCCTAAGGTTAGACAAAACCAATTCATCTTGTATGTTAAACCTCAAACCACCCATATATCTAGCAACTTTTTCATCCTCATTCTCATGATGACCAGACCTCAAACTTAGTTTATAGAATTCTTCAGTATAAGACTTAATGTCCATTTCCTTTTGCCTTAAGCCTTGCAACTTCTTAAACATTTGAACTTGATGATCCTTGGGTAAGAATTTACCTTTGAGCTTTGATACGATCTTGTCCCATGAGGTAGTTTTGGACTTGCCTTGCTTCCTTCTCTCTGATTGAAAATAATCCTAGCATACCAAAGCATGGCCTTGCAACTTTGTCTTTGCAATATTTACCCTCTGCTCCTTAGGAACCTCATCACACTCAAAATGGTTATCTAATGCAACAATCCAATCAAGTAACTCTTCATCATGTAGACTCCCACCATACTTTTGAACATCAATATTTACCTTATGCTCGTCATTCTTAACTGCCTTCAATAGCTTTGCAATCCTTTGATCCTCTAGGTCAAGTTCTTCTTCCATGTCTTCAAACTCTTCTTCTTCCTCTTCATCTGACTCACTTTCTTCCACATCCCTTCTTTTGTTTGTCTCCAAGGCTATAATTCTTTCCTCCAACTCTCTGATATCTCTATCATGTCTGTCTTTCATATCATTCATCTCTTTAGGCATATCTTTGTTCTTTGGAGGCATCTTTGAATACTGAACTCTTCACTTCTTCCTTGTTCTTCACAACCTGCAAAATGCAAACAAACCTACTCCTTGATGCTCTGATACCACTTTGATGCAGACAAGGTGTAGAGATACAATATCCAACTCAATTTGATCCAATTCACACAAGGAAACAACCAAACATGAATAAAGGTTCACCACAGACCCCAAACCACAATCCCAAAATGATCCAAGTGATTTCTTCACAACATTATGGAGAACCAATAAACCTCCCTATTTTTAGGCTCCAAAATAGCCCATTTTACAAAGGAGACATCTCCTAAACATCTAGTTTTCACAAGAACTCATTGGACAGTCATTTTTTATGTGCCAAAACACCAAATTCCATGATTAGTTTGTTGATACAAGGCCTTTAATTCATTGTTCACACAAATCCTCACTTTCAAGCAAAATCACAAGGGTTTTAATGAAAATCATATGCTCTGAGTTTCTCAGACCAAACCAAAGCATAAAACACCTTTAATATACCCTACACAAACTCAAAATCTCATTACTTGGATGGTTCCTTCAATGTTTTAACAAAATCCCACCTTGATACCTTTAACACACATGGAAAGAATGCTTGTTTCAGCCCTAGGGCAACATCTCATTACCAAAACCCTCTTTTGAAGCATTCTAAACCCGAGGAAATCCTATCCTAACATAGAACAATCCATTCCTCTAAGAAAAAATCCATGACAGTAGGTGGAATGGCTATTCCATTGTTTATCCTTCAATCAAACCCTTAACTGTGTTACCCGACTGCTAAAGGAAAAACAAAGATATCTCCTCTTAAAGTTAGTGTGAAACTCTCCCAATGGATTAAAATGGAAGCTAACTCCTTCTACAACATTACACAATGACTCTTATATCAGAATAGTGACTGTACAGATCGTATAAAGAAAAACACAGTGAATTTTTAGTAAATTGTATTGTATTATGAAAAAGGCTTTCTCAAGTATTCATCCAAATACCTTGTGTCAGCCTTTGGAGGCCATATATATCAAATACATTTGAATTAAAATGACTCCAATGTACACAACTAACTTTTTAACTGCCTAGACCCTTAATACTCCCTAATCTACTTTTTGATCACTTTTGTTTAACAACATTTTGCATTTTTGAGCAACTTATTGACCTCTAAACACAAATGACCACACAAAACCCAAAATTACATAAAGGATGGTCTTTTAGACCTTATTTGGATTCAATAAACTCAAACCACAGTAAACTACCCCTGGACTCACTTTTGACCAACATCAAAATATCAAATTCTGAAGATAAGGTGTAGGTGCTCCTACACCACTCTTGCTCTACAACTTTCCCGCTCTAGTTGATTTTTGAATATTTTTGTCCCTATTCTGATTTGACTACCTCATGGGTCAGTTAGGAGGGGGGGTCGAGAAGGCTCCCCATTCCAAGTTTTTTGTCTCTTTGTTTGGCATTGTGTCTGTTATGGCAGAGGCCAATGTTGTTGTTCCCCATGTGATTTATCCTCCTCGTACCTCCATCCTTTCCCCAAGGGGAAGGACTAAAGGTATTTCTAGTAAGTCACCTTTGTCTCCTTCTCTCAGGTTAGACTCTTTCTTCTCAGAAGAAGAACCAACATCCTATGTGGAAAAACCGGTGGGTTTCAACTTACCAACTTTGGGTAAAAAAATTTCAGAGTCTACTTCCTTCTCTGTGACTGGCTAGGAAGTCGACATAATTGAAGCTTTGATGTTGAAGGCTATGGACAGCCTTAAACTCCTACTTGGGTTCACCTCCTTGGGTTACCCCTTAAGTTTTGGGAGACAAGTATTCTAAAAGGGATTGGAAATTCTTTTGGTAGCCTCTTAACTATAGATAAGATCATGTTGGAGAAGTCTAGACTTGTTTATGCTCATATTTGTGTTAATATGGTTGTTAACTCAGTTCTGCCAACCTTTTTTCTCCTTAAGTCTAAATTTGGTAACTAGAATCAACCCCTTGAATATGAAAATGGCCATAAATTATGCCAGATTTGTAAGAAATTGGGTCCCCTTATTGATTCATGTGAGAAAAGGCCAGTTGAAGGAACTTTTGATACCTTGCATTCTCTTTCTGAGCAAGTGCCTAAGCCCTCTGCAGTTGTCTTTGTTGCTCGCCCTCCTGTAGTATCTTTTACCCCTGTGGAAGTTGTACCCCTGTGAAGGCTACCCCTGTTTGTGGCTCAGTTGTTGTCCCTGCTGAGCCTCTTGTTGTTTTAAGTGACTTGGCTAGCCTGAACCTCTCGAATGTTGCCCCTATCAAAAGTATCCCTACCCCAGGCTTATGGAAAGATGAGAATCCTGAAATAGGGGAGGAAAAGAATATTGTTAATATGGATGAAATTAAGGGATCCCCCCATATGGAGGCCAAGTTGCAGTCCCCCATGAAAGAGGTTCCTAATACTAAAGTAGGAATTGAGTTGGAAGAAGGTGAACTAGTTTCTCCAAACCCTAATTTTTCCTTGGAGGATATTTCATTTATGTCTCAAAAGGAGGCAGGTAACTTGAGTGATTCACTGGCCTTGTTGGGGTTTCCTCCTCACCCTAGTGATAGAGATGAAGAGGATGACTGGTTACAAGCTCCAAATAAGTCAAAAAAGAAAAAGAAGCTCGATGTTGGAGGGGGAAACAAGATAGGCAGAACATCCCAAAAGGAATCTAGGAAAAAAGATACAATGAGGGATGTGGCTACAGGAAAATAAAGAACCTTGGACTCGATCGAGGGATCGAATTCCAAAAAGAAGTAGCCCTAGTTTCTTTTTTGGGCCTTTTAGGGTTGTTGTTCCTGGTTTGTGTCTCAATGAAGTTTCTATCTTGGAATATCATGGGCCTAAATAACCCTTTTAAATATTTTTTGGTTAAAACCTATAGTCTAGACAATAAAGTGGATGTCTTGCTCCTTCAAGAAACCAAAATGAAGGATACCTTTGATAAGATGATTTTCAAAATCTGGCCTAGTGTGAATTACTATGTTAATGAGGCTGAAGGATCCAAGAGGGTATTGTTACTCTTTGGAATCCCTCAAAATTAAAAGGAACTTTGAGCTCTGTTGGTAGGAACAACTTGATAGTCTCTCTGGAAGTTTTGGCTTCTTAGGAGAAATGGAACTTAATTAATATCTATGCCCCCAATTCAAGTAGGGATAGGATGCAGCTTTGGGAGAATTCAAATGATGATGTTAAAAACTAAAAGGACGATCATTGGATGTTGGGAGGTGATTTTAACTCCCCCTTCTCCCTTCAAAAAAGTTGGGGGGCTGGATGATTATACTGATAGTATGATGGAGCTGGTTGGTTTCCTAAACTATGTTGGGCTTATTGATATTCCTCTTTAGGGATCCAAATTTACTTGGTCAAATAGAAGGACCGGTAACCAACTGATTCAAGTTAAGCTAGATAGGTTTATAATCTCTTCTAATTGGACCATCTCTCAATTTCACTCTCTATCTGCTTTGCCAAGGTCAGGTTTTGATCACAATGCTCTTGTTCTTAAAATAAATGTTGACCACAACCAGGGCCCTTTCCCTTTTAGATTTGAAATCATGTGGAGTCTTCACCCAGACTTTGTTGTTTTATTAAAAAAATGGTGGGATGAACCCATAGGTGGAACCCCTATGTTACACTTGGTGGATAAATTGAGTAGAATCAAGTAGAGAGTGAAAGGGTGGAACAAAGTTACCTTTGGTAACATCTTTGAGATTAAGAAATCACTGGGAAACAGCTTAAAGGAAGTTCGGGACAAAGTGGAAGCTAGCCTTGTGGAAGAGGAGATATGCATAAAGGAATGTGACCTTAGATCCCAATGGTTTAAGGTTAATAAAAAGGAGGAAATCTTTTGGAAACAAAAGTCTCAAGTCCAATGGCTTATTGAAGGAGACCATAACACCAAATTCTTCCATCAATCTACCTTGAAACATAGAAGCGGGAACAAGATTAGATCGCTCAAGAAAGATGATGGTACCATGGTCTCAACTGAAAAAGAAAATACTAGGGAAGTTATTAACTTCTTCTCCTCTTTCTAGAATGCTCAAGGTAATGCTAATCAAGTACATGATGATTTCCTTGAGGTGATCCCTAAAGTTATTTTTGAACAAGACTTGAAGAATATGACTAATGTTGTTTCTATGGAAGAAGTAAAATAGGTTGTATTCTCTTTTGGGGCTTATAAATCCCCTAGCGCTGACGAGTTCCCTCCTACTTTTTTTCAAACTTACTAGGATATTGTCAAATCTGACTTATTTAATGTTGTTAAAGATTTCTTCAAGTTGGGCAAGCTCCTAAACCAACTAAATGCCACCTTTATTGATCTTGTTCCCAATAATGGTGATGCCTCTTCTATTAAGGATTACAGACCCATTAGCCTTTGCAATACTATCTATAAAAAAATTTCTAAGATCCTTGTGTTCATACTTAAAGTTGTTTTATGCAAAATGATTGCCCCAAACCAGAAAGGTTTTGTCTAGGGCAAAAATATTCTTGGTGTTGTTATCTCTACCCATGAAATCCTCCACTCTATGGACCTCCGTAAAAACCCTGGGATGGCCTTCAAAATTGATATCTCTAAGGTATATGATAAAGTCTCTTGATCGTTTCTCTTTATTGTCCTTAGGAAATTTGGGATTGAGGGAAGATTCCTAAAGCTGCTCTCTACCTATGTTACCTCTCCTATGTGCTTTGTTCTGGTTAATGGTGTCCCCAAATGTTATTTCTCTTATGTTCATGGCCTGAGACAAAGTGACCCCCTCTCCCCCCATTTGTTCATAATAGTTGTTGAGGTCTTAGGAAGGAATACCCAAAAACTAATTGACTATAAAGCCCTTAAAGGAGTTAAAGTTGCTTCGTCTCTTTCGCCGAACTCTTCCAATAGTTTAGTTGACGACACAATCATTTTTGGGGATGCCTCGGTGAGGGAAGCCAACCTCTAGAAATTGATTCTTAATGACTATGCTTTTGTATTGGCTAGTAAATTAACTATGAAGAAAGCAAGATATACTTCCTTAATGTTGACCAAGTTGTGAAGGAAAGAGTGGTGAAGATCTTGGGATGTTTGGAAGTTGTCTTACCTACAGCTTATTTTGGGCTACCTTTGATCTATAAAAATTTGGAAAATAGTTATTGGAACTATTTGATTGAGATAATTCAAAAGAAGTTGGCTGGTTGGAAGGGGAAACTTCTTAGCTTAGCCAGGAAGATTTAGTTGTTAAAATCCTCCTTATAAAATATCCCTATTTATTACTTGTCTCTCTTCAAAATTTTGGCCTTCATAGGGAAAAATAGAACAGATTCAAAGAAGATTCATATGGTCTGGAACTAAAGAGAATTTATTTTTGTCTCTGGTTAGTTGGGAGAAAGTGTGCACTCCAAAAAGTGTTGGAGTGTTGGGGATAAGGAGAATCAAATTGCTTAATAAATCCCTAACCGCTAAGGTGGGATGGAACCTTTTGGAAGGTTCTAAGGATTGGGTGAAGATTTTCCAAGCTAAGTATTTGAAGAACATAAATCTTGGCTTCTTCCTCTCTATGAATGACCTGCCCAGTGGTGGTCTATTCTATGGAACCATCTTACTAAAATTGAAAATGTGTTGAAATTGGGAGTGAGAAAGAGGATTGGTAATGTTAAAAACACTGATTTTTGGAAAGACCCCTAGATTGAGGCTTCCCCTCTCTCCTCTACTGATGGTTTTAATCCCCTTAAATAAAGCTTGACTAGGATATGTGCCAAAAAGGTTTTGTACTATGTCAATTGGGAGGTGAAATAATCTAAATGGAAGGAGTTCAACTTGCTGCTGAGTAGTATTAACTTGAGAGGTCGGAGATAGATCAACTAGGATATGATTTTGTTAAGGTTACATAATCTCATAGGCGAACTGGTTTTCTAGTGAAAGGGAAGATGAATGGGTGTGGAAGGGGAGCTCATCATGTCGTTTCTCTATTAAACATGCTTATAATGAATTGGTTAAACCCCTTATTGAAAATAGAGACCATCACTTGGATAAAGTATGGATTAAAAACCTGGTGCCAAAAATCAACTATTTCTAGTGGTTTGTTTTACATGGAAGAATTCTAACTATTGACAACCTAGTTAGGAAAGGGTTTCAGCTTGTTAACCGATATATCCTTTGCAAGTAGGATGAAGAGATTATTATGCATATTTTCTTTCACTGCCAGTTTTTTAGAGAAGTGTGGTCATTCTTCCTTCCTTTATTGTTCACTGACTGGGTGTTTCCCCCTACTATGAAATCTTTTGTTGAAAGTTGGTCTAATTTCCCTTTCTCCCATAAGGTAATTGTGGATATTTGGAACCAAATCCCCCCTTATTAACCTATGAAATATGGAAGGAAATAAATAATAGGATCTCCAAGGAAGCTGAGAGAAGCAACTATGAAGTTTGTATGATCATAAAAGCACAGGTTCAGGAAAATATGGATGTGGGAGGATACAACTTCTCAAAAGTCTGGCCGAACTATAAAGAGATGAGAATTAGTAGGTCTGGGGTCTAAGGAAGGATCTAACTAATCTTAATTGGACTATGATTTTGGGTAGGAAGGCTACCGTTTGTGTTCCTCCTGAAAGAGAGTGGATTAAGTGCAGTTTTGATGGGTCTTCTAAAGGTAATCCGAGTATGGCTAGGGTAGGAGGTCTGCTAAGAAACCACTTAGGTGACTACATTGTGAGTTATGGAGTTAATTTGGGAGTTTTCTCTAATAATAAAGCAGAGGCTATGGCTGTGTGGGGGGTGCATAAAGACTCTAAGAGACTTTGGTTTTAAAAAGACCTGTTATTTTGGAAGGAGATTCAAAATTAATTATGTACATTCTGAATGGAAGTGTTGCGATCCCTTGAGAATTAAAAGACATCATTGATAAATGTAAGTCCCTTATGAATTTCTTTACTCATAGTCAGGTGTAACATGTGTTTAGAGAAGGGAATATTTCTGTTGACTGTGTTGCCAATGAAGCACTGAGGTGTAATGGGTGGACCCGTTGGGATAGCAATCAACTATCGTTGACATTGAAGGACAAGGTTCTAAAAGAAAAATTTGAATATGTATACAACTTACAAAGATGATGGGTGGGAGTGGAAGAGGAAGTATATGTGATCTTGTGATATTAAGAGCACGCAAAATAATGATGATGAAAGTGGTACAACTTTGAGCAAGAAGATCTCCGCAAGAGAAAAAGGTAATAATTATTTCTTTCCCGAGATGGTTATGGATCACATGGCTTTAATCAAGTAGAAGAATGGTGTTAAATCCAAGTGTGATGGAGTGCCCTATGTCAATTCAATCTACCATTGTGAATATTTTCTTGGAACAAACAATGAAGATTCATTTATTATTTGTAAAAATAATAATGAAATCTTAGCCCCAGGAAATGTATTATTAGCTATCTCTAAAAGAAAGTTTTCAAATTCTACTTCCTTAAGTGATTATTTCCAAATTGTCTGTAATAGTGTTTTCTACAAGTTTGGAAGGAAGTCAAACTGGAGTGGGGTTATGAAGAAGAGCCTACAAAATCCAAAAAGTTTGTAGAGCACTAAAATGGGTGGGTCGTGGAAGCACATGGAACCTTCAAATTCCAGCCACTCAAACAAAATGTGGACCTTTGGAGACTTTTCAATAGAGCAGGTATGGTTCCCTTCTTTGAGGCCATGAAGGGATACAATGAAAGCCTAACTACAAAATTT
The DNA here is from genome assembly GCA_007115665.2 of Sequoiadendron giganteum. Taxonomy (NCBI): domain Eukaryota; kingdom Viridiplantae; phylum Streptophyta; class Pinopsida; order Cupressales; family Cupressaceae; genus Sequoiadendron; species Sequoiadendron giganteum. Next base: position 227,610,484 of record CM021105.1, read on the forward strand.
ACCAATTCATGGAGGAAGGGGAAGGTGGCTATTGGAGCGGTTAATTTTGAGGTGATGACGTAATTTATTGAAAAGGCTCTTGGTTTGCAAAACTAGGGTATCAAGGTGGCTAAAAAGAGTGGTGCCAACTAGGTCAATCTAATTTTTGACAAGTTTCTTCATGACGACAATAACCTAACCAGATTTCAAAATGGGTACATGAGGCTTGAGTTCCTGACTCCTTATGCCCTGGTGTGTATGTTTGTGATGTAGTATTTTACACTTGAAGGAAGATATATGACAGTTCATGCATACCACTTTCCATTATTGAATCATATTCAACATAATGAGAGAATCAATCTGCCCTTTTATTTACTATCTTCTCTACAAATTAATATTGAAAAAGGTGCAAACCCTCCCCTGCATCAGGGATTAATTCTTGCCCTTTATAAGCATGCCTTAGCTTTGAACCCTCATGGAAACCCTTTAGTTGATAGATTGGATAATGTGAACCATAATGCTGGTGAAAATGTGAAACCTTTAGCGAAGGCTAACCCTGTTGACGAGCCTAACCCATACCTCCTCACATTGCTACTGAAAGAAATGAGCTAATCCCTGCTACTAGCACTTCCCCTACTACCAAAATCTCAAATCCTTCAACTCCTGTGGGTTTGAAGAATCATGTTAAAAGCTCCATCGAGCTTGAGCTGGTTAAAGCGAATCCTGAGAAGCGTAAGCATTCCCCTCTTCTCCTGGAATTGCCTAAGTCAAAGAAGATGAAAAAAGAGCTAAAAATTCAAAGTGAAGTCATTACCATTAGTGAGGAAAAGGAGGGCATTCAAACTGAGGACTTGAAGGATAAGAAGTTGTTTCAGGGTAGTGGAGGACATAGATTTGCATGCCTGGCCAAGGCTACCTCCCAGGATAGGAAGGGGAAACAAAAAGCTACTTTTCATGAGGAGGAAGAATTGGAGGTGGAAGAATTTGAAGCCTAGGATGATGAAGAAAGTGATGGGATGAAATTTGAAGATATTGCCCATGACATGGGTGAAGAGGAAACTGAGGAGGAGAAAGAAGATAACGAGGAGGAAGAGACCAAAGTTGAAACCAAAGGGCATGACAATATACATGAACGATCCCCATTCTATAGCAAATATTGTTTTAGGTTGATCTTCTTCCTGAATTTGAACTTGGTGGTGTCCATAAAACCCATCAGTGAATGAATATATTTCTCTCCTTGCTACAAATTCAATTATTTCTTGGATAAAGGGAGTAGGGAAGAGATCATGGATACATTCTTTATCAAGAGTTCCTAGAAATCTACACATATTTGAATTTCTCTAATCTTTTTATTCTATACGACCATTGGGCTAATCCATTCAGATTCTTCCATAGGTTTAATAATTCTTGTTGCTAACATTTTATCTATTTCCATCTTTACTCTTTTCTTCATGTTAGGATTTAGGTGGTAAGTTCTTTTCTGGTGGGGTTTGGTTCCTTCATTCAACTAAATTTTCATTACCCTGATTCTTCTTTTATGCCTTTTATTTTTGTAAATGTGCATAGGAATAGTTCTTGATATTTTATCAATACTTTAGTAATTGATACTACCAGTGACTCATCCCAATAATCCCCAAGTTTGGCCAATTTAGGGTTTCCTTTATGGGCTACTCTTATCTTAATTGGAGAGGTTGGCTATATTACTATTCTTTAGGTTCTTTGTTTCAATGTGGTATGCCATGGTGATTAGATCTGTATAGGTATTAAATATTCTTCAATCTAAAGCTGCTCTTATGTCTTTTTAAAGTCTGAAAATAAACCATTTTATATTTTATCTTCTTGTCAATGGTTCTTCTAACTTGCAAGAAACTTCTTTGAATCATCTATAATATTCTTTTATTGTTTCTTCTTTCCTTTGTACTAGGTTTCTCATTTTACTTACACTCTCTGTTGGAATGTCTAAAGTGTCAAAATTAGCTAGGAAGTCTTGTTTTACTGCATTCTATCTTTTCCCATGGTTAGGATAGGTCTTCTTATACCAATCTAATACCTATTTTTTGAGTGAGGATACAAAGTCAAGTAATTTCGGCTTATTTTTTTCTATGTCATGCCTTTCCCATTAGGATTCTAGTAAAAATATGTGTTATGCAGCCTCTATTGTATCTTTGCCAAATATTGGGATCTTGATTGTGGATTCCATCTTTTCTTTTCTTTCTTCAATTCCAAATTTCTAGATTTGTGGACTAAGTTTTTCTTCTTTCTCTTTCTTGATCTTTCTAACAGTATGAGGTTTTTTTTCTCTACCTTTGTCTCTTGTTAATTCTATATCAAACTAATATTTTACTAGTATTTCTTCCCACACTACATTTCCTTCTTCTTCTCTTGTTTCATTATCTCGTGGTGTCTCTTCTTTTAAAATTTGTCGAGTCTTATACAGTTGAGTGGATGGTTCCCGGTCAGAGGGTTGTGACTCTTCAAAATATATTTTCACTTTCTTATTTGTTAGTATCATCTTATTTGTTTGTAAACATAAATATTTTCCCAAATTCAATTTATTTTCTTCACTTTTCCTTATTTCTTTCTCTTTTAATTTTTGTATGCTTCTATCGACTAATTCTTCTAAATATTCTTCAATAGCATCCAAGTTGATGGTAAGGTTTGATAGGTTTGGCCAAATTGTCTTATTTTTAGAAGGTTGTGATAGTAATGGAGTCTCTATGTTGTTATAAGGCCCTAATAGCAATCTTCTCTAGATTCCCCATAATCATTAATATTTTTCTTTATACTAGTTATGAGCTGTCCTATTTTTTCCAAACATTTTCTTCATCTTTTCGAAGTTTCCCAATCTTCTTTATTTCCTTTTCCTTTTCCTTTTTCCTTGGAAAAACCCCCTTTGGCACGCTCAACAACACCTTATTTGGCATACTCACTTCTCATGTTTTCCATAATTTTCATCCTTTTGCAGTATCTTTCTTCTCTTTCAACCCTCTATTGTTGTTTTCTCTCTTCTTCACTTGGGTTAGCCATGTTTAATTTTCATACCAATTCAATTTGTTCTCTAATCTTTCTTGTGGTTGTCTTATCTCTTTTTTTCCATGTGGTGTGATTTATTACAAGCTTCATTACTCCTTTTATTGTTTCCCATGGTACTCATTTGGATTTTTTTTCCTTATAGGTTGCATCTCTTCGAAAATCCCTTCCAAATTCTTTCCCCCTTTCAATTCTCCATCCCCTTGGTTCCTAACCCCCTCTCATAGGGTAAGTACCAAGAGGATAGTTTCACAAATTTTTATATCCACCTTGATTTTATTTTCTTTCTATATCTCCAATTTAAATTTTTTGGGTGTTAGTATCCTTTATATCATCTAACCAAGGTTCTGACAATAAAACCAATATTAGCAGGAACTAGAGACCAAATTTCTAAGTATTTTAGTTTATACCCTAGACTCAAACATATAAAGGTAACACCAATAGAATCAGAGATAGGATTAACTTACTTATACATTCATAGAATAATAGATAGTTCATTATATAGAGAATTTTGACATCCATTGTATTAATCAGATAAAAAATAGTACATTATTATATATTCTCCTATACTCTTGCTTATCCCTTATCTAATCTTTATACATATATACAATCTTATATACAATTCTTACATACATCCCTATATTCTTTCTTCCTTATATTCACTTACATTCTATCATTCATATATTTCCCTATACATATATCTAAGGGATGGGACGTGACCCATCTACACTACCCCTAGTCTAGATGATGTCTTTACAATATTATGTTTCATAAGTGTTTTGCAACAAGATGCAGTATATTTTTCCTAGCGATGTCTTCATTGTCATGTTTTTTGACTAACAATTAGGATTGGGATTAGAATTAGGAATAAGGTAAGAATTAAGATTAGAACTATTCAAAAATTAAAATAAATTAAAAATAAATATAGTAATGAAAATCATTAAAATATGATTAATAGAGATAATGTTATCCTAGGTTCCAGAATTATCATATTTTATTCATCTAACATTTTTATTTCATATCATATTTCCAATATTAATTCATGAGTTTTTGTTTCAATGTCACTCTACAATTCTTCACTAACTAATCATTAGTTCATCAATATTTAACAAATATTGATTCTAATGAAGAGGTTCAATTACACTTGTGGCTACTACGAATCAAATTGAAGCCAACATCACCCAAAAAAATATAATCTTTCAATAATCTATTTGACTCAAACTATTGCCCACTATATTTTTGAATTACTATGTCATCTACCATCAGACAAACAAATACTATTATTATAATACTACAAGACAAGCACTAGACACTACATGACACTTGTTATTATTGTTGTAGGTTATTCTTCTATTGAATTATGAGTTTTATTCGTCATTTTTCATAAATTAAATTCATCCATTCAATTGTCATGATTTATAATTATTTTATTATGGTATAAGTTCAATTAAAGTGAACAAACGCAAAAGAAAGTGGATGTATTTTCTTATTTGAATACAATTACTACTAGCACTTGTACCTTTAAGAGGTTCAAGGGATACACCGATAGGAAATTAAAGGTAATGTTTAAATGTATTTTAATATTACATAATTAGTTAGTTATGGTAAACCATGAAATCATCAAAATTGAAACAAAAGTAATATTTTTACTTAAAAAACATCTCATTTGATATCATCGGAATTAAGAAAAGCTGAGTTAAAATTAGAGTTAGTTTTAAGATTAGAATTAGTGTTAGTGTTAGAGTTAGGGTTAAAATTAGTGTTAATGTTTAATCAAAATTAGGAGTAGGATTGAAATTATTGTTACTATCACAATTAGTGTTAGTATTAATATTAATGTGACTATTAGACTTTTATATACAATTAGTGCTAGTTATAAGGCTAGGATTACAATTAAGGTTTGAGTTTTAATTGAACTTAAGATTAAAATTAAGTTAAAATTTGTGTTAGTGTTATAACTAGAATTTAAAGATAAAATAATAATTTTTATTTTTTACTAGAAAACATCTCATAAATATGAAAAAATCTAAATGCATTTGATTTTTATTTTATTTGCCTTCCATACTCCTGCATAAACATAATAATAAATTTAAATGATCCATAATATGCCCCAATCTCTCACATAATTTATTGACTTTATAAATGTTTCAAAAACAAAATAATAAGTCTAAATCCAACTGCAAACCGACTGGCTCGCAGCATGACACAAAAAGCAATGAATGAAGAAAATCCAGAGCTTGGGAAAAAATATGCTACGTTAAGAAATTATTTGTAACACATATTGTACTGTTTGGACAAGAAGGGCGACTAGACTTTGTATCTGAAATATCAAAATCTCAGAATATTTATGAATACAAAACAGGATTGGATTTTCCTCAAAATTAAATAATTGAGAAACCCCCAAAAAATTTCTTCTACAACTACAGTTCACAGTTTTTTCAATAAAACAGTAAAAAAAAGATTCTATTTGAACTAATTTGATATTCTATTATTTGATCCAGAAGCATGAAAAAGGAAAGGAAAGGTCCTTCAGGATACCAGGCGGTCTGTTTTTGATCTACAGATGACTTACAGTCATATGAAACTCCTCATACTCCCAATATGAAACAGACTATTTTGAGGGCCACAGGTTGCACGCCCAAAACCTCCTCGGTCTCCACTTCTGAGGCAGGGTAGAAGCAGCCCACAACCTCCTCAGTCTCCACTTCTGAGGCAGGGTAGAAGCAGCCCACAACATTCTTTTTATACAAAGCTATGCCTGCAAACACCAATAGAGATAGAAATGCGTGCATGAAATCCACCGCTCGAGCTTATACTTAGCCGGGTCGGGTGCTCCGCTGGTCGGGCTGACGTATTCGAAAGTGTAGAGCCCTTTTAGCGTGGCCAAGCCGTAGTATACCTTCCCGTCAGAGCCCTTAAAAATGTCTGTAAAACTAGCCAGGAATCCCAAAAGGCCACAGTAGGTGAGCATGATTGTCGTGGTGTTACACAAGCTTTATGACACTCATCATAAACACTTCTAGACTTTTGGCCTTCCGTCTCCTTTGCTCTTTTTCGTATCACTCGCGAAACAAAATTCTTATGCTCTCCACCCATTATCCTTGCTTTGCTTCACTTCTCCCAGCTGGAACCGCAACATGTTTCTTTGCTCATTTACACTATGCAATGTATTTATACACATTGTAGGAAGCGAAGACATTTTGGCGTTAGGAGTTTCTAAGTATTCTGAAAAAGAGATCAAACCAAATCACTTATCTACTGCAAGAATGATATGCATTTATTTAGTTACAGAAGATCAATTTGCATTTACTCACTCCATCAATGCAATCAACCTCAGGCAAATTATTTAACAGCAAGCTGTTTCTGGCGGGAGAGAGGGGTTTACACGGCTGTCAAATGGTATGTCGTGTGTGAGACAGGTATCCCAATGGCTTGTTGAATGGCAAGTCCACAAGAAAAGACTATCGGTTAAAGATGCATGAACATTCAAGGATAAACTAGAAATTATATAATGTTAATAATTGTATGTACTTGAGAGCTATTTTATTGTCATTATGTTCTTCCTTCTAATATTTTTTGTTGTTTTGTTGTTATGTTCATTTGTCTTTTTTTAGGTGGATATGTGTCATTGAGTTCTTTAGAACCTAACAATTTGTACATGTGGAGGAAATGTCACAATCTATTGTTAGCAAGAAGAAGTGGCCACAATTTGATTAGTTTTGATCTTGAATCTAGCACATCTCTAAGGAGTTGCTAGTGATTCCAATAATTTGTGTTGCACCATTAGATGCAAACTTCCATATCAAGTGGTAGTGTGACCATGCCTCCTATTTGTTTTGATATCAAGATCTTTGAGTATGGAATTAGCAGTGGCACTTGACAATTTTTGCATATTTGAGGGGTGGTAGAAGTTGTTTTTATTTCATTTTACACCATTGGTTGGTAGATTTTTCCTCAAAGTGAGTCTATTTCCTTTTGTTTATGGGGCTCTAAGGAGATAAAGTGAAGAAAAATTTAACGTCATCACATATACATGGCACACCCACGTAACTCTAAAGAATGGTTAGTCTAACAATTCTTTCATGTTGTACCATTGGTTGAGGCCTCTTTATTTTGTAGTCTAGTAGGTCCCATATTATCATATATGATAAATGAGCAATGTTTGATCATTCATGAGTTCGCTTTTCCAATAGATTATGTTCTTCCTAAACACTATTTTACACTAACAATTTTTTTCATTGTGACATTCACAAATTCTTTTGCATCATCAAGTAGTGGGATTTGAGATTTTTGAGAAAATTCTCCCATGTGTCATCATTCATAATGAGCCATGTCTTAAGGAAATTAGTGATCATACATGTTGGATTCTAATTACCAAGTTTTGAAATTCAAATGCATCTCTAATGATCATGCTACAATATTAAATATGTAGTAAAGGCATGACATCACTCCTCCACTCAAAATTAAAATGATGAACATCCATGCTCCAAGTGAAGGATCTATCCTAGGCAATTTCATAAATATGATTAAATATAAATCCTAGCATGATCACAACATCAATTAGCCATTTTATTTCAATTTTCTAATAGTGTTATTTTTGTATAAATAAAATCTTCAAGCTCAATCATAGGGTAGCATATACTAGGAATGCTAATGCTATAAATCTCTATATACTTGATATTTTCTCAAATATTTTCAATTCCACTTAAAACCTTTAAATGTCTAAGAATGTTCTTGTGGTTTATAACTTATAATTATGCATAATGGAATGATCAATATAAAAGAAGTCATGGTTAGTTGTATCCCTCATCTTGTTTTTCATAGAATTAACCTTTTATTTATGCTTTAGGTGCTTAAGTTACATACTCATTGATTATTAATGTATAATGTTTATAATTGGAGATCGTTATCTCATCTAATAAATGATTTGAGATTGTTCGCTTAAATTAAAATTAATTCATCATTTAGAATAATTCTCCCATTCTCTCATTCCCAAGATAGATTAGAAGTGCTTATTGAAAATTATGCAAAGATTCAACTTCTTAATCCTACAAGAATCATGTAACCACATCCCATGCTTATACGCTTCTCATGCTTGATATCCACATAAGCATAAGTTTATATGAAAGTGTCAATTTGGAAATCAATAGTTTTTAGCATGCATAATAAGAATTGAAGTGAAAATATTAATCTAATTATTCATGTTATATGAGTAGAGGTGGTCCCACTTTTTGGGCAAAGTGAGACATTGAAATTAACATTTTTAAATAATTTTATACTTTTGATCAAATATAACAACTAAACTGTTACGAATTTGACGATGGTGCGAAGTAGTCATTTTTAAATTTCCTATTTATACTTCAATTTTTTAAATTTAAAAATAATTTGTGAAATATTTTACTTTATTTTTTAAAACTTATTTTTTATAGTCAAAATTATTTTTTTAAAGTGACATTTATTCTACAACGCTTTAATTTTTTTATAAAAGGCATAAAATTATAAATTATTAAACATAGATTTGTAACATCAATATCTAGTTCAACATTCCTTCTCCTTCTATGAGGACAAATAATATTGTTGTGGTGGATGTTGTTCCTCTTGTGGATTCTACTATTCTATCTTTGGATAAGGATGTTGTGTGTGATGTCTCCCCTAAGGCCCCTACTACCCCCCTTTTGGAAAAAGTTGTCAAATCTTCGAATTTTGTTGCTACGAGATTGGCTTTTGCCTCCTTTGAGGCTTCTTGCCTCTCTGACTCATGTTGTTGATGGTGTTGTTTCTTCGGTGGCTTCTACAGAACTGGTTCAACACTTAGTTGTTCCCTTTGACGTGTGTGATGCCTCCCTTGAGGCTCCTCCTAATTTTGTTCCTAATCTTTCTTTTGATACTCCCTGGATAGTTGTGCAAAGGAAAAAGAAATGTACTCCTACAAAAGTCTCTAATGAGATGCCTTTGAAGGAAAAGTTTGTGGTTTCAAGCACTGGAGCTTAAACTATTTTTCTATGTGTGGATGTCTTTGTTTTGTTTGGTTCTTGTGGTTTTTTTCTTGCTACTAGTTTGTTTGTTGTTGATGTTCTTGTCCTACTATGCCTGATTGGTTTTTGTGTTTGGCCAATCTATTTTTTCAGGATGTTATACCCAGTTGTAAGCTTTGTTTGGAAATCTTCTTTTATGTATAAGGGATCAAGGCCCTTTCAAAATCTCCGCTTAATCAAAAATTTCAATATATAGTATGCACATATTTTTAATAATTTTTTGTTGCATATTTTATTTATTATTATTTTTTATGTGAAATTAATTATAATTTAGACATAGTTTTATTCCATAGCACATAATTTTTTCTATATATATCCAAATTACTAATTTTTGTCATTAAACTATTACATCATTTCATGCTTGGTATATTGCAACTATTCTTGGTTATACAAAAAATAGAACATATTGGCTGCTTCAACTAGTATACTCTTGTCGACCCTATTGCTTTCCTTTACAAATTTTATAGTTCATTTTTACATCATGTTTTTATAGTATTATATATGTTAATATCTTGTTATACTTCCTTATCCTATCAAACAAAAAGGGGGATAATATATGGTGTTAGTATGTAGCCCTGTTGGTGGTTTCTTCCTTCTCCCTACCATTACCATCATCTACCTACACACTTTTGGGTCCTACTTCTCCAATCATGGATTGAATGTCACTATGTTATTACCTAGCAGGACGTGGACCTATGTGCCTCTCTTGCGCCTCCATAGTTACATTGCATTCCCTTTGAAACTCTCTTATGTCCCTTAGGAAGACCTCTTGTTTTGTTCCATTTAATTGGCAGGCATGGCCGCATCTGATTTCTTCTTTGTTGACCCTCACTAGACCGTCTTTGATCAGATTCATGTAAATTCTAGTAAAGAAACCTAGATATGTGTAGTGATACTTGCAAGGCAACATCAAGAAATGTGAATCTTTTGGATGAATTGGTAAGGGACCTCCTACAACCTTTGAATTTATCACCATTCCCTGCTTTCCAAATGTGCCACATTATTTTAGTAGAAAGACAAATCCATAATGTTGTACAATATTTATTCATTTTTCTATCAAACATTAAAGCATCTTTCCAAACAAGTCTGCATTATCCCATACTTTAATATTGCAACAAAATAGTTTCCATATTTCTTTAACGTAAAAATAGTCAAAGAGAATGTGTTTTACAAATTTAGGCACTTTAAAAATATTACAAATATCAATATCACGACAATTAGATTTAAAAGGAATCCTTTGCAGAAGAACCAACCATTTGAAGCAATCCTTTTTTGGTTCAAGAACACTATACTAGATATCAGTCAAGATTTTATACCAATCATTATTATTTAAAGAAATATTCCAACAATTATTTAGATCCTCAAGGATGGTATTCTTACAAGTCAAACCTTAATAAATTGTTTTAGCTTTAAGCTCAGTAATAGCTCCCCCATCTTGTTCAAGGTCCCTTTCAGCTTCTAAGGGGAACCTAGCATCTTTATAGGCTTCTAAGAGTGTCGAGTAGGTCCTGGAGTTGGAGGCTGGGAGATCAAACTCAACTTCCAATTCACTCCAACTTTTAATTTTCCCTTTAGGCAAAATGTCACCAAAGGTTTTTATACCTTTTTTATTCCATTTCTTGGCTGAGCAACCTTGTAAAAGGGTTAAGGGCTTTCCATTGTGGTGCACGTTCCACCAAATGGAATTGTAGTTTTGGCTTTTGACATTATTGCTTAGGGTTATGTTATTAGCTTTGAATTGGGTACTTTTCTTAACTAACTCCCAAGCCTTCCAAAGGCTTTTAAAGACCATCGACCTAGATGGGGACATCAAGGATTTATTCATGAGAATGTCACTCAAGGGTAGCATTTTCTAGGTTTTAGCTTGTTTGGGTACCACCAATTGGATATTATTTCTCACCAACACCTTCTAAGGCTTGTGGTCATCCATAGTTTTCATAATCCATTTTGCAACAAGTGCAATACCTTGCAATCTTAGGTCTTTCAAACCCATGCCACTATGCAGTTTATGTAAGCAACACCATTCCCATTTCACTAAGTGCTTTTTCCTTTTCCCTTTCCCATTAGACCACATAAAGCTTCTTATTTTTTTATGTATTTCATTGACTTGGTACTACAAAAAAACCAATTGAAGCAAAGTAGATGTTGTAAGAGGACAAAATCTTCTGGCAAACTTGTATTCTCCTAGCAAGGGAGAGATACTATTTGTTCCACCCTTCCAGTTTCTTATCAATTTTGCTTCTTATCCAATTCCAAATTTCCTTAAGCTTAGGGTCGACCGCAAATGGAATGCCCAGATATCTCACTTGCATGTAGGGACCACCCCATTGAAAGCTAAATTCTTTGATCCATTATGGTGGCCTTTTATTCTACCCAAGTGTAATTGATTTGGTATTGGATATTTTTTCCTCTGAGGCTATGCAAAACAAATCAAGTTTCAACATTAAGGACTCCATGTTTTCCTTGTCCAACTCTAGGAAGAGTGCAGTGTCATTTGCGAACTACACATTGGTTAACTCATTTTTATCTAGCAACTTGATGTCTTTGATCCTAGGAGAAACTATGCGATCCCTTTCTAGGTAAAAGAGTGCATCTAAGGTTATTACAAAGAGGGTAGGCACCAAAGGGCACCCTTGCCGAATTGACATCTCCAACTTGATTTCTTCAGAGATTGTCCTATTTGCATCCACCTAGGCATTAACATCCATTAAAGGATGTCCACCATTTTACAAAATTGTGTGGGGAACCCAAAGGCTTGAAGAATATTTCTCAAAAAGTCCCACTCCACCCTATCATACACTTTCCCGAAGTCCAAAAGAAGCATTGCTACTTTTTTGTTGGATATCTTAGCCCACTACATAGCTTCCCAGTTTGTGATTGGGTTTTCTAGGATATATCTACCTTTGATGAAACTAGTCTCGATATTGTTGAAAAACCTTGGAAGGATATTAGTCAGGCTTAAATCCAAAAATTTAGCTGGGATCTTGTAGGACACATTTAGGAGGGTTATTGGCCTCTAATTTTTTACTGAAGTATTGTCCCCCACTTTGGGTAGGAGTTTGATCATCCCTTTGTTGATATTATTACCCAATGTCCCTATATTCAAAGCCTCCTCATAGACCTGTAGCAAATCCTCACTCACCTAGTCTGAAAAATACCTATAAAATTCCACAAGTAGCCTATCATAGCTCGAGGATTTATTATTATTCATAGATACAATAGCCTTGCCTATTTCATCTTTGGTTAAGCCTACCACCAAATTGGTGCAATCCTCCTCAAATATTTTCCTTGGAATGAGCCTCTTGACTAGATCTCATGCCTTATGGATGTACTCAGTTCCCTCTTCTAAGGTGAAGAGACCCTTGAAGGACTAGAATTGCCTTACAATCTCATCCTGGGAGGGGAGCATCTTTTCTCCATCCCAAATCAGTTCAATTTATTCTTTCACATTATTTTCCTTCAGGTATTTAAAGAAGAACTTGGAGCCTTTGTCCCCACAGTTTAACCAATTGAGTTTGGCTCTTATCCTTAGCCCATTTACCTTGTGGGCTTGTATTTTCCTTAGGCTATCTTTAGCTTTAGCAAGCTCTTCACCAAGCAAGACATCACTTGGCACTTGCTGTAGCTTTTCCTCAGCTTCAAGGAGGGACTCTTGAAATGTCCCTATATTTAGAGCCTCCTCATAGACCTGTAGCAAATCCTCACTCACCCAGTTTGAAAAAATACTTCTAAAATTCCACAAGTAGCCCATCGTAGCTTGAGGATTTATCATTATTCATAGATACAACAGCCTTGCCTATTTCATCTTTGGTTAAGCCTATCACCAACTTGGTGGAATCCTCCTCAGATATTTTCCTTGGAATGAGCCTCTTGACTAGATCTCATGCCTTGTGGATGTCCTCAGTTCCCTCTTCTGAGGTGAAGAGAACCTTGAAGGACTATAATTTCCTTACAATCTCATCCTGGGAGGAGAGCATCTTTTCTCCATTCCAAATCAGTTTAATTTATTCTTTCACATTTTTTTCCTTCAGGTATTTAAAGAGGAACTTGGAGCCTTTGTCCCCATAGTTTAACCAGCTAAGTTTGTCCCTGATCCTTAGCCCATTCACCTTGTGGGCTTGTATTTTCCTTAGGCTATCGTTAGCTTTAGCAAGCTCTTCACCAAGCAAGACATCACTTGGCGCTTGCTATAGATTTTCTTCAGCTTCAAGGAGGGACTCTTGAAGCTCATTTCTCACCCTTCTTGCATCAAGGGCTCTCTTCTTACCTATCATCTGAAAAAGTTTTCTCTAGCTATTAACATTGGTGTTCCAACTTTCTATGGTGCTTGCCTCTTTTAGCACCCACTTGTTGATTTCTCTAAGGGAGGTAATGGCTTCCTTGCAATCCCTATCCTTGAGCAAGCTAGTATTTAGGATGAATGTTATTTTTTCACTGGGTCTTTTGGTCTGCTTTGACAAATTATAAGGTTGGCCTTGATTGGATGGTGGTCTGAGAGTGTGTAAGGGTAAACACACACCTTTATACCATTTTCATTTGGGACAAAGTTGAAAAATATTTGTTTGCATACATCCTATCAAGCCTATAATAGATTCTATTGCCACCATTCTGGGCATTACACCAAGACTACCAAACACCTTTGTATTCACTCTTCCCCTTTTCCATGGGATCCACCAGGTTGAGTTTATGCTTCATTCTGTACCAAAAATTCTTTTCATTTCCTTTCCAAGATATTTTGATTTCCCCACCTATTATCTAGGGAACCACTAGGAGGTTGGTAATCCATTGCTAGAGCCTTGTTATGTCTCTATGGTCATTAGGGGCATATATGGAACAAACCCCACAAACCATTTCATTTTTTTTTAGTGTGGCCCACACTACCCTATTGCAATGGGAGGTGCCATTATCTGTGACCAAATGAGCCCATTGTTTGGATATTAGAATCACATAAAACCCCTCCCTCTTTCATGTGAGGTAGTGGAGAAGGTGGCCCTATTCTAAATGATTTTTAAGTTGGTTTCCAAAGTAAAACTTGTAGCTTTGGTTTCTTGCAAGAGAACAAAGTCCTTATTTTCCAAATTCAAAAACCTCCTGATGATATACTTCATGTTTGGTGATTCTAGCCCCCTCATGTTCAAAGAAACATAGTTAATGTTCACCATCAATGACCATGGGGGTGTCTCTTTGGTCATTCCTAATTTTTTTGAAGCATTTTGGAAGCTTCTCATCCATTTCCACCCTTTTGGTCATTGGTGACTAAATAACTAGACTGGTTTTCTTTCTTTTATTCTTGGCAATTGACGGGGATTTTCCAAATTTTAATGAAGCCTTGTCTTTCTTGGCCTTCTAGGACCAGATTTTTGCTTAGGTGCCTGGTCAGGTTGCCCAAGAGTGACATTCTCAATTTTTTCATCCTCCATATCCTCACCTTGGTCAGGATATTTTTCCCCCTTTCCACAAGACTCCCCACTCTCACAAGCCTTATGAGGATTAAACTTATGCTCTCCTTCAGGATCCCTACTTGTGGGAGAGCCCTTTGGAGAGTCGATATCAACAAAGTTTAAGTAGGTAGGGGGTGGGAGGGACTATTACTAGAACCATGAATAAGGTTAGACCCACGAGTCTAATTGGGGGCAATGGGGGATATAATCGATGCTAGCAAGCCCAAGCTTCTCAGTCCTAGAGCCAATTAGGTTGGATACAACATCCCCATCTTGGTTATTGAAAGGCGAATCAAAGGGTGGAGAGCAACCCTAGTGTTACAGGTTGTAAATTATTATTATTGTTGAAATAAGAACACTAATATATATTACACAAATATTTTTCAAAAAATACTAATTTTCCATGTGTGTGGAACAAAGACTATAATATTTGGCAAAAAATATTTAATTAAATAGAAAATAAAAAATAAATATATTAATTAAATTAAATATATTTAAAATTATACTATTTTAAAAAGCTTACTTCAGGGTTACAATCCTACAAAATCTCATGTCTTAGTGATCTAGTTTGATGGTCCAATTGAGGCTTTGAAATTAAAATTTATTCAAAGAATTGGATGACTAGAAAGAGAATGACATCTAAAGGATCTTCATTTGAAGGTATCTTCATTTAAAGGTATCCAAGGACCTTTATTTGAAGGTACCCTCAAATGAAAGTTCTTTAGTCAACTTAAAAATATTAAAATATTCCTATGCAAATACCTTTGAATGAAAGCCATTTTGGTTGACTTAAAAGAATACATATTAAAATATTCCTATTCAAATACCTTGAAATGAAAGTCATTTTGATTGAATTAAAAGAATACATATTAAAATATTCCTATACAAATACCTTCAATGGAAGGTTATTTGGATAACTTAAAATAATATTAAAATATTCCTATATAAGTGACTCTATAAAAGAAATGTACTTGCATATTTCACATTAAAAAAAATAAAAATTGAAGGGAAGAATATTTTTAGCTCACATTTGTTTGGAAATAAAAAATAAAAAATTATTGTGATATAGAGGAGATGGAAAATAAAATAATGAGGAAGAATAAAACTGTGTGTTCATACTCAAAGAAAAGAACATTAAATTAAATGAAGAAAGTATGTGAAAATATTTTAAAGAGAAAGAATATATGTATTTTTTAATTTTTATTACAATTTTAATATCAAATAGTTTAATTAGGACATAAATTCAAGTCTTTATTATATGAATATCATTCTATATAGATAAATTCCTTAAAATAAGGTTCTAAGTTATTTATATGTGTTGAATTGCATGTTTGTGTGTGTGAATTTAAACTCTAATTGCATATATGAAAATTATTCAAATTTATTCAACATAAATAATTTACAATCAAATCTTATAGCTTATGTTGATCAAGGAACAATTAATGAGGGTAGTGGTCAAATAGGGGAATACAAAGTTGCACCCAAAGGCTTTAGTCATTTCAACCTAGTTTCAATGTGCTCTCCAAAGAAATGTAATAGTACACATTCAATTTAGACATAGAATAGAATCAAGCAACATTAAAATAGGACTTAGAGTGTGAATTTTAGCATAGAGTACTCAAGCTCTAACAAAAAAATATAAAGCGTGAGATTTACAACTATGAAATTTATAATATTCAAAGTGTAAACATAGAGAGTTGTCTAGGAAACATAAAATTGAACTAGGAGATAAACTTAATAATGAAAATTCACAAGCCAAAATAAATATTCTTAGATTGGTTACCAATATGGTAGCAAATAGCAACAAACTGTTACCAAGGCACGTGTATATGATTAAAATCAAAACACCCAAATATTAGAGGTTAATTACATATTTTAAAGTTGTACACATGTAGGCATCCATGACTACATGTACTCCATTCTAGCATCTTGGTCCTTCCTTCTCCCTATCTATTCATTTAGAATGGTTTATAGATATAATAAAGTATTAGGTAGAGGTAGCCTAAGAATCAAATTAATAGTGCATCTGCTGCTTAGAAGATATCCTTGTATTCTTCCAAATTGTAGTTCTATACTATCTAATTTCTTACATTATTTAGTATTGATGAGCGATAACTTAGGTACTATCTTTTATATAATATATTTTATCACTAACATCTCTGATAACAATTCTTAGATTTTATTCATAGATTAAAATTCAATGTTAAATATATATTTATCTAGGTAAAAAACAAAAAAATCATTGGTTTTTTTTAAACCACCTTGACTTTGGGTTGGTTGTTTATATAAATTTTGTAATGTCCTATTTGTTGTAGTTTATTTATTATTTCTTGGCTGTCCTTTGTTGTCTTATGGTTCTAGTTGTTAAATCTCTCTTCTTGTAAAAGGGTTATAGGCCCTTTCAAAATCCGTGCTTACCTTAATCAAAAACATCAAATACCTCTTTTATGGGGTGACATTATAAATGATTATATTTTTAAAAGTGTTGATGTTTTATACTAGTCGACATTATTCAATAATATGTTTCTAATATCCCACACAAAACTATCTAGTGGAGTATGGTTTCAATTGAGGTGTTAGTGTTAAATTTAATCTTTGAACTACTTTATAAGAAATTAAGTTCTTATAGCTTCTATTATTAGTATTAAATTGCACTAGCTGACCATTGATCCATATCTAAGAGTAGAACAATCTTTCTACTTCCTCTATTTTTGTAAGGGAATTAAATATATTTATCATACCCAAATAGTAGGTTTAGACTTCATCAATTTTTATCTTTTTCTTTTATTACAGTACTAGCATTTGCTAATTCAAGTTGTGTAAGTAGATACTTTTGAGCATAAAATTCTATATCAAAATAAGTGTTATGTTATGGACTAAATGTTGCATAATGTCAAGATAAAGAGCATGAAACAAACTCCCATGTAAGTGAACAAAATAAGCACAATAGTGTGTTTATCACTATACAAAATGAAGAGTGTGTAAATACAATGATCAAACCTTGTATATATAGGAAAGGATGAGGACGAGAGAAGGTAGGAGTGAAACTCTAACTACCCCTCCATAGGTGTGACACTTGTGATCTCACTTGAAAAGTGTGTGATCTAGTGTCAATAGGTGTCTCAAGTCATGAGGACACATCTCTCAACCATATGAAGTGATACAAAAACAAAAAAACCTAAGTAAACTTAAGCTAGGTGTGTATAGGTCAATCCTAGAAAGGTGATTAGCTAACTAGGTATGATAATGACTCTATTTACACTAAAACCCCCCTTAAGTGAAACTTAGGGAGTAATTTATACACTAATGATGAGTCCTGACTACTAGGCCATGTTAGGTACTCATGTACAAATATCTCATAAAGTGGAGTAAAGGATAAAAACCTAGTGGGAAATAAAAACCCCTCTCTAAAAGAGAAATGAAATGGAATGTACAAGTGAAGAAGATAGAAAAAGGACTCATGATGAGCCCCCAAGGACTACTTCTATCACATGAGTACAAGAAAATTTCCCTCCATAGTAGAGAAAAAGAGAGACTATGGAGCCCCAATAAGATCATAAAACTTGCATTGTTGAGTGATGCTCAAAGAAGAATGCATAAAGTAAGCAGTATGAAATTAGAAATCCAGTATTAAATTTGCCTAACCTTAATACTTTGTATATTTAGATTTAGCAAAGGAACAATATTGCAAGATTCCCCCAAATATCTTTCAATCACTTATTGATCAATAAAAGTTTGATAAGGGATATATATGATATTATTGTTAGGATCCCTATAATACATTCTTATGTTATTGCATAGATTCAACTTGTAGTATGCATGACTGAGTTTTGCCAAATTATTAGGGATCGATTCTATACCCTTATGTTGTTAAGATATCCTTATCGAGTTTTTCAATCCCCAGATTCACCTAAGTGGGTGGCAGCCGACTGTGAAACTGTCTAGAGGAAAAGGACCCTAGAAAGGGTTGTGTACCTACTCATTCAGTTTATAAATAAAAGAAAAGAGGAATAGGTGAATTGGAGTAGATAAATGTGTTTGGTGTATGCTAGTGTTATTAGGTTATGAGTGTGACTAAGGTAGAGTCATCTTTAAACCTAAGGGTTCTACCCCTTGTGTTAGTCAACCAAGTGTATGATGGTTGAATTGTCTAGAAAGGTTCAATATGTGAATTGTCATATTAACCTTTCACCCCACAATCTTATTAATGTGATATGGTGACCTTTGTATGGTTTGGATTAAAACCACAACTTCAATTATAATCATCTATTCAAGATATGATATGGTCAGCTTCATCCTAGTTCATACTTGGTTATCTAGTTTGGAAAACGACCCTTGAGTAGCATTACAATTGAGATCGTTAACCATTATTCTTGTAGTAAAAAGAGAAGCCTGGTAGATTAACTGTTGTTGATCATTTTATGTATTTTATTTACCATTGTGAGTTGTTGTGATTCAAACCTTAGGTCAAAATGTGTGATTATTGGGCAATTGAATATGAGTTGGGTAAACTCAAGTTGTCAAACTATGGAGCCTTTGTGAAATACATAGGCAAGGCCATCAGAGATGAGCCCCTAAGGACTAGGTCTGGTCCCTAGGTCTTGTTCTCTCATTTTTACTTTGAAATTACTATTGATAGATATATATTTTACTGTTTACATGTGACTTGAATTATGTTCCAGATTATTAATTAGTTAGCAGAACTAATTAAGACATTCTTAGTGATGTGGATTCCATGTCTCCACTTAATCCTGACCATGATGGTCACAACATTTGTTTACTTGACCAAGTTCTTGTAATTAATTGGTCAAACGTTGTTATGCTTTCACTAAGTGCATGTAAAGGAAGCAACCTTTTGTGAATTATGCAAAGTTTTTGGGATTGAAATTTGTAATTTGTGTTTTATCCTTAACTGTAATTTGGTAGTAAAATTATGGGCATTGCAAGTTGTATAAGAGCATAAATAAATACCAATCTCAAAAAATAAAGATGTGCATGCCTAGGATTGGAAAATTTATCATCACATTATCCATTAGGTTTTACGCTCAATTTATTTTCTACTTGACCAACCTTATGAATTAGTATATACAAGTTAGAAGAGGGAATGATAAATAGGGATGGATGAGGATCACTATGGTGTGTATGAGCATGGTTATGAGTTATGAGGGGAGTGGAAAAAGTAAAATTTTGGGTCAAAGGTATAGGACAATGGATATACTCAAGGGCATCTAGGGAGCTTGATATAAAATGGTCAATGTGAAATTGGATTGGATATGTGGGGTAACAACATGGGTCCAATAGTAGTGGATGAAAGAGGAAAGGAAAATGAGTAGATAGTAATTGGTGGAATACTAGTGTTAGTGGAATTATAAGGATAACTAATTGTGGATGTGATAATGGTAGATTGGGAATCTATGGTAGAGGTATGGGTGGAAGTAGATGGATAGAATCTAAGAGATGAACCAATTTGATCATAGAAAGTGTAGACACCTAAATATTTCCCTAGTGTATCTAGTCCTAATCCACCAAACACATCACCTATATAAGTCCCCTTCACCTAATGTCCCTTAATTAAAAAATCATATTATTTAATTAATCTCCTTTTCCATCTAATTCATAATAAATAAATAAATAATTACCATTTACACCAATTTTTTATCTCATATATGGCTTAATTAAATAGTAAATATTATTTAATTGTGTCTATACTCCCTCAACCCATTCCAAGAATAAAGGAACCTAAGAAAAATTTTAATTATGTTTCCAATATTCTCTCCACCAAACTTGAGAATATAGGCCTCCTAGATACACATGTCCCTTATATCCCTCATGGTTACAACCACTTACCAAATTTAGTAAGTGCATCCTAGCTCTTGACATTCTAATAACCGTCATCTCAACCCTCCATTTTCTCCTTGATCCTAGGGAAATACTCTCAAGAATCCTCTACCATTGATGTCACCATTGTATCCAACCATCCATTACCTCTTCCAAAATTCTATAAATGGAGGCATTCTTTCATCCATTTGAATAATCCATAAAATTTGAGCTAAGTACATGTCAAATTTGGTAATCTTAAAGTAAAGGAGAATCTGGACATACCAATTATCATCGAAGCAAATCATTCAATAATAGAACCTTTGGTAACATTTGAGTGTATTGTTTGATGCTATGCTTTGTTGAATTATCTTTTGTTGAGCTCTATTTGAGGTTTTTCTTGGTTTGAATAGGAAATTTGCATTCTAGTTTGTTTCTATTTAGATTTTCAAATAATTGGCATTACATTATAGAAACTATATCGAGGAATAATCCCTTATCTAAGTTTATTTGTGTTTGTGCCTTTTGGTGGTTTTGAGTAATAAGGTTTGCAAGTTTTTGAGTGTGTTTTAGGTATCAATTACTTATAGGTGCATCCAAAAGTAACACATATTGGACAGTTGAGGTTAGAGTAGTTGAGAAACAAATTTTGACATATAATACTTGATATTTTTCTTATAAGATTTTTGTGTGTGTTTTTAATGTTTTTTACATAGGGTACAAGTCATTGTTGCATGAAATTTTGTACTACTATAGATTTTGTACCATATGGATGGTAGTATGATTGTGTGAACAAAATATGTTGAAAGGAAGTATATATAGTATTGGGTAGGAAGTATACATATTCAATTTTTAGGTATATACATATCTCAAAGGTTTGATATTTATGCATATATATACTATGTATACACATACACAACAGGGTTAGAGATATAATTTTTTGAACATACATATTCATTACATATAAATCACTTAATTTTGAGATATATTATAGGTGACTATGTATATCCATGACATGGTAGGTGTATTGAAGTATATGCATAGGCATATTGAAGTATACATAAGGGTCAAGCTTTGTGATAATAAAAATTATTTAAAACTTTGTTTAAATTCACCAAGTTCTTTTTTATTTAAACTATTTTCTAATTACCCTTTCAAATTTGTTGTTGCTTAAACAAAAACTCACATATTTTGAAATCTGCTATCAAAATTATTTTTCATAGAATTTGAAATCTTCTTTCAAAGTTCTTTTTCTTAGAATTTGAAAACCATAGTCTTTCAAACATTTCAAGGTTTATAAATAAATTTTAAAATAAGATTTAAAGTGGTTTTAATTTCATTTTCAAGTCCATGCTCAGAAAAGGGGTTTTATTTTTTGGTTGCCTTCAATTCCTAGTCATATTAGCAACCAAGAGCCATCATAATGTTTGGATAAGCCCCAAGACCTTTGGTCCACTAAGACGTGAGGTGAAGAGAAGAGGATATACCCTCCTATTCTCATGAATGTGGATGACCCCTTAGTTCACAAATTCCCCTAGTGATCTTTCAATTATAAGCCTAAGACCATTGGACATATTCTAGCATGGTGCAAGGGATGTGTATTGATGAGGTAAAAATAACCTCATCAATATAAGTAACTAAATACCCTTCCTCATATTTTATGGCCACCTTTACCTTGCCAATTAATTATCTTTAGGATTAATAAATGCTTTCTTTTTGTGAAAAGTTGTATAAACTTTTTTTTTGAAATTACTTGAAATAAGCTAACCCGTGCTAACTTAATGGTTTAGTTTCTAAAGTAATGTACATGTTTTCATGCATAATTGGTCATCATGCCCAACTAGAAGGATTCAACGCAGAATTCCATATGGTTGAAGATTCAACATAGACTTCCATGTGATTGAAGACAAGCGCCAAAAGAAGAGGTGTCTGAATTCTAGAATGCATGGTGGATCGAGTTTTTGTAGCCGTTTTGTTATTTTGTGTTGAACACTTTATGGTTCACTCCAAGCCTCTTTAATGTTTATGTTATGGACTCAAAGTCTATTAGTTTGTTAAGTTCAGTTAAAGACCTTTTCAATGGTACTTTCTACCAATTGAATTATAGGATTTTGTTAAAGAGTTTTTGTATAAGTGTAACTTTAAGAAGTAATATACAATAGAGAATTATTATTATGCTGTCATAATGAATTTCTAGACTATGTTTCTAAATTTCACTTTCAATATGAATAAAGAGAATTTTTCCTGCCTCATTCTGAGTTGTTAAGTATTGTGAATAGAATCATTTTGAATGGAGTAATCTTGGAGTTATCAAGTTTATACAACCTGAGCTCAGCATAGGAGCACCTGAGAGTTGGCCACTCAAGGGACTGTAGAGTAGATAGATAAGTATTTTTACTTTCAATTCTGTTGCTTCTGTTTTGTAAATGATAAAGTGTGAAGTAAAGTTTATATTCATGTGTTGAGCTCCATTAAAGCTAAATCCCGCAGGTTGTAGTGAGTCTATATTCTTTAATTTTTCTAACTAAAGTTTCAAAGCACCTAACTTCACTGTTAGTTTCAAGTTGTTAAGTTGTTTTTTGTTAATTGTTAAGTTTTTTTATCCATTGTTATTCAAATGTTTCATAGTTTCTTTACATGTTTTTCCTCTTCAGCAATTTACACGCTCATTAGTTTAGTCATTTCAATGATTTCTAGTTTAGTTGTTATGCTTTTTAGACTAATAATTTCTTGCTTTTTAGTTTAGTTATTTCAAGATTTCTAGTTTAGTGGCCTTCTAGTTTAAGTTCTATTTTATTTGTCCCAACTACTTAGAAAATCTGAGAGAGAGAGATGGAGAGTTTTCTATTGCATACAACCTTGAACACTATCTAGTTGATATTTGATACACTTTTCAAACTAAAGAGATAGGACGTAACGAAAGCCTATCACTTTTTGGCACCGTTGCCAAGGACCTTCTTTTTCTAAGTGTTAGTAAGAGATACCTTCAATACCTCTTTTGGGCACAAAATATTCCCCAGGATTCCTTTTTTGCACGGATAGGGAAACGAGGCCCCCATAGAAGATTCATACCAAAACCCCCCAATCTATGTACAAACCACAAGTAGGGAAGAAGAAATCTTAGCTCAAGAAGCCTTTGAAGAATTGATCAAGCAGGATCAACCTGAGAACTTCTCGTATACCCCAGAAAGAGAACATATAGTTGTAGAGGAACAAATTCCTTTGCAAACCCCAGAACCTCACCGATCTAAGCGAAATTTTGAGGAACAAATACCTGTCAACATCATGGGTGACTGTAGAAATGATAGAAATGATCCTCCTCCTCCACCGCCACATACATTCACTTATCCTATTGCTATCAATGCAGATGATGATATGACTATGAAAAATATTTCACCAACCTTCTTGCCAACCTTCTGAGGCGTGTCTTTTGAAGACCCTAACTAGTTTCTCTTCGAGTTTAAAGTCATGTGTCAAACATATGACTACAAGAATGATAACCAGAAACTAAAGCTTTTTCCCTCTACTTTGAAGGACTCAACAATGTGCTGGTTCATGGGACTAGCCTCAAGATCCATAACCTCATGGGATGACATGGAGTATGCATTTCTGGATAAATACCAGAGCTACTGTAGAGTTAGCGATAGGAAGGAAGAGTTGTTCAAACTAAGGAAAAAAGAAGACGAAAGCCTAGAAGACTACCTAGATAGGTTTGTCTTCTTATCTAAATGATGTGGTAGAGCAACCATAAGTCTAGAGATTTTAAAGATCATATTTCTCAAAGGTCTTGATGAATATGCTCAAAGGAGCATAGATTTAATGGGAAAAGGAGATGTCTCCCAACTAGGACTTGATGATATCACTAAATTATGTTGAAACTTCTCTCATACTCAAAAAGGGATCCAAAAGTCTACTCTTTTTAAAGGTTCCAATGAGATAGGAAAACTGTGTGAGGATATAGCCAACCTTAAAATTGACATCCTGGTTCAGTTAAATACCATGTTAGATGGAATACAGGCTAAAACATGAAACCCTGAGACCTTATCCATCTACTGCCCTAGGTGTCGAAATAAACATCTATTAAGAGAATGCCCTTTGGACAAAGTTGACAAAATTGGTGTTTTTCAGGTTTGTGACAAGGACCATCCCACTGACCAGTGTGAGATTTTGAATGCCATCAAGAATTATAAGAAAAATACATCTTCAGTTGAAGAGGAAGTTAACTTTGTAAACCAAAGAACTGGAGGGAATTTTTCCTATGGCCAAAATTCAAGCCCTGGTTGGCGACCTCAGAACAACTTGAATAATAATCAGTGGACAACACCTTAGCCCCAGGAACCACCTCAACAACCACCTAATTGGGGGAATTACCCATGGGGACCACCTAACTGGGCGAATCAGTCCTTGGGAAACCTTCAATGGTCCAACCAACCTCAACATCAGTGGTATCCTCAAAATCTTGCTTTTTAATGGAACCAACCTTAGAATTAGTTTTATACTGGCCCCAAGAGGATGCCCAATCAACAATAGAATCTTTTACTAGCTCCCCAGAACACTCAACAAACTGAGCAAGTTAATCAACCACAACTTCTGGCACAACCTGTTCCAAACCCAAAGAACAATCATCAAAATATTCCAGTGTATTCCATGGAATAGGATAATGTTATTGGACTTAACACTATACATTGTGTAAGTATAAAATTAAGATATGGAAAAACACTTCAACCACCGACTATTGTTGAGATATTGGACAAACCTACTAAGGAATTTGTTGAAGCCATTAAAACAACTCCCACATCTATAGAAGGAGCCCCAAAAACTATCCAAGACAAGACCTTTCCACCACGTTTAGTTGGAGCTTCTGACCTACCTCAGGAAGGGGAGGGTTAGTCTCCAAACTAGTCTTTAAAGAATTCCACCCCTAAAGACAAAACCAAAGTACCTTTTTCAGAGCGACTTAAACCAACCATTATCAAAGATACTCTAAAAATGCCCTCGTCCATCGAAACTGTGTTGATATAAGAAATCAAACAGTTGCAAATTGAGTTTCCTTTGCTACAAGCCATTAAGGAGATTCTTGAGCTAAACCAATTGATCAAACAGTTGTGTATCAAAACTCCAGGGAGGAAACCAAAAGTTAAATACCATTCACATAAATGGTTATCTGGCTGACTTTTTGGCTAGAAAGATTATTGCTCCAAAATACGATGATCCAGGTAGTCCACCGATAATGATAACAATCAATGAGGTGGCAATACCTAATGCATTAGTAGACTTGGGAGTGACCATTAACATAATGATTGTTGATATAATGGAAGAGTTAGGGCTTATTGATTTACGACCCACAACTATAGTCTTATAGATGGAAATTCAAGCCATAGCCATTCCCAAGGGTGTCCTTGAGAATGTTCTTGTCAAAGTTGATGGACGTGAAGATCCAGTGGACTTTCAAGTAATTCAGTCTCTTACACCAAAAGACAATTACCCTACAATCCTAGGAAGACCATGGTTGGCTATGGTTGCAACCAAAATTGATTGTAGGGAGGGAGGAATGACCATTTCACATGATCCAAATAGCAAACATTTATTCTTTTATCCTCCCTCCAAACCTGTTGAATATAATAAAGTATGGGTTGATGAACCAGATGGTCCCAATGGATAGGAAAATTTAGCTTCACTAACCATGGTAGTCATCAAACAACATGGTGAAGAATTGGAAGATGAATTAGAAAACAACATGGAAAATCTTACCATGGATTCAAGTGATGAGGAGATGTTGGACGTAGAAGAGATCTTAGGAAAACCCATCAACATAGGCCACACTGAATTCAATAGTACCAGTTTCATGGGATTGCCTTGTCCTCTTACGAATATCATTCCAAAAACAAAACATTTATTTGAAGATATTGCTAGAATTCATAGAACCATACCTCATAGCTTCCCTCTTAACACTTTGACAAGACCAATGTATACTGTTGCATCCAATCATCCCGGTGTTAAATCCATTATGTTGCTACCAAGAAAAACTTTGAACATTAATAGTTGGTTGATCAAGCCAAAAGAACACAAATTGTTTGGTGTCCTATGAATAGATCTAAAGATTTTTCTTGGGACTACACAAATATGAGAGGAATACATCCAAGTGTGTACACTCATCATATCTACACCGAGAATGTTCAACCTATTCGCCAACCCCAACGAAGATTCAATCATGTCTTGGAAGATATTGTTAAAATTGAAATTGAGAAACTCCTACAAGTGGGGTTTATTTATCCCATTTCTGACAGTAAATGGGTTTCACCTTTGGTCGTGGTTCCAAAAAAGAATGGGAAGTGGAGAGTATGTGTAGACTATATGGAACTTAACAAAGCAACCCACATAGATTATTTTCCCCTACCATTTGTAGACCGGGTTCTAGATAACTTGGCTAGGAGAAAATATTTCTCATTTCTGGATGGATTTAGTGGTTACAACCAGATATAGGTGGCAACAGAAGACCAAGATAAAATGACTTTTACTTGTCCATTGGGAACATTTTCATATCAATTTATTCCTTTAGGATTGTGCAATGCTCTTGCAACATTCCAAAGAGCTATCTTGGCTATATTTGTTGAGTTGGTGAATGAGTGTGTGGAAGTTTATATGGATGAATTCACTGTGTATAGTTCAAATTTTGATGAAGCTCTTCAAAGTCTAGACAAAGTGTTGAATCTATGTGAAGATAATCAGTTGTCCCTAAGCCATGAAAAATGTTTGATAATGGTAGAACAAGTAATAGTGTTGGGACATCACATCTCAGCTGATGGAATAAAAGTTGATCCTAAGAAAATAAAAGTGATACAGCAACTGGTCACTCCAAAAACCCAAACTGATGTTAGAAGTTTCTTAGGGCATGCCAAATACTACAAAATATTTATAGAAAACTTTAGCAAAATTGCAGCTCCTATGTTTTCTCTTCTCCAAAAGAAAGTGGAGTTTATCTGGACACCTGAGTGTCAGTCATCATTCGAAATCATCAAGGAGAAGCTTAGATTTTCTCATGTCCTTCATGGACCTAATTGGAACTCACCGTTCCATATTTATGTTGATGCATTTGATGATGCTATTAGAGTGATGTTAGGACAAGAAGATGGGAATGGAGGGAAGTATGCTATATACTTTATCAGTAAGAATCTGACTCCAACAGAAAGGAATTACACAACAACAAAGAAGGAGTTCTTAGCTATAATACATGTAATTAAGAAATTTTGACACTACATTAGAGGATACAAAGTAACAGTGTACACAGATCACTTAGCCATAAAATACCTCATGAATAAACTTGTAGTGAATGGGAGGATAATCAGATGGTTGCTACTTCTCTAGGAATCTAATGTGACAATTGTTGACAAACCAGGGAAATTCAATGTAGTTGCAGATTTATTATCTTGAATTAAACAAGATTATGGTGAATGTGCTCCGGTACAGGATGAGTTCCCAGATGAGAATCTATTTTCCATCTCTACTAAAACTCCCTGGTTTTCCGATATTTCCAACTACTTGGCCACCTCAGAAGTACCACCTTCTTTTACATCTAAACAAAAGAAACACGTTATAAGAGAAAGCGCCCCTTTCAAATGGATTAATGCAATCCTACTTTGATGTGGGCCTGACATGGTTTGACGACGATGTGTTAGGGTAGATGAAACCTATAGTATTCTAAGAGCTTGCCATGATGATCCTTCTGGAGGGCATTATTTTGCTAAGAGAACATCCCATAAGATCTTAGGTGTAGGATATTATTGGTCCTCTATGCATAGGGATGTCAAGAAATGTGTTGACCATTGTGATGAATGTCAAAGGGTAGGAAGACCAACAAAATCTAGTTAAATTCCCCTTCAACCCCAGCTAGTCCTTGAACCATTTGAAAAATGGGGATTGGATTTTATCGGTCCTATAGACTCGACTTCACAAGGAAAAGAGTACATTTTGGTTTGCATCGATTATTTGACCAAGTGGGTAGAATTTCAAGCTCTACGAGTTGCTAGGGAGGAATAGGTAGCTGATTTCCTCTATAATAAAATTTTCCTCAGGTTTGGAGCTCCTAGGATGATAGTCACAGACCAAGGTCCCCAGTTCATGTCTAAGGTTCTGTTAGCCTTTACCGACCATTTCTAGGTCAACCATAAGAAATCATCACCCTATCATCCTTAGGCAAACGGTCAAGTGGAAGTCACTAATAGGGAGCTCGAAAACATTTTAATGAAAACAGTGTCATCAAGAAGAAAAGTCTGGGCTAGAAAAATACTTGAAGTTGTCTGAGATTATAACACAACATGGAAATCAACCACCGGTTTTAGTCCATACAAGCTGGTCTTTGGGAAGAATCCTCTCTTACCCATTGAATTCAAACTCTAAACCTTGAGAACAACAATGGAGTTAGGTATAGATCCTAAATGAGCCCAGGTAGAGAGAGTCTTGTAGCTTAGTGAGTTGGATGAGATTCATTTGGATGTCATCCATCAAACTGAACTAGTGCAACAATAACATAAAGTTTGGCATGACAAGAATATTAAGGAGAGAGAGTTTCATAATGGGGATTGGGCCCTATTATTTGATTCTAGATACAAAGATCACCAAGGAAAACTCAGAACTCATTGGCTCGACCCATATGAAATTTTTGAGGTATTTTCAAATGGTTTGGTATAGTTGAAACCCATTGATGGTGACACCTGAACCATCCTAGTCAATGGACATCGATTACACATCTACCATAAAACAATTAATAAAGAAGAATTCACAAAAATGGCAGAAATGTAGGGAGAAATCCAATGCATTGACTCTGCTCCTGCAGAGTCAATATGGTTTTTATTTTTATTGCTATATATTCCTCAAAAGAAAGGGAAGAAAGAGAGCATGTGTATAAAATTTTCCTTCAAAGCATTTCTTCTAAATTTTTCATCTTTTGGACTTGGCTAATTTTTGTTCCTATTTTGACAAGACTTCATTTTTCATTAGAAACAAATTTCGATGCATCTTGTTGCAGTGCTCCGAAACTTGTTAGCTCAGTTGTTGTGGTGCTCCGAAACTTGTTGGCTTGATTGCTACTATGCTCTAGAACTTGCATGACTTGTTGCTGTCATCTCTCATTTTTCTCCTGCATTCTGGTGTATCTCTCGACGATGCTCTGGAAAGTCAAAATCCAAAGTTGTACATTTTCCTTTCTTCTTTTGTCTGCATCTTCCAACGATGCTCCAAAAAGTTTCTTGCTGCATTCTTCAACGATGCTTAGATTTTTACTGTTCCTTCCTTCCAACGACATCTTTTGATGATGCTCTGAAACTTGTTCGGTTGCTGCTTTGGCTGCATCTTTCAATGATGCTTCAAAAAAATTTGGTTGTTGCTCCGACTGCATCTTTCGACGATGCTCCAGAAACTTTTGGTTGCTGCTCTAACTGCATCTTTCGATGATGCTCTAGAAACTTTTGTTGTTGTATTTTGATGACATCTCTCATCAATGCTCCAAAACTTTTTCCACTTCACTTTTTCCATTATGGCTACATCTCTCAGCAATGCTCCTAAACTTTGTAAATCCTTTTTCTTTTTCAATGCTTTGATTTTTCTAAAGTTTTACACATTTCCCATTATCCAATTTTTTGTCATCACCTTGGAATCCATGCCATACATTGCCATCTTCCCCTATAATATAATATCCTTTCATAATAAATGAAATTATTATGACAATATTTTTGTCATAATGAACTCTATCATTAATTAGATGTCTCATCCATCTCATAATAAAACCACCGCTACCTTCACCAAATTGTACAACTAACCTTTTGCATCAACAAAGGTAAGTGATGTTCAAGTTAACAACAAGACATAAGGTACGTACACTTTTCGCTTAAAGTTTGTAATTATTTTGAATAAAGATTAATTAATTGGCGTGAACCCTATCCTTTCCTAATTTAGTAAATTGCACCATTGAGTGATTGCTTAAAGTATGACTAAACTTGCACATTTTCCCATGCATAACTGCCATTCTTATACAACAAAACTCAAGTAAGATAATTAATTACTTCCATCCATCGGTTGTATCAAAGCTATATTCTCTTCCTTCTGCAATTTAGTTGCTTAAACCGAGTATTTTTTAAGTATTTTCATAGAATTGAGCAGATTAATCAAGGAAAAAAAGGATGGGAGGAGCTAAGAAGTCTGTACCACCCTTGACAGATAAATTGCTAGCATTGGGAAACATTGCATGTCTATTTCAGAAAGTGGTGTAGCTTGAATTTATTAAGAATTTTGAGGGATATTTTGAGCAGCTAGTGAAAGAATTTGCAAAAAAATTTGTAGATGGGAAAATTGTGGTACATGACAAGCATTTCCAAGTAAGCCCAAAGATTATCTCTCATCTCTCTGGTCTTGAGGATAGAGGTATTAATTTTACTGAAACCACACAAATTACTTATTAGAGGATGGTAGAATTGTTTCATAGGGAGGGTGAACCTCAACCTCTGGTAACTATAAGCACTAGAGGACAAAACAAAGAATTCCAAAGAATGTCCATTCCCGAGCCTTGGAGAATTATCATAGCTTGGATAATTAAGTACTTTACCTATGAAGGGCAAGTAGCTATGGTAGTAGGACCCCCTTTTTGGTTGCTAACCCATTTGCACCATGGAACCGAAGACTCCTCTCTTAGGGTTAATGTTCATGTATTTTTGTTTGATTCAGTTACTAGGTTTGATTCAGTTACTAGTATGATATAAAAGTATAAAATTGGTATAGGGTTGATTAAACATCACGACCTTATCCAATTAATCTGAAAGTACCATTTCCACAAGAAACAAGAGAAGAAATGGCAGAAATTTCTACAAAAAATTGAAAATGAGGAGTTTGATAAACCTCTTGAAGAGGGAGAGTCATCAAAACAAGTAGTTCAGTTTCCAGGAGAACCTTCCTCTGAAGCTTTAGGTGCTCCTAAATCTCAGCATACCTCAACAACTCTTGGTGAAAATGCATTGGAAACCTTACCTAATGTCTCAAAAACCCCAGGATAGCCAAGAAATTTAGAAATTGTACATTCTAGAGAGGAAGAGGAGCCTCCTCACAAGATGAAGAAGCAAACCAAAGTCACCTCACAAACAACCCCTCCTTTACATAGAAGCAAACAATTATCTGTTGAGTCTAGTGAAACTATGTCTTATGACACATTAAGTACCCCTAAAAAGAAGAAACCTAGGCCTAAAGCACAAACAATGGGAGTTGATACTCAACTTGGTGGGGAGGAAATTAGGGAAAGTGATCAACAGGCTCGTCAATCTCCTAGGGTTGAATTGGAGAATCTATCATCTCCAACAAAATAAGAAAAAGAAGGGGTAAAATCGTCACATTTTGTAGATATTGAGGATGATATTGTGGGACAGTTGTCCTCCTTTATTGATAAAATTGTTGAGTCGGGTTCATTTGATGTGTCTGATAAAGGGAATGTACTTAGTTCTGAGGATAATGTAAATATGGAAATATCCAATCTTCCTTTTTCTGGTAACACAGGGGATGAAGAATCTGATAAGAGAGGAGTGGAACTAGAAAAATTGAAAACAAAAATTGATGAATTAAAAGATCAATTGCAAGGAAATGAGAAACAAATTAGTCAACAACAGGAAGAAATTGAGGCACATATTACAATTATAGGAAAAAGAGATCAAGAAATTATAAATTTAAAAATACAAATTGACCAAAAAAATAGGATCATTGAACAATTACAATTTCAAATTCAGCAGAAAAATGATGAAGACAAAAATTATGTGTCTTGTATATCTGAAAAAGATGGACAAATTAAAAGTTTGACAAATAATTTAATGTAGATGTTTTCTGCTTTCGAGGAAGAAAAGAACAAAGAAAAATTTGAAATTAATGCTTCTATAACTAGAATTGTTGAGTTAGAGCAGGATCTATAGGAAAGTAACACCAAACCTATAATGGAATCTAAGTGAACACAGACCAAACCAATTGTAATAGAATGGTTCCAGGTACACATATCTCCATTACTCATGAAACGAATGGAGAGATGCTACTTTATGAAGGAGATGGCTATTGAAAATGCTAGGTTGAAGAAGGAGTTGGTTCTATTACAGGAATCATTTGACATGGTATACAGAGCTAAAGAGTATGCTTGTTAGATAGGTGAAATATTGTTGGCTTGTAGAAGACCATCCGAGTTATATGCCATGTTCTCAATGAATAAATTATGAGATGGAAATTATTAAAATCTACAATAATCAGCCACACGACCCCGATGACAAGGAATTTGTCAAAATATTTGTAGAATCAACTCTAGATGAGCAAGATTTGTTATGTGAATTTTTTGTTCATAATTTTCTCGTAGAAGGATATGCATATTTTTATGTTAACTTCTTTGTTGGGGAAGTTCAATTGAGATCATTTCTTTCCACCATGTGCAATCAAATCCAATGACAGGAATGGTCAAAGGAATCTTTGTAGGTTGAGAAAACTATTGGTCTACAAATGAGACATCCTCACATGAAGCCTTTTACTTTTAAAGTAGAGTTTTGGGGTATTAAGCTTAAAGAGGTTATACAAAGTAAGTATAACAATAATATTCATTTGTGTTTTGACCATTTTCAAGATCAGGGGCCAAAACTGATAGGGAGGGCATGACATGTATGTGAAGAAAGATACACCCCTATCCCTATGTATCTCAAGAAAAGAGAGGTAATTTCACCTCTTAACATCAGATGGTCCTATAGAAGAGTTGTAGCTTTGGATGATATCTTAAAGAAATTAAAAACTTATTGGATTGGCATGAGGTACAAACCTCCTCTGCTTCTTAATCCACATCCTGCATTACACATCAACACATATCAGAGTAAAGAAAATTTTGAAATCTATGGAAGGCAAGGGTTACACTTCATTAGGGTTTTCTAAGGGAACCTGAGGATTTTGACAGGGAAGCAGACAATGTGTATGATCTTAGTGCAAAATATGAAGAACAGAGTGGACATAGGGGAAATGCAGGACAAGGGCCACAACAAAGATCAGGAGGACCTGCTTCAGCTTAGGAAGGGGAGAAAATGATGAGGTAAAAATAAACTCATCAATATAAGTGACTAAATACCCTTCCTCATATTTTCTGGCTACCTTGCCAATTAATTTTCTTTAGGATTAATAAATGCTTTCTTTTTGTGAAAAGTTGTATAAACTTTATTTTCTGAAATTACTTGAAATAAGCTAACCTGCACTAACTTAATGGTTTAGTTTCTAAAGTAATGTACATGTTTTCATGCATAATCAGTCATCATGCCTAGCTAGAAGGATTCAACGCAGACTTCCATATGGTTGAAGATTCAATGTAGACTTCCATGTGGTTGAAGACAAGAGCTGGAAGAATAGGCGTTGGAATTCTAGGATGCATGGTGGATCAAGTTTTTGTAGCTGTTTTTTTTTTTTTGAAGACTTTATGGATCACTCTGAACCTCTTTAATGTTTATGTTATGGACTCGAAGTCCCTTAGTTTGTTAAGTTCAGTTACAAAAATTTTCAGTGGTACTTTCTACCAACTGAATTATAGGATTTTGTTAAATAGTTTTTGTATAATTATGTAACTTTCAGAAGTAATATACAACAGAGAAATATTGTTATACTATCGTAATGAATTTCTAGACTATGTTTCTGAATTGCACTTTCAGTATGAATAAAGTGAATTTTGCTTGCCTCATTCTGATTTGTTAAGTATTGTGAATGGAATCATTATGAATGGCGTAATCTTGGAGTTATGAATTTTATGTGACCTGAGCTAAGTGTAGGAGCACCCGAGAGTTAGCCACTCGAGGGACTGTAGAGTAGATAGATAAGTATTTTTACTTTCAATTTTGTTGCTTCTGTTATGTAAATGATAAAGTGTGAAGTAAAGTTTATTTTCATGTGTCGAGCTCCATTAAACTTAAATCCCGCAGGTTGTAGTGAGTCTGTAATCTTTAATTCTATTAACTAAAATTTCAGAGCACCTACCTTCATTATTAATTTCAAGTTGTTAAGTTGGTTTATGTTAATTTTTAAGTTTGTTATTCATTGTTACTCAAATGTTTCATAGTTTCTTTACATGTTTTTTCTCTTCAACAATTTACATGCTTATTATTTTAATCATTCAATGCTTTCTAGTTTAGTTGTTATGCTTTTTAGACTAATATTTTCCTTCTTTTTAGTTTAGTTATTTCAAGCTTTCTAGTTTAGTGGCCTTCTATTTTAAGTTCTATATCAGTTGTCCCAACTACTTAGAAAATCTGAGAGAGATAGTTGAGGAGTTTCCTATTGCATACAGCCTTGAACCTACCCGATTGATATTTGATGCACTTTTCAAACTAAAGAGATAGGACCTAACGACAACCTATCATGTATCATACCTTGAAGCTACTAAAAATGTACTTCCATGTGGTGAGATCAAATTAACCAAGGTAAACCATTTTTCCACCTTTGATAAGAGATTTCATGTTTTCACGACTATCCCTATCTATCCATTCACAAGTACATAGTAGAAATGGATTAATTTCCATTGTGGGTCCACATTAGGAGTCACACCTTTTCATGAATTATTTAGGCTTGTTTTTGTGTATTCTTGTTTGTGTGTTGTATATACCAAGTGCTTGTTTATAAAAAATCATACCAAATCTAAGTCATTTTGAAGACCTCATTTGAAAACACATCTCTAGTTTGTATCCTTGAAACATAAATGTAGAAGCCAAACCTAGGATAACCATTACCTTCCAGTCTTAGTGTTAAATATATTTTTCCTTGGTATCATCATCCAAACACATATTCCATAAACCATAATCCAAATATTCCCACACACTTAGTCCATCTTTTCCAAATCATAGGTCCTAGTTCATACCCCATAGCCTTTTGATCTAATTCAATGGAATTTTACCTTACCACTCCCACATCAAACTAAATACCTTGTCCATCACTCATAATAGATCTTAACCATACCCTTAGTCCTCCATATATTATCCATATTTTGACTTATCCCATTATTAAATCATTCACAACATACCTTTGAGTGCAATGTACACATCCCTTTGTCACTCATTGTTCACGTAGTCATAACTTTAGTCATCATTGATTCACATCTAAAATATTTAAAAATATTGGGATATCCTTAAATGATTACCATATTTTACCCACACCATATGTATATTTTGTACCAATGACGTAGTATAGGTTAACTACACCCGATCCATATGAATTTGAGGCATATTTAACCCACTAAGCATCAATCCCAATAAGATATTCAATATCAATAAAAAATGAAGAAGCCATTAATCTAACATGCTAAAAAACATGAAAGATTGACAAACATATATTCTAAGACATTGAAACTTATCCTATTGGGGGAGTGGTGTCACTTTTATGTGGAATGGCAACCCTTTTCAAATCCCTTGGATAATGAGCTTGTTTCAATCAATTTTATTGAAGAAAACTGATGAAATCGCTGATAGGTATATGTGAAACATGATGAAAGCTAATTTAACATGATAAAAGCTAAGATGATTGATGTGAGTGTATGAAAAGCTAATCTAAATTAAGTTTAAGCTCAAAAGATTCAAACCCTAATTATTAAATATGCTAAATGGATGCATCTATGTTATCATGGAAGCCATTAATGGAAGCTAAGCTAATGATGCAAGTAAATTAAGCTAAAAGGATACTAAATAAACTGTGATAAATATGAGTGCAAGTGAAAGCAATTTTAACAACATGAATTTACTATTAAAATATGGATCCATTTGTCTCCAAATAGTGACCTATTTATAGGAGAGCAAATGAGAAATGAAGGGTTAAGATTAAAAAGGTTAATCATGTTGGAAGATGGCCAGTGCTCCCCTTGAGATTCGTGACATGGACTAACCGCCTTCTATGGATCCGTTAAATCTAGCAGTTGTATCGGGCATCAACAGTTTGATCTTTTGGTGCAACAACAATCACGGGGCCAACAATTGGTATCAGAGCCAAAGGTGTCGAGTTTAAATCCCCTCAGGTAATGCTGAGGGGGAGTTTGTTGGCTGATGGTCAGCACTCCCCTCAAGATTCGTGGCATGGACTAACGACCTCTCGTGGATCCGTTAACTCAGGAAGTTGTATTGGGCATTAATAGGTAGATCTTTTGGTGCAACGATAACTGTGGGCCAACAAATCAAAGGTCAAAAATAGAGGAGAGATGAAACATGGATCATGGATTCTCATTAATGGATGAGAATAAATGATCACATGGATCAAGAAAAGAATCAAGGGTTCATATTCTTCCAAACAAACACACATTCAAAACTTGTACAAGAAGTCATGTAAGTTAGCTTGCACAAGAAGTCTTATAAGTTTGTTATCAGGGAGAATATTCCTTTTTTTCAAATGAGTGAAGATAGAGAGTATTATTTTGAATATTCTCATGGGTGAGGAAAATTAGATATTTAGTTAATTAAAACCAAATTAAATTGTGCAAAGGAATTATTCTATGGGAATATTCTTTTTTGGAGGAATGTGCAAAGGAGGAATATTCCCTTAGAATATTCCCTTGCAAGTGGGGGGATTCGATTTATTAGGTAATTTAATAATTAAATTAGGGGAAATAAATGATATTCATTAAATAAATGATTTAATTAAAAAGGGGAAAGTGTTATGACATTTAATTAAATAACTTAGGGTTATTTAATTAAATAAGAGGACTTAGGGATTTAAATTAAATAGCTTGATGCATTTAATTTAATAGGATGAAATGCTAGCATGAAAGGGGGTGAATTAACCTAATTAGGTCAAATAGATTAATAGATGAATTAATTAAATAGTGAGCCAAATTTAATCAATTAAGTGAAAAGAGGATGGGTTTCAAGATCAAATGATGTTAGTTAGCCAATGCGATCCATTGAGACATTTTTAGGTCTCTACATTTTTCCCCTCTTTGAAGCAATGTACTTATTGCATTGGTTCAAAGACTGATGTTGATTTTAATGCTGATGACGATGCATAAATGAATATCGATGATCTCTTTGAGATGTTTTTTTTAAAAGGTGGTTGAGCCACAAACCTTTATTGCAAAGAAACAAGTACATAGAGGTCTATGGCAATAATAGAACTAAAATTACCATAGAAACTGAAGTAACCAGATACAAAAATAGATAAGAAAGTGAGAGAAACCATATAAAAAGAAGGAACCCTAAATTCCATGGATGGGATAAAAGTTATTACATAATATTCCTAAAGAAAGTAAAGAAGAAACTTCAGACATGAATATTAAAAGAGAGATAAGAGCTTCGGCTTGAGAAAACTAGAGCCAAGGCAAACACAGATCCATTATGAACCGTATAGAGACTTCGAAACGAACTACAACTATGAGATCGACAATGAGAGCTG
Source organism: Sequoiadendron giganteum (assembly GCA_007115665.2). Classification (NCBI taxonomy): domain Eukaryota; kingdom Viridiplantae; phylum Streptophyta; class Pinopsida; order Cupressales; family Cupressaceae; genus Sequoiadendron; species Sequoiadendron giganteum. The sequence goes on from CM021105.1 coordinate 227,648,189, forward strand.
AGAGTCAAGCTTTGAAGATGATCTACAACAATGGAAAAAGCTCGGGTGAAAAGAGCCTACACCACAAAATCACACTGAGTAGTGCCAAGACAAAATCCTCAACTTTTAGGAAATTCCAAATAAAAATGAAGCAGAAGAGAGGAAAAACATAATTTAAGAGTAAATCCCACTTTCCTCTTAAGACTCCAAGTCTGTAAGCAGAGGGATATATGGAGTGGAATGAGGTTCCACCAAACCATGGCGAATGAGAAATCACACTGCATCAAAGAGGTCCAGTAGCATGTTGAAAATTATATGGCCCAATCTGGGTTTGAGACCATGAAAATTTCTAATAAAATTATATGATTAATTGTCAAGCAGTCCATGTGCCATCGAGCTCAAATGAGCCAAGATTGAATGGTTAGAAAGGATGAATTATCAAAAAATAACACCTCCAACAAGATTAGAACCATTTTGCAAAGAAGAAAGAGGATAGACGTGGGAAAAAATGTAAGAGCCAGCTAACAATTTAAACATCTCACCACACCACAAAACATCCATTAAATTTGAAACAAATTGAGATGCTACCTCATGTGGAAGTGGCATGGAATGAAATTCTAACCAGTCATTCCCTAGAACCGTTCTAATTGCCTCCTCCACTGGATTGCATTCTATGATGCAAGTTCAACTTAATTTCTCTGTGCAAAAGGGCCTTTCATCTTGAAGTTCATGGTATCTTAGAGGAACCACCACCCTAAAAGAGTTCTGCATTTTGTCTTCAACAAGAAACTAGAAAAATGTGAAGAAAAATAACCAAAGATAGCTTTTTAAAGAATCCGTCGCACACTGGAAATCATACGATGCAAGCAATGAAATAAATGCCATTGTAAGCTTACTACACCAAAGGGTGGTACACAATTAACAAAGAAAACCCACTTCAGTGTGCCAAAAATATAACCATGCTAAATGCCATAAATTTTATCCTTGGTAATCTCATTGTACACAACTTCTGCAAAATTGAAGTGGTGATAAGAAATGAGGATCATCAGATCCACTAGATGTATGAGCCCAAATATGGATGGAAGCCCACGTACACCCAACAAAATCTAGATATCATGGAAATACACATGTGAAGAAGACATTCGCACAAGCCACAAGTACCAAGAGCAATGAGACAATAAATGAGATGTCATAGCAATTATCTCTACTAATTTCAAATTTAGAAATGCTAATAAATATGAAAACCTTTCCCCATACAAATGAGAATGTTTTCCCAATTTGGGGACAAGCAAAGAGTCATTAACCAATAATTTTTTTTCTTGGGAATGAAGGATAACCTGTACTGTGCATTATTCCCCAAGAGGAAGAAAAATTAAACCTCGTCGCCAATGCTCCCACATACTAACCAATGAAGGGAATACTTCCCTAAATATAATTAATATGGAGGAGGGGCCATGAAGCTATTTCAAATTAGAATAGAAAAGAAAGCCACATGTGCAAGTCAAATATGCCACACCATATTAGAGAATTATACCATTTTTCAAGCCTCAACATAGTGATTCTACCAGAAATTCCACCATTTTTCAAGCCACAACATAGTGATTAGGCCATAAATGCCACCTTTGTATCTTGTCGAACCAAAGATCAAATTATTGCCAACATACCAAATACATGTCAGAAAATTAAGACATGAGAGAATTGATCCAGGTTTAAACCTTCTCACAAAGAACATTTTTTCTTGTTGGTAAGCAAAAATAGATCTATGAAATTTGTAGCATTAGCAAACAACCAGGAGTCATAAGAAGAGTATTTGATGTTATTAATTCACCAAATTCAAATATTCTTGATATGAAAGTACTTTTAACTGCAAGTTTTGATCAATGGATTTATTTGCAAGTCAATCTTCTTGTTTGTTTGCTTCCCTATAATAATACATTACTTCATAAGAGAAAAATTTGTACAAAAGATGACAAATATGAGAAATAAGATAATTCAGGTGCCAAGAATTTGAGTAACCCTTCAAGATTGCAGACACCAAAATCATGGATTCACCCTCAATAGATGTTGATAGCCAAGCTAAATTTGATTGATCTGCTTGATTGATTGATAACATTGTTGAGGATTCACAAAAATTCAAGGATTGTGTTGAATAACACGAGGATTGATAGGGAATGATATATCCCAATGATGGTTGATTTGATAGATTGATCAAGATTTGCTAGCAAGGCTAGGAATAAATTTCGTTAGATGATTTGATATCGATATAAAGATTGTTGGTTACCCCCTCAAGAGATCGATTGAAAAAATGAAATATGTTATGATCGGGCTCATGATAGGTGAAAATCCAACTTATTCTTGAGATTTAAGGTTGCTTTTGAATCAAAGAGATGCAACTTTTTAGATTGTTGAGCTAAAGATGATATAGATGCCCCATTGTGCTCCATCAGAAGAGCGATTGTTGGCATGCTATCTTAGATATTGATGTAAACATATTTCAAGATGTATAGACACCCATCAATTATGGGTAGCCTCATGTATATTTCAATGAGGATCACATAGATTCGATACCACATAGAAATGTTAGTAAAGATAGAAGAATAAATTGACCATAGATTTTGATATTGATTCAGAAGTCCAACAATTCCATGATGCATCGAGACTTTATTAGATATGGTGATGAGAGATGATGATGGTGATGAATTACTCATATCTTGGGATTTGGATTTTCCATCATTCCTTATTTTTGATATAACACATAGACACGATGCATCAAGGTATTGATAACCAGGATGGTATTGTATCTAGTGTAACAGACTTTGACTTTGCAAATAGATAGGGTAATTATTGTTCACACCTTGACATACTAAAACCTCATCAAAATGTAGCTTAGAAGTTTAGAATAAATCAGACCAAAGTATACACAATAGTCAAAAATCTACTCCAAACAACCTCCCTACACACAACTAAGCAAGTATGCACCAAGATTATTATACAAGAATACCTACAAGCATAAAAAATGAAAGATAATGATCGATTCCCCATTCCTTTCTCTCTAAATAATTGAGACATCATCGAGAGGTCCTCAGAATGGGCCATTAAGATAAATCATAAGAAAAGATCAAAGGAAAATAGCCAATGTTATCTATATCTCTTGCCAGTTTAATATAGCTAAGGTGATTTTTGATACTGATGTCCATCGTAGGAAGGATACTGTGATGTCCCCATCTTACAAACATAATTAAGATAAGTATATGTTCTAGTTAAAATTTCATTTTTCAATACATCAATGAAGATATATATATATATATATAAATAAATATATAAATATAAATAAATACCTATATACATATATATATATAAATAAATACCTATATACATATATATATAAATAAATAAATATATAAACATATATAAAATATATAAAAATAAATATATATAAATAAATAAAAGTAAATGTGTTATATATAAATATACACATACATACAATATAATTGTATAAAATAATACATAAATAAACGAATCATTATTTATAGATATAACTAAAAATAATAATGAAATATTGATTCGATATGTTCCAAGATAAGAATAAGGAAATGGACCAAATGCGTCTTTAGGAAGAATCACCTATGAAGGGAGGTATCGATTGAGGAAATTTATATGACGATAATGAAGATGAAAGAGTGGAGAGTAGATACGTAGAGGAAAAGAATGTTGAGTTAGACACATAGCATATAGAAGGAGATGTCCAGAAATCCACGCTGGGAGAATAAGCATCAACTCAAAAGGAAATACGAAGTAAGGGAAAGGATGACATAGAGGAAATAGAAGTAGCCCAACAATCGACAGCCTATGAGATGTCATCCTGGGAGTGATGCATAAGAAGGGACAAGCTAATAGAGTGTAACCCAATTCCATTTACAAGCAACTACGTCACTCAGGCTAAGGCTCGGGTCTGGCCATCAATATCAATAGAGTTGGATAGAGGCTTCCATTAATTTGCAACATATATTTCCCTAGACAAGTCTAATAGTTGGAACATTATTTGATGTAATTATTGAGATTCATTTATTATTTCAGACATTGAGAATCTAAGAAAAGCTATTTTAATTAAACAAGAAACATCTCAGGCATGAACTGAGATTGATACTACTTATAGTGCTTGACTCAATTATACATCTATCTATCAAAATAAGCAAGGCCTATCATAGTGGTATTAGAGCATAATCCTACCAACCTGTAAGAGAGAAGTGAATGCAAACCTACAAAAGGAGAGGAACTATGGTGGATAAATTGGCCCAAGAAATTAAAGCATTCATGGAGCAAGCAAATAAAAAATTTGAGAGAACTAATTAGCTAATTCTACAAACTCTTCAAAGCATAAATAGTCATCATACTCAAGAAACAACCAACCCAAGGAAAGAAATGCAATCAAATCACTTCGAGAATGAACATTCAACCCAAAGTTCCGCACTAAGGCCAACCATGCCTCCTTTCCTTCCAAACATAAATGACATAGAAGAATTGGAAGGGAAAAATGTATATAGTGCAGAGGACATCACATTTATGTACGCCGAGTTAGCCCCTGCAGTCCAAAAACTCGTGCCTTTCAAAGAATATTATGAAGTCAAAATGCCAGCCAACTCAAGCAAATGAAAGAATCAGGCCAACAAAGACCTGAGATCATGGGTTAATAAGATGACATTGCCTTTCTTTGACGGCTCCGAAAAAACCACATCACAATCATGGGTTCAAAAACTTGATACTTATCTTTCCCTCAGCCCCATGACGAAAGAAGACACCATCAAATTTGTTGTCCTACACCTATCAAGTATAGCTCACGATTGGTGGCACCATGGACTCATCACACAAGTACACCAAAATATAACTACCTATTGTGAGTTCACTCAAAAACTCATTGACAGATTCGACCAAAGGCATCCTAAGTGGTATTTCAAGGAACTCACCCAACTTAAGCAACAAGGAATGGTGGAGGAATACACAAATGAATTCCAAAGGATAGATATCATGGTCCCCAACCTATCTCAAAGAAGACTCACCTATCTATTTATTGAAGGACTCAAGGAGCTAATCAAGAACATAGTAAACCCATTGGAGCCCCAAACCATGGGAGAAGCAATTCAAAGAGCCATAAAGGTATAATCAAGTTCTCCAAAGGAAAAAGCTAAGAATCCTTCACTCAACTCACAACCCAAACAAGACCAATGAAGGAAAGATGATAGAAGAAAAACTTGCCACTTTTTCAATGAACCCTGGATCGTAGGCCATCGATGCCTTGAAAAAGAAGGAAACAAACAAAGGAGAGAATTAATGAATCAAGGATTATGTTTTAGATGAAAGGAACCTTGGGGACAATACGAAAAATGCAAGAAAGGACAAATACACAAGATAGAAGAAGCATGGGAGGAAGAATCAAAGGAAGCTCCCACCAAAAGGGAAAAATGGGACCAAGATGAACAAGGGACCTTGGTGGTCATTTCTCAAGCAAGTGAGCATAGACCTTTTCGAATCAAAGGCACAATAAAGGGGAAAAAAATTATTTCCTTGGTGGATAGTGGGGCCTCACACAATTTTATCAGCAAAATTTTAGTGGCAAAACGAAGATTAGAGGCTCAAAACTTCAAGGGGTTCAAAGTAGCACTTGCAAATGGAGCCAGAAATCAATGCTCAAAGATCATCCCTCAACTAGAGATCACCTTGGACGAACATACCATAAGAAGGGATTTTAATGTGGTGAATCTACATAATGATGTGATTCTAGGGATGCCTTGGATAAACTCCCTATGGTGCTTTACCATGGATAATCCAAATTTAGAAATTTGCTTCAAACAAAAATAGGCAAGAAGTTACACTTAGAGGACTATCGAATGGATCTCCTAAAGTAGTATCATGCAAAAGGATGGAGAGGATTGTAAGGCACAACCAAGGGGAGTGGATAGCTCAATGCATGGTGTTAGATAAGTCACCCTCTCATGAGTTAGCTATTCATGTCGACATCCAACCTATTCTAAAGAGACACAAGAATATTTTTGGAGATATTCCCCCCGATCTACCTCCAAATAGGGGTTTTGAGAACTCCATAGAATTGGAAGGAGAAAAATCGGCAATAATCACCCCATATAGGCATCCTCGAAGGTTCAAAGAAGAAATCAAGAAAACAATTAAAGAGCTACTAGAAATGGGACACATTCAGCCAAGTAATAGTCCCTTTGCATCATCCATCATATTAGACAAGAAGAAAGATGACACTATGCGAATGTGCATAGACTACAGGGCATTAAATTATAAAACTATTAAGAATCAGTATCCCATCCCAAGGATAGATTAACTATTGGATGAAATTCATGGAGCAAGATACCACTCCAAAATTGATTTATGCTCAAGATATCATCAAATCCGAATGAAGAAGGAAGATGTACCAAAAACAACATTTTGATGCCATTATGGGCATTTCAAGTTTCTAGTCTTTCCCTTCGATCTCACCAACACTCTAGCCACCTTCCAATCATGCATGAACCAAATTTTTTGCCAAAAACTGAGGAAGTTTTTACTAATCTTCTTTGATGATATCTCGATCTATAGTAAAACATGGGAAGAGCATCTTCGTCATACTGAGGAAGTTCTAAGTATTCTGGAATCATAATCTCCTTATGTAAAGATGTCAAAATGTGAATTTAGGCTAGAGGAGATACTCTATTTGGGACACAAGATCAATGAAGAAGGGGTAAGCATGGACAAGGAGAAGGTTAAATCTATCAAATAATGGCCCAAACCAAGGACCTTGACTCAACTTAGAGGCTTTGTGGGTTTCTGCAGCTACTATAGGCATTTTTAAAAAGATTTCTCCAAAATAGTTGCTCCCCTCACAGAATTGACAAAGAAAGGAGCCTTTATCTGGAATGACCAAGCCTGATAAGCATTTGAGCAACTCAAGGAAACCATGAGCACCTGCCCTATCCTAGCTATTCCCAATTTCGCACTACCATTTGAGTTGCAATGTGATGCCTCTAGAGAGGGAATCAACGCGGTTCTCATGCAAAGGAAACATCCTATAGCCTTCGAAAGCTATAAGCTAACATAGACTGAGAAGCACTATTCCATATATGATAAAGAGATATTGGCTATTATGCACGCCCTAGCCAAATTTAGACAATACCTAGTCTGTGGGAAGTTCATCATCAAAACATACCACAATAGTCTAAAATTCTTCTTGCATCAAAAGGATCTTAATGATCGTTAACAAAAATGGGTGGACCGAGTTCAATCCTATGATTTTGACATAGAATATGTTAAAGGAACCAATAATTAAGTGGCAGATGCATTATCTAGGCATCCCCACCTCAACACCATCACAAGCATTTCAAAGGATTGAAAAAGTGATATTGTTGCCAAATATGCCAAAGATACACAAGCCTCAGAAATCTTAGAAGGAAGGGTGCCCAATTAGGAATACAAGATATGGGATGATATCATCTTGTACAAGGGAAGGATATTCCTTGTCCCTCATTCAAAGATAAAGAATAAAATCATCAAGGAATTCCATGATAGGCCTTTGGCAGTCCACCAAGGATACTACAAAACATATAAATAGATCAAAGAGAAGTACTCATGAAAAGGATTAAAAGGTGGTGTGCTCAAACATTCGCAAGAATGTGTGACTTGTCAAAAAAATAAGGTGGAACAAAGTCATCCAATAGGTCTACTACAACCATTGCCCATTCCCAACTAGAAATGGGAAAGTATCTCAATGGATTTCATAACTGGATTGCCTAAGATACATGGAACATATAGTATTTATGTGATAGTGGACAGACTCACTAAGTATGCCCACTTCTTTATAATTTCATCAAAATACAAAGCATCTCAGGTAGCAAATTTATTCTTTAAGGAAGTTTTTCACCTGCATGGGATACCCAAAACAATCATCAGTGACAGAGATAGTAAATTTCTAAGACAATTTTGGCTACTAGGGAAAAAGCTGACCCCTAGTACAAGTTACCATCCACAAATGGATGGACAAACAAAAATAGTTAACAAGTGGATAGAGGGGTACTTAAGGAATTATGTAACAGGTCAACAGACCGATGGCTACACTTGGGTGAGTATTGATACAATACCACCCATGATATGTCAATTGGAATGAGCCCCTTTCAGGCCCTATATGGATATGAACCCCTTCCTTTGGACACTTGGTCACCCAAGAAAGCAAGGTACAAAGTGCACAGGACATCATACAGAAAAACACTGATCTCCTGAAGACCCTTAAGGAAAACTTGTAGCAAGCACATAACCAACATAAAATCTATGTTGATCAACACTGCATAGAAAGGACATTTGAAGTTGGAGACATAGTATTTCTATGACTACAACCATACAAGCAAACATCAATAAAAAAGAATGGGGCAGAAAAACAAAAACCACGTTTCTATGGCCCTTACGGAGTTACAAGAAGAGTAGGTGAGGTCGCCTACAAGATAGAGCTAGTAGAGCACAACAGGATCCATAATGTCTTCCATGTATCTCGACTTAAAAAGGTCCTTGGGAAACAAGCCCTCCGTTGCAATGAGTTACCTCCACAAGATGAGGAAGGAAAACTCACGTTAGAGCCATAATTCATCATAGACACTAGAGAAAGGTGTAGACATGTAAAAATGACTTGACACCTATCACACAACCTCAAACAACATCAAACAACATTGAACGACATCAAATAGCACTGAACAACATCAAACAACACTAAACAACATCAAACAACCTCAAACAATGGCAAACGATATGGAACATCATCTCTGATCATCTTGGAATGAATCAGAATCATCTTGTAACACCTCATAATGACTCATAATCATCTCGTAACACCTTAGAATGACTCAAAATCATCTCATGACACCTCAGAATGACTCGAAATCATCTCGTAACACCTTGGAATGACTCGAAATCATCTTGTAGCACCTCAGAGTGACTCAAAATCATCTCATAACATCTCAGAATGACTCAAAATCATCCCGTAACACCTTAGAATGACTCAAAATCATCTCATAAAACTTGAGAACATCTCAAAATTATCTCATAATGTCTCAGATCATCTCAAAATCATACCACAACATTCCTGCATCACAACACATCACATCACATTAAATCGGCATCAAAAACCCTAATTTTTCTATTAATTGAATAATACAACATTATTTAATTAATTCACTTTTTCATCATTTCAGACAAATTTAATAAATTTTATTTATTTAATAAAGTCCCAAAAACCCTAATTCCTCTATTAATTAAATAAAACAACATTATTTGATTAATTCATGTTTCATCATTTCAACCAATTAAATGAATCTCATTTATTTAATAAAGTCCTAATCCCACCTTATTTTGTCTTGATTAATTAGATAACGCCAATTATTTAATTACATCGCTAAATCATCTTATTCCCCTAAGTGAATTAAATTATTAAATAGTAATTTAATTACAATACTTTCCCTCCAAAATTTGAATAATTAAATCAAACCATTCAAATCAATTATCAAAAATCAAATCAAACTAATGTAACTTTGTTTGCAAAAGTTAAACTTGATTTGCACTGTCAAACTCCAAAAAGGAATTAATTAATTAAATCAATTAATTCATATTCCTCACCCACTTTTTGATTGAGCAAATTATGATTTTTGACTAAGCAATCTAATTTTTTAACTAATCAATCTATTCTGTTAACTAAACAATCTATTATGTTAACTAAGACATCACATTCCTAACTAAGCCATCACAAACTTGACTGATCAATCTATTATGTTAACTGATCAACCACATCCCTAACTCACCAATCTATTTCCCAATCACACAAATTGTGCAATCCACTTTGCACAATTCTCTCATGTCTAAATCCTCTCAACACACTCCGACCGTTGATCTGGATATTCTTCAAAACGATCTTGATCGTCCATTTCAAATCTTATTTTCTATATAACAAACCTCTCTCACAAAAAATGATCAGAGAATTAACATACATTGATCAACGACGTGTTGTCAAGATCATCCTTGAGAGAGATTCATTGATTATCTTCGATCAACCAAACACAACAAGTATTCATCCACACTTTGCACACGAAATTTGGAGGCTTCGCTATGATAAGAGAAATCCAACATCAAGTGAATACACTCCGCTACGGGATGGTAAAAGCTATCATTTGTATTCATTTAATTTTGTAATCAGTAGGTTCTTCATCATGTTTGCAATAGAATAGTTTCAATTTCGTATGTGTAGGAGTTTTTGGATTTTAGATTTTAAGCTTTTTGGCTGTAGATTAGATTTATTTGTCAAATTGCTCTCATGTCCCTCTTGGATCATTAATCTAACATCCTTCTTCCCCCTTAGACATTCTGGAACACCCGATGGGACCCTTGTCCCCTCTTCTAACATTCGGTTGAGTCATTTTTGAAGTTGCAGGTCTTGAAAATGCTTCTGTTAAAGTTTTCACGCGCTCGTCCAAAAGACCTGAGCATCTCTCCGGAAATTTTGAGCATTTGTTTGTCAATATAACTACACATTTGTTAGAAGAACTATGCATTTGTCATGGGAATGGCTCATTTTTATGAAACTTGTGCATTTGTAATTTTATAAGTTAGCATTTGTTTGACAAGGTTTTTAACACTTGTTTCTAAAACTGTGCAGTTGTTTGAAACCTATGCATTTGTATTTTATGTTCTAAGCAGTTGTTCTGACGGACAAATGCACCAATCCTGCACTCTTGTAATAGTTTTTTTTCACTAATAGGTTTTTTGTATGTGTAAGTAGGAATTGATAGATTTGATGCAGGATCACAACAACTCTAACATGTTTATTTTAGGGAATACGATGGGTCCCAATTGTTGAATTATTTTTAATTAACTTAGGAAATTTATTTTTGGTTCTCTAAAAATGAACAACAACAAACTCACACTTTGATTTTGGCGTTGTTAAAAAGAAAAAATTTTAAGCTTTTATTAACTTAGGAATTTTCATTTTAGTGCTCTAAAAATGAACAACAACAAACTCACACTTGATTTGGTGTTGATAAAATGAACAAATTTTAAGCTTTTTAACTTAGAAACTTTCATTTGGTGCTCATAAGAAGAACAAAAAAACTTTAGTTTTGGGCTCTAAAAATGAACACATTTAATGTTTTCATAAGTAGGAACCTTTAATTTTGGTGCATAAAAAGAGCGAAATCATTTTTCATTTTGTTGCATGCACGTTTTTACATTTGTTGACCAAGATAGGACACAGATTTCCTTTCTTAGAAACACCTCTATTGGAGCTCATAAAAATGAATAAATGTTTCTTTGTGATATTTCACCATTGCTATCTTAATTGCTTGATGTCTTGAACATTTCGTATTGGTGCAAATTAAAGAAACTTTGTTTTGTTTATTCACATTTTTTTGGGGATAACATCACTCGAGGTGTTTAAAACGAATCAAATTTCTATGGATTGTTCACCGTGCATTCATTGATTGGAAAAGATAAAAGTGTTTTATCTTCTCCCTTCGCACCTTTTGCCGATCTTGGGTGAGCAAAAGAACATTTTTTGAGCATTGCACTTTACTTTTAAAGTTTACCTTAAAGAGGGGGCTTGCCTTGAGATATATCCCGCTGCGCTGGAGAACTCATTGCAAGGTCTCAAAGCACGTTTATTGGCGGGCTATACTAAAGGTTGTGAACTCGTAAGAAAGTAGCTTCAAGCTGTGCTAACAATAGACTGCACCTAATCCCATACCTTAAGTGGAACGAGAATGGTTAAAGAGCCTTAAGTGGCCAGTGGGTGAGTGTCAAATTTATGCATTCACAGTTACCGCTAAGAACCAAATTGTTTTAGAAGCCACCTTATTATCCAAAAATATTCTCTAAAAGTGGTGCATCAGAATTTACTTCCAAGAAGTTCCTTGCCATGTCCGACCCGCACCATAAGTTGCATGTAAAATCATCTCTTCAGAGCATGAGGCAGACCTACCTAAGAGAATGGCATCTATGCCCTAGGGTTGTAATTGCTAGTTTATGTTAAACTTAACCCATTACATTCAAAAAAAATTGACATCAAATTCTTTGTTTGATTTAAAGAAAAAGAACACATTCAAAACAAACACTGAACAAGAGGGTTAAACCACAAACCCTTTGATTTAGTGCACACTTGTGAGAGAAGCCTTATGTTTTCACTCCTTTGAAAGGATCTTTCCTTATAGGTTTTCAAACATTTTGGCTTTGATTTCAGGGTACATTAACCAAAGTAAACATTTGGGAACTATGGCTTGGGTGTTGTGATTTCACAACCCAAGTTATAAACTTGAAGGTCACATTAGTCCATGCTTGCTGATTCAGTCCAACTGTTGTCTTATCACTTGCCATACTTCAAAACACGGAGAAAAAGTTGAAAAAGAGTTGTTCACAAGATCATTGTTCGAACCAAAACAATTGCAAAGACAAAAGGTCAGATAGCCCCACATCCATTATTTCCATCCTACCTATTTGAAATCAAAATAAAACAAACCATTAAGGTCATTCCTCCACTTAGACATCCATGATATTAATAGTTACTTGAGACTCGTAGATAGTACAAGTAGACTTTCCTGCAACATATCCTCAAGACAAGGAAGTGGAATATAGACCTTAGTTCTTCAATATTTTGATTCCCAAAAAAGTAGTGTCATCCAAAACAAAACTCAAACCATAGGGTCTTGAGATTCACAACAACCGTCCCATAACACCACTAAAATTTATGATCATTTGGTGACCAACTTCCCCAGTTCAACAACCAAATCTTGTAGCACCGATCCTTCAACCTAGTCTCACATATATCGAAGGTGAACAAGATGACATCATAAGCAACTTGAGAACCTTTATTTTTCAGAAGAATGAAACACCCTACCAGTTTCTCACCACATCAATTATCCTAGATGAAGAGGAAGAGAAAGCTAACATAGCAGTAGAGAGACCTATATTACCACCACCCGCGTGGCAATAATTATACCCTTCATGATCTCACGTAAGGTCAAGATCCCTAAGGTAAAGACCACAGGTCATCATTTCAGACTCAGGCATCTAAGTTTGAAAGATCTCAAGAAACACCTTTGGGCACTTCACAAAACCAAAACTAGTTTGGAATTTAACTTTTACAAACGAGCTTCGAGGAACAATCCAAATTTGTATTCCTTCTACTACTATCAAAATCCAGGTCTATTCCAACAGTTCCAGTATCTTACATAACTTGTAGGACAACACCAGGTCTTTAGAATTTGAGTCAACTAGAGAGTACACCACTCTCCCACAAGAGACCCAAGTTGTTTATGACAACCATGAGATCACAACATAGGAAGAAAATGGAAGCAAGCAAGAAAGACACTAGTAGCCCACCAACAAACACCACAAATGATGGAAGTGGCCCATGAGGACATAAACCAAGTGACATTTTGATAGGGTATTGAATATAAAAACATCCCCATAACATGTTGATCTATCACCCAAATTACTCTTATCAAGGGTCACAACATCAAGTAGGGCAACAACACCAAGGGTTTCAAAACCCCATCAAGGGATAAGGCCAGAACATAAAATCGCCCTAGATAAAATGGAGAGAGATCTTGAGGAACTTAAACAAAATTGAAATATGACGTATCATCGATTCCATGTGGAAATTCAAAACATTACATATCCACAATAAACATACGCCATTCCACAAACACCTCAAATTCCACATCAAAAAAACTTCCAATATCCGCAGTATCAAGGTGTACCTCAAATGCAATATCAGGGTGTACCTCAAATACAATATCAATATGTACCTTAGTCATAGTATCAAGAAGTTCCAAAACACTAAGGTGTACCTCAAGTGCAATATCAAAATGTACCTCAAACATAGAATCAAGGAATTCTACAAAATCAAGAGCAAAACAATCAAGAAAAGCCACAAAGGAAAGATTACCAACCAGGAAGGAAATTCACCCCTTTGGGAGAAACTTTAGAGGTAATAATGCACAAACTACTACAACAAGAACTTATCAAAATCAATGTTAGTCCAACTTATGGTGAACCAAGCTTTAAAGTCCCTTGGTATAACTAGTACAAACGATGCGAGCTCCACAAAATCAAGGGTCACCCAATGAACAAATGTGCTACACTCAAAAACCTTATCCAAGACTTCATTGATCAGGGAGATATAGTTATTAAAAATGTTGTTCAAGGGAAATCTACCAATGACAACAATGACAATGTCTCAACCTCAAAAGTTGAAAGCAAAGATCAAGAGCTATCTATCACTGATCACATTGACAATGTTTCTACATCATCCAGTGAGCAAGAGGACATACATCAAGAAGTTATTCCCAAGCATGATCAAAGTCAATTACCCAAGTTTAGAAATGATTCAATCCATGATATATTGACATCATCCAATCTCATGGAAGTACATATCGATGATCAAGAAACTCTTGATCCAACACTTATACCCAATGCAAAAGATCTAAGCCAAGAGCTATCACCCATATGTCCAAGGATTCTTTACAAGAAAACCTTTCTTTGAATTTGATCCATATGAAGAATGTGATCCAAATCATGTCAAAGATGATACTACACAATGTCAAGATCAAGAATCCCTATCATCAAAATATTACAAAGACTTGGTAGATATCTTCCAAGACATCCCAAGTTTTCCAAAAGAACACATCCATATATCGAGCACACATACATATTCCCATGAGATGCTTACTCCTAATGGACATGTAGATGATCTTAATCTAAAACAAGAGTCCCATACTCTTGATATCATTACCAAAGAATAAGAGTCTCCTACTCTTAACATTTGTACACAAGATCAAGACATAGCAAAAGCTAAAGACATATCAAAAAAGGATCATGAAGAAGACTTATACATAAGTTGTGAATCTTAAACATCTTGTGGAGACAGATCAGAATTGGATCATAAAGAAGACTTATACATTAGTTGTGAATCATAAACATCCAATGAAGACATATCAAAAATGAATCATGAGGAAGACTTTTACATGGATAGTAAATTAGAAACACCTCTTGAAGAAGCATTAAAATTTGATAGTTTACAAGGTCAGGCCAAAGATATCAATCAAGAAGGTATCCCACATCTGAAGGAGCCTATCAGTGAGGAAGCTACCACATTTACACAACAGAGCAAAGAAAGATTAACACCTTATTTTCAAGGTAAGACATATCCTATTGCAAATGAAAATTTTCAAAGGATTCATTATCAAGGCAAAGGATTAGGTCTACATGAATAGGGTATCTTAGAACCAATGCAGATTATGGGAAATCCTAAGCATCGAGATCTTGATTATTCAACAACTAAGGGAGCTAAACACATCAAGGATACCTCCATAATACCGGGGGAAAAATTATCTAATGCAAGCATCAACATAAAGAGCATGAAGGGTCCTTATGATGAAACTGCTACCAACACTACAACTAGCCATGTCATGAATCATCAGACACATATATTACCATCCTCTGATTGGGACTAACAACAAAAGAAAAAGCTATATCAAAGAAAAGAACAAGTCATTGAAGCAAAATAATTAGAAAAGAAAAATGGACAAGAAAAGTTTAAATGGATACAAAAGAAAAAGCAAGAAAATCATCCCTATCTCCATTAGTCAAAGAAACTATGGGGAAAAATAAAAAAGGGAAGTTCATCCATCAAAGATGTCCAACAATGCATAAGAAAGCTTCAAGAGTGACTTACAAGGTATATCAAGACATTGGTCCCAATCGAATCTCCATATCCACCCATCATTTATCATCATCCCAAGTTTGGAGAGTCAAAGGTTCCAAATTGTTAACCAATCCATCTAAATATCATATCCCTCAGTGTATTTTGTCATCCATGATATCCAAATCTCATGTTGACCATGTTTTGGCAGCAAATCTTTATCATAAGGACTTTAAGGGCACTCTATCGCGATGTGCACATCAAGGTAAAGTTAACTCTAGTATCAACAAGGAAGATAAGAATATCGGGGGTTACATTCAAGTGCTTGTATCCTAGAAAAACAACTCCTCCAAGTAGGATATCGTTGGAATGTCATGACAGAAACAACAACCATATTAGTACCATCAACGTCTACATCAGCACCACCAGGTGGTCCAACATGAGCAAAAAATGGTCACCATGATGAAAACCAGGTAAACAGACATCTTGTGTGACATCAAAAAAACCAAAAAAAATCAAGAGAAAAATCATCCTCCAGTGAAAACCACTATGGTGGTGCTTTGGACAAGTACCGTGATGAAAACCTGGCAAACAGGCATCATGTGTAGAATCGAGCATCTATGTGCACCATTTTAGGTAGAAGCATCTCAGCCTATCCATAATGAATCCAAGCCATTTGTTTCCAAAATCCAACTTATCTTGATCTTGACAAAAGTTTGATATACATCTTGACATGGGCCAGTATCATTGATCCTATCTTATCCAACATTATCTGAGCCATGAGGCATTGTCCAAAGAGGCATACTCTATCCAAAAGATGTTATCCTATCATAAAATAATCCATCACCTACATTGCTAGACACTAGGGGCAAATGCTTGCATCTTGCTTCAAAACAAATTTTGATCTATGTCTTCTAAGTCACAATGTGATCTAGACATCATCCCATCAACAAGGTATCCTGCTAACACACTACCAATGTAGCCTTCAAAGATGACGACAACATGGATTATTCCTTCACTCAAAAATTCTAAGATATCAACAGTTGCTTGAACCCCACAGCTAGTTCAAGTAAGATTTTCCACAACATATCCTCTAGAAAAACAAAGTGAGGTATCAATCCAAGTTTTCAACATCTTACACCCTAGGAAAGAGGGTAAAAATCCACCAACAATAAGGTATACCTGCCAACACACCACCAAGGTAGCCTTCAAAACAATTCATACCAATAACAAGGTATACTCGCCAACTCACCACTAGGGCAACCTTCAAAACAATTCATACCAACAACAAGGTATACCAGCCAACGCACCACCAGGGTAACCTTCGAAACAATTTGTCCCAAAAATAAGGTGTACCACCAAAGCACTACCAAAGTAACCTTCAAAGATTCCAACAACATGGATTATTCCTTCGCTAAAAAATTCTAAGATATCAGCAGTTGCTTGAACCCCACAACTAGTTTAAGTAAGATTTTCCGCAACATATCCTCTAGAAAAAAACAAAGTGAAGTACCGATCCAAGTTTTCAACATCTTACACCCCAGGCAAAAGGGTAAAAATCCAAAAAAACACTAGAAAACAATAAAAATAAAAAAAACATGCGAAAAACATCAAAAAACAAAACAACATTGTTGGGTTATTCCTTCACTCAAATAGTCTAAGATATCAACATTTGCTTGAACCTAATAGCTAATTCAAGTGAATTTCCCACAACATATCCTCTAGACACATAAACGGGATATCAATCCAAGCTATCAATGTTGTTTACCCAAAAACAATTCATGCTTTTGAGTCAAATGGTTGAATTATGTGGTCTTTGTGTGTACAACGTAGGAAAGGTTTATCTTTGATCATCCCCCAATGCCTTAGGTTAGTCCCATTAGGTTTTTATCAGGCTTTATTCCAACTTAGTCAAAAAATACAAAATCCAAATAAATCAAAATTCCAAAAACATTCACAAAACAACAAAACCTACGAAACCGATAATCAGATCAAACAGATCTTGAAGTTGTCTCTCCCTTGGTTGTAGTGGTTTGAGGACAACCTATAATAATTTTAACCCATGATGTTAGGGTTTCACTCTAAATATGTCAAGCAACACAAAATGACACGAAAACATGATGACAAATGACATTTAGGATGACAACAAGCAAATGCAAGTTCATGACACCAATGGAAAATTTAACTGCACAAAAAATAAAAACCACCTACACCATTGCAAAGATCATGAAACTTTACCCCATTTGAATAAAAGAACTGAAAAATACTTCTGTATGACCAAGATATGATTGTTTGAAGATAGGGTAAAATTACAAGTCACAAAGCAAACAAAAGTGAGATTTTAGGACAACTGCATGAAACAAAAGCAAAATTTTAGGACAATTGCATGAAACAAAAGTGATATTTTAGGACAAATGAATAAAACAAGAGTGCAAGTTTAGAAAAACTACACAATTTTAAGACAACTGCACAATTTTAGAAAAACTGCATGAAACAATAGCACCAGTTTAGGAAAATAAGGCAAATTTTAGACAAAAGCATAATTTTTCATAGTACAAAAGTGCCAAAACCATTGAAACTGCTCAGAAATAACCACAAATTTTATATTGACTCAAGAAACTTTGTACACACAATACAAGAACGTAACAAGCTGAAACAAGAAGTGACAAGGTACATACTATGAAATTGATGCCCAAAGGACATACAAACTCTTGAAACATATCCATGTGATATGAGGCTCCTTGAATCCTTGCCATAGCTCCTTGACAATCGACAAAACAAAAACATTCAGATAACTTGAACACAAAAAAAATAGCATCATATAACTTAGAAAATAAAAAAAGGGGCCCATCTCGTCAACAACATCCACAACAAACATTTCAACCATAATAAACAAACCATCCCAAACCACCCTTTGATAAAACAAACAAACAAACAAAGCAAACATCAACAGATAGAGCTTTCAAGAAAAAACAATCGCATAAGGGTTGACTATAAATAGATGAAAACAAAGCCAAGTATCAGCTACCTATCTTTTTAAACATTTCCCAACAACATCCTTAGTTATGCCTTAATGAATCCATTCCTACGATAAACATGATCAACAATAGATAATACCCCCACCCTAAACAAATATGGCAAGTGATACTGCAACTTTGTTTTTATCTTTTTGTGGTCTTACTTTTGTGATTTATTTTTATTGACTCATTCCTAGGATCTCTCAAGGACGTCCATAAGGATTTAGAGAAGAAGGAATGGGGGAAATTGAGCGTCATTTCAATTTTTTATTTTGTAAGATATGTTTGTAATCTTACCATGGAAAATACTTACTTTATTGAGTATGGAAGTTGTATTAAAATAATTCATGAAGCAGTTACATGCTAGGTGTTCTATACCTCTTTGTGTGATTGGTTTGAAACGTTTTTCACGCAATCCCCCTTACTTTAAACAAAGTTTCCATATGTTTGGTATGCACAAAGATACTCTTTGTTTTTAGAGTAAAATTCCACACAATAGATACAAAGTCACCTTGGTAATTCATACCCTAGTGCATCGTATCTGTTTGCTACATCAAATAGGACTGTTCAAATAACAAAGTCTCTAAAGCGAAGCAAAGTCACATCATTAATTAGCATCATAAATTCTATCCATTATCATATTTCTACTAACTAAACATCATCATATTTCTTCTAATTAACATCATATCTCTATCTATCATCATATTTCTTCTAATTAACATTCATCTTGCATAACACATCATCAGTACCATATCCATTCTACATCCACAAATGTTATCAATACATATCTTGATGATAATAAACCAATTAAAAATATCATGTATCATGTATGGGGCATTCATCTATCAACATTCATCACATCATAAAATGAGACAAAGTATGATTCCTTCATCTACATCATATCCATACATCAAAAAAGCACAAAAACACATATAAACGTACATCATCATCTTTCACCATCACATAAACATAAAATAAGGCTGAATCGAAGAAGGTATATCTCATATATATCATCATCAAAAAAAGGAATATGTCATAAGTACATCTGCAGTGACACATGAGTGATAGGAAAATACAAAATCATAACATATAGATGAGGTCTCGACTAGACCGATGAATATATATATATATATATATATATATCACACATATCTACAAAATGCCTCTTTACCATGAAACAACATTAAGTTCAGGTATCAAAAATAGTAAAACCCCAATAGGATGAACAAAACACTACAAAAAACTGAAATGATCTGGCTGTCTCACGCGGTCGGAGGTTCGCTTGTAAATGAAAAAAGAACACAAGTTAGGGTTTCATTCTAAATAGGAAAGGAAACACAAAACAACACATGGTAGGTGAAAAATGATAGTTGAGAGTATAAACGAACACAAGCAAGGGTTTTAGAACACACACATGATGTTAAACTACATTCATGATGGTAAACAAAAATATGCTAGAGTTTACAACAAAGCTAGGAGGAAAACGGTAGATGGAGAGTCAATTACTAGGTTCTGCGACAAATACTCAATAAAAGTCAGACAAAAGCACCATTTCAAGACAAAGGCACGATTTTAGGACAATAGCATAAAAAATTTGGGTGCAGTTTCCTAACAAGTGCTCAGTTTTAGGAGAACTGCATAGTTTTTGAATGACTGCTCAAAACAAATGTGCTAGTTTTGAACAGTTGCTTAGTTTTTGGACAGATGCACAAAAATCACCTAACAAATGTGCCAAAACCAAGACAACTATGCAAGAATCTCAAAAATAGTGCATTTGTCTAACAGAACCTCGCACATGCAAAATAAGAATGAAAACAAGATGAAAGCGAAGGGTGAGAAGGTACATATCGGGCCATTGACGCCTGAAGGCCATATATACTCTTGAACGAGCTTGAAATGATGTGGGGAAACCTTGAATCTCAACATTCTCCCTCAACAACTGATAAAATGTGGAATCTAGAGACAAGAATTAACAAGAGGAATAAAGCACAAATGACCCAATTTGAAGACAAATTGCCTATATAAACACCTCAAGGAAACCCTAATTTCATTTAGGAAACCCTAATTACATAGATAATCTTCCTACTTTCAAATTAGAAGCTCTGAACGAGAAACAATGCACATTAACATAAAATATTTCATCTGAAAACATCGAAACAACAATACAATAGTGTCAAGAGCCTAACCTCAAAGCTTGAAATTTTTGGTCAACCTCTCGAGGGGGCAACACAAAGTCCTACCATCATTCCACTGAACACTGGGGCATAATTTTTTTTCAAAAACTTAATCTTAAAAACAAAATCTTTGAAACAAAGCAACCAGTACTTTGTATCAAAGAGGGGAAAAATGTAAACATGTAAAAATGACTTGACACCTATCACACAACCTCAAATGACATCAAACAGTGCTGAACAACATCAAACAACATTGAACAACATCAAACAACACTTAACAACATCAAACGACCTTAACCAACATCAAACAATATGGAATATCATCTCTGATAATCTTAGAATGACTCAAAATCATCTCGTAACACCTCAAAATGACTCAGAATCATCCCGTAACACCTCAGAATGACTCATAATCATCCTGTAAAACCTCAAAATAACTCAGAATCATCCTGTAACACCTAAAAAATAACTCAGAATCATCCTATAACACCTTGAAATGACTTCAAATCATCTCGTAACGTCTCAGAATGACTTAGAATCATCTCGTAACACCTTAGAATGACTTGGAATCATCTCATAACACTTCAAAACATCTCAGAATTATCCTGTAATGTCTCAGATCATCTTGAAATCATACCGCAACATTCCTACATCACACCACATCGCATCACATCAAAACGACATCAAAAACCCTAATTCCTTGATTAATTGAATAATACAACATTATTTAATTAATTCACTTTTTCATCATTTCGATTTTTTTTAATAAATTTCATTTATTTAATAAAGTCCCAAAAACCCTAATTCCTCTATTAATTATATAAAACAACATTATTTGATTAATTCACGTTTCATCATTTCGACCAATTAAATGAATCTTATTTATTTAATAAAGTCCTAATCCCACCTTATTTGTTCCTGATTAATTAAATAACACCAATTATTTAATTACATCACTGAATCATCTTATTCCCCTAAGTAGATTAAATTATTAAATAATAATTTAATTTCAACACTTTCCCTCCAAATTTTGAATAATTAAATTAAACCATTCAAATCAATTATCAAAAATCAAATCAAACTAATGCAACTTTGTTTGCAAAAGTTAAACTTGATTTGTACATTCAAACTCCAAAAACGAATTAATTAATTAAATCAATTAATTCATATTCCTCACCCACTTTTTGATTGAGCAACTTATGATTGTTGAATAAGCAATCTAATTTGTTAACTAATCAATCTATTATGTTAACTAAACAATCTATTCTATTAACTAAGACATCACATTCCTAACTAAGCCATCACAAACTTGACTGATCAATCTATTTGGTTAACTAATCAATCACATCCCTAACTGGCCAATCTATTTCCCAATCACACAAATTGTGTAATCCACTTTGCACAATTCTCTCATGTCTAAATCCTCTCAACACACTCTGACCATTGATCTGGATATTCTTCAAAACGATCTTGATCATCCATTTCAAATCTCATTTTCTATATAACAAACCTCTCTCCTCACGAAAAAGGATCGGATAATTAACATACATTGAGCAACAAAGTGTTTTCAAGATCATCCTTGAGAGAGCTTCATCCATTGTCTTCGATCAACCAAACACCACAAGCATTCATCCACACTTTGCACATGAACTTTGGAGGCTTCATTCTGATAAGAGCAATCCAGCATCAAGTGAATACACTCTGCTACGGGATGGTAAAAGCTATTGTTTGTATTCATTTCATTTGGTAATTAGTAGGTTCCTCATCATGTTTGCAATAGGATAGTTTCAATTTCATATGTGTAAGAGTTTCTAGATTTTAGATTTTAGATTTTTGGCTGTAGATTAGATTTCTTTGTTAGATTCCTTTCATGTCCTTCTTGGATCATTAATCTAACATCCTTCTTCCCCCTCACACAAAAGGAAATTAAGGAGAAAGATCATTATCAAGTTCATAATCAAATGGAAGGGACTTTCGGAAGACGATGCCACATGCGAAAACAAAGAAACCATTAAAGCATTTAAGAATAAAACTCAGGAAAGGCCAAACATGATGGCCCTTGGCTAGAACAAGAAATGAACTCTTGAATGTAATATCTTCAAAATAAGTTAATAAGACTTAAGATTAGAACAAGGAAATTCTTAATGAATATTGAGACTTGACTAAGGAATTCAAAAAATATTTTGGTCCTCCATCAAGTATGCCAACCCCTAGTTGGGGCTAAGAGGTCGAATGACTAGATGTCACTCTATGCTCTTGGGCTTGATTGGAAGGAGAAAATACATCTCCATCAAGTACGCCAACTCTTAGTTAGGGCCAGGAGGCCGAATGACTAAATGTCACTCCGTGCTCTTGGGCTTGATTGGAAGGAGAAAATACATCTCCATCAAGTATGCCAACCCCTAGTTGGGGCCAAGAGGCCGAATGACTAGATGTTGCCCCGTGCTCTTGGGCTTGATTGGAGGAAGGAAATAAAGGATGGATACTCTTAGGAATAAGATATCCAGAGGGCCTAGGAAGAGATGTTCCAAATCTTTTCCCAAGAGGGTTAGATACATTCCATAGTGAGGTATCTAGAGGGCCTGGAAAGAGATTAGATGTAATAATATGTTACAATATTTTCTAGGATGAAGACCACTACACCAACAAGGAATGTCAAGATATTTAAGAAGAAAAGAATTATTAAGGATTGCTTGAGGACAAACAATATCAAGCAAGGGAGACTTGTGATGTCCGCATCTTACAAACATAATTAAGATAAGTATATGTTCTAGTTCAAATTGCATTTTTCAATAGGCCAATGAAGATATATATATATATAAATATAAATAAATACCTATATACATATATATATAAATAAATACCTATATATATAAACATATATAATATATATATATTTATATATAAATAAATATAAGTAAATGTGTTATATATAAATATACACACACATACAATATAATCACTAACTCATTTGATTGAAAAATCCAACGAAAATTTCTGACGAAAGCTATATAATCAGATGTATCGTTGGGCACTTGTGTAAAATTTTTATTTTTAAAAAAAATTTATCCCCGACGTTCGTCGGAATTTCAATGAACTTTATTTTTCGTCGACATTTCAATGAAGATCTTTCGCCAAAATTTTGACGGACTTGCAAAGTTAAATTGTGGCCGACATAAATAAAAATGAGCTCGATTATTTATTGTGACAGTGTCTTGCTCGACGATTTTCTTGGGGAAAATCAGAAAAAACTTAAGAAGATATCGCCAGGTTGAGGGTAATCATTGTATTTTTCCAGAATTTATTTGTGAAGTCAGATTTGTACTTCTAGGTTTGAAAATCATATTTTAAAGCAGCATCTCATCAGATTTCATTTTTAGTCTTGTGCATTTTCAAAATTTCATTTCCAGATTTTAGACCTGACTTCACAAATTCTTTATAAGGGAATTGTTTATAACTAATGGAAAATTATTGATGGATTTGGACAAAGATTATATTTGCAAGGTTTCAATTTTAACCCTAATGATCAATTTTCAATAGATTTGGGAGCCATGACTAGATAATATCACAGGCATAGGGATAGCTACAAAGTGAAATAGCTATCAAGATTCAGGCTTAGAGGGTTGACCAAAGAATTGGGAATGTTTGATAGTGGATAGTTAGAGCCATTTAGCTATGATATTTTTGAAGAATACTTCATAAAAATGTATTTTTCCCTTTGCCAAGTTTCAGAAATAGATTTTAGACCTTAGATGCCAGTGTCTTATAAAAGCAGTTATGGTATATTTGTTACCCGAAGTTCTTGAATTCATCTTGACTCTATACAAATGTATCTATTTTTTATTTGAACAAGAAAGAAATAAAGAAACCAATTTGTAAATATTGTGAGATATTTAGAGAAACAAACTAAAAAATGAAAAAATGAAGGTCAAGGCCTCTCTATTTTTCTCAGTTCACTTAAACTTTTTAGATGCTACCAAACATCTAGCAAGCTATAACTATCATGCAGATTATATGATTTCTATTTTTTTTGTACTTTGGAACACTTTATAAGATGAAATTGTCTCCTCATGTAGAAGTATAAGCTACCAATTTCCTTCAGAAGTTGTTACAGGAATCAAAAGATGAACCTGTCAAATTGTAAACCAAAATTTTTGTGGTAAGAAGAGTTGATTTTGACATGAATGACATGTTGCAACAACTTTATTAAGTAATACAATTTATTTAGTTATTTGAAAATTTGGTGATTTGTGTGTAGATATGCCACCATATGAAACTGAGTGGAAAAGAGCACTCCTTACCTTATTAAGTAATATCCAGGTAAGATGTTATAAAAAATAACTTGTGCTTTTAGTGAAGCTGGTCAACCTACTCATGCTTTTCCATGCTTAATTTTTTCCTTTTGGATTGAGCTACTTATGATAAATTTTTAACTTTCCTTGCAACCTGTGTATTACCCTCTCAAGTTTTTAACTGGTTAAAAGCAATCTCTTATAAAGGATATCAAATTCCTTAGTAATTTAGATTTTCCTTTATGTTAAGGGAGGCATCTAACTATTGTTTATATAATTCAACTTTATTTGAGAGTAAGCATATTTAATCTCTATGTGGTAGATTTAGACACTAAAAGAAAGTATTTGACCTTATTAGGAAAAATAAAGCAAAAAATGTAAAAGTGCATCACATCTCTATTGAAAGTGATCCCATATCCTTTGTGATACCTGCCCTCTAGCAACTTGAATATCCTTTGTCTTTTAGTTTATGCATGAGTTTATTCATTTGATTTAAATGGCCTTGGATAACACTTGAAGAAATTAATTGTGGTAGCTGCTTGAGATATTGTCCATGCACTCCTTAATACACTTGTAGGTTGTCTTCTTTTGAAAATTTTTGAGATGAAAATATTTATTTGTTTACCATACTGCTATGAAGAAAATGAACCCTTGACAAGATTTATGATGTTTTAAAAGCCCTCTTGACTGCTTAGTTACTTTTCTTTATGTATCTTTTAAAGTTATTCATACTACCCTATCACTGTTATTATTAATTTCAATGCCCCCTTCATGGTTATGACATGGACTAATCATTGTTTATTTGAATAGTCATGACTGTGATCTCCTTTTGGGAATCTATAGTAAAGTGTCATGCCTTTCTTTGAAGTCCATTTCCTTAAATATTTTCTCTTTGCTCGTTGCTCCTTACCTCTATAGTATCCCTATATTTCATATACATAATAATAACAATTATGGTGATAACTAGTGGACATGGGTATAACATCAAGCATCGTACAAATGTAGTTTATATCTGCATATATAATACCCCAAGATACTAATATTGTAGCACTAGTCAAAGAATCATCATCAAAATATATTTGTTGATCAAATACAATGAAAAATAAAATATATTAAAATATAAAACATTGATCTTTTCTATCTACTCCACTGTAAATAATAAAGACTTCCAACACTCAAATTGGAAGGAAATTTCTACAGTCTTTATTATTTACAGTGGAGTAGATAGAAAAGATCATTGTTTTATATTTTACTATATTTTATTTTCCAAATAGCATTGGACAGTAAACTGGCCAATACACTATCAAACATAATGATTGGACCCTATGAATATATAGGTTATCAATCTTTAATCAATTCACATGAGAAATCATATTGACCAATAGTATCAATGAAACTTTGATACTATATAACAATGACTAGTCTCAGTTTGATGACATTTCAAGACCAATGCATGAATATCAATTAGGCCTCATGGCATTGAACATTGTTTTCATTCAGCCATGATATAATGTTCTTACAAGAAGCATAATACTAGTATGATTGAATGTATTAGAGGAAATAAGAGTTAGAGTAGATAAAAAGAGAACAAAAATATTGTAGTGTAACCTTATTATTATATAAATAAACGAAAAAATAGTAAGAGTAGGAACCCAAAATATCATGTTCATTATCTATGTGAATATGTGTGGAATAGAGTGACCCCTTATTTATTTCAATTGCTGATAAGGTTACAGTTTATTCTTATTCTCCTTTGCATAGTATAAGCTCTAACCAATTTTTAATATTTAGCTTAAAAGTCAAGATAGTATTCCATACTGATTCTATGTCAATAGGAGGGAGGAAGTTGTATATGGATTCTAGAATAAACATTGTAACCAAAGAATGAATTACATGGATGGAAGAAAATTCAATACAAATGGCAATAGATTTGACATATAAAACCAGAGGATGGCTCTATGATATTCTGAAGCGCTATTGTAATGGTGAAGTCAATTTAGATAGAGGCTTGCTTCATAAATAGATGGAAGTGTACGGGACATTTGAAGTTACTTGTGAGAACAAGATTTAGCTTAACCTACAAAACTAGGCAAATGAAGTGTTGTCCTTACAAAACAATTTTTTCGAGAGTGTGGAAGTGAAGGTCTATACAATATTGTTTGTATGTATTGTATTCAACATAAATATGTTAGGATCGGTCTCAACAATCATTTTAGCCTTTCAAAATGATATCATCCTTATTCAACCATACACTATTTTTTGTCAGATGGATGCAATCATTAAGGAAAACCCATTCATTATTCCCTTAATGGATTGAACTTTCAAGGAGGCCATGTAATGGTGTTGCCGATTGATATCCAAAGCAGGCATGTGAATAAGACTGATGACTATGCAGGCTATATTGTAGATAAAATTCATAGATCTTTTAACTTTATCAAGGCATATAATAGGGTGGTCCACTTCAAATGAAACTCTTTATTATGCCATACTATTTTATTTCCATAATTCATTTGTGAAGTTAGATTTGTACTTCCAAGTTTGAAAATCATATTTTAAAGCAACATCTCATCAGATTTCATTTTTAGATTTGTGCATTTTCAGAATTTCATTTCTAGATTTTGTTGTGCAAGTTCAATATTCTGATTTAAGGAGTCTAACAGTTGGAAATCATAGTAAAATCAGAATTTAATAATTTCTGGAATTAGCATTTTAAAGTGTTTTTTGGGGTCATTAACTTCAGACTATCTTCTCTTTTGTAGGGGTGGTTGAATGCCGAATTTTTTTGGTGTAAAATATCATAATTATTAGATTTTGTTCCCTATCTATGATTACAAATTATTGGAGTGTGAGTTTGATATTTTTTGAAGATCTAAATATTCAAGCTTGGTAAAGAAAAATCATGTCAGATAATATTAGTCCAGTTAAAAATGAAGATTCACTTGATAGATTGTGGGCTAGATTGAAAAGAAAGGGTGATGGGAAATGTTATTGTCCTTGCAATAATTGCAAGGGCTTAAAGACGAGAAGATTTTTAATCACAACAGCAGAGAAACATTGTAGGCAGTATGGTCATGTTGAAGGGGGGCATGATTATCGTCCATTGGTAAGTTGTTCATTATATGTGTTTATATTAATTGAATTTGTAAATGTTTATATTGTTTTAACATTTTATATATATATAAAAAATCACTTGATCATGGTTTATTTGTGTTTGTCATTATTATAAAGGTGGGACGCCCTAGGGAACGTGATATGGATTATCACGGCTCGAAGAATGTGGTTTTGCAAGTGGAGGAACATGGAGCTGTGAATATCGAAGATGAAGTTAATGATCCTATGGAAGAAGATGATCATACACCAGAAAACACAGTTGAAGATGATTGTACAAATACATTGATCCATGACACATTTAGTGGCACAACTGATCATGTTGATCGAGATGACTTTGATGATGTTCATGATTTACCTGTACTTGAGAAGGCATACGAGCCCCTTTATGAAGGCTCCCAAACAACTCTTCTCTCTGCTGTATTGTTGCTGGTGAACTTGAAGGTTATGAATGGTTTATCCAACATAGCAATCTCATGGATGTTAAGGTATGTCATATATGTCATCTTTTTTCATCTATTTTAATTTTTGTTAGTTCATCACTAGTAAATAAAGGATGAAATATGTACCGTTAATATTCTTTATATTAACAAATTATTTTTTGTTGTAGATTGATTGGTGAATTTTTGTTACCACCACCAAATATTTTACCTCGCTCATACCGAGATTTATTTGGTATTATGAAAGATATTGGAATGGAGTATCAAGCAATAGATGCATGTCCCAATGATCATATTATATATCATAACCAACATGAATTTGCAACAGAATGCCCGGAATGTCATATCAGTAGATATCAAACAAATCAACTAACAAAAAAGGTGCCTCACAAGGTTCTTCGTTATATTCTCATTATTCCACGTATGCAACAATTATTTAGGTGTGAAAGCTTAGCGCAATTTATGGATTACCATGCACGAAATAGAAGTGGAGATGGCATTCTTCGAATGCCTACGGATGGTTATGCATTTAGGGACATGGAGGGAAAATGGCCACACTTTTTAAGAAGAACCTTGTAATCTCAGGCTTTCATTGGTAACGGATGGTGTCAATCCATTTGGAGAGCTAAGATCTATTTACTTGGTGTGGCCTGTTTTTCTTATCAACAATAACATTCCTCCATGGATGTCAATAAAGAGGGAGCACATAATGTTGGCAATGATTATTCTAGGTATTTGTTTACATGAATTTTCTTTAACGTAGTAGCATCTCATTTGTCTTATTTGTTGCATAATGACTTATATATTTTTCATTTAATAGTCATGTACATTAATTTATATATATTGTAGTAAAATGGTTAATTATGTAATGTTTATGTTCATTCAACTAGGTAAGTACCAAGTTAAAGATACGAATGTATATATCGAGCCTCTTATCGACGAGTTACACATTTTTCTGGTATGTTATAATGTTCGGCTGCATGACTTTAATGATATTTAATTTTATGAAGTAGATATCATGCATGTTTTTGAAATAATCTATTCATTATATATAATTATAAAAATTGGCATATTTAATCCAATTATATATGATTTGTAGGTCTTCAAACAAAAGGGAAAATTTGCATGTCCAATTTGTGGTCCAAAGATGAAATCTCATCATTCAAAAAGTTTAGGAAAGCAGGTGTTTGATGAGTATAGGAACTTCCTCCACATAAATCATAAGTATCGAACTACTGAAAAACATCTTTTCAATGGGAAAGAAGAGACTACATCAAAACCACAAAGAATGACACCTTGCCTATGGAAGTTGGAATATAATAGAATTAATCATCAAGGTTATACATTAGATCAAATTGTTTATCTATCACATATGATATGTTTTGAATTTATATTTTTATATTGTGTTGTGTTTACTTATGTTGTAATTGACAATGATTGTCGTTGTTAATTTGTTTAACTTATATGCTTTATGAAGGTCGTCAAGGCATTAATGGTCGGCTTCCATAGGGACTGAAAAGTTATCCCAAACAATTTAGTAGGTTTCCCTACTATGAGCAGCTACAAATTGTGCATTTGTTTGATACAATGTATATTGGAAAGAATATGACATAAACGTTATGGAAAATATTGCACGGAAGCCATGACAAAGAAAAAACTGTCAAAATTTGTAGTGACATTCAGGAAGCCAATCATGCAATGAAAAATTTCATTCAATTAAATAGCGATGGAGACCAAATTAATATAAGTGCCCTTCCTTGGTTATTAACGGAGCAGAAAAGAAATGCTATAAAAGAAGTCATACGAAAAATTCGATTTCCCACAGGATTTGCTGCGAACATAAATAATATCATAACAAAGAAAGGTGAATTTGGGTCAAGGATGAAAATGCATGATTGGCATACCTTCATTAAGGTAATTATTCTAGTATATTATATATATATTTGTATATTGCATGTACTTTTCAGTGTATTATGTTTACTACTTTTGGAAAAATAATGAAAATATCATTTTATAATTGTTGCAGTATGTTCTACCTCTATCTCTCCCAGACAACTTCGACAACAATGTCAAGCAAGTTATATATGATCTTGGAAAATACATGAGGTAAGTAGCGATATTTGTTCAATTCGTTGTATATTTTTGTTAAATCTCATTAATATATTTGTGTCTTGAATCACTTGTAGATGGCTATCATCTAAAGCAATCCATAAAGAAGATATAAATTATTGGAAGAGAAAAATTCCTCGTCTAATGTGTGAAATGCAAAAGTGTCTACCTTCGACATTTTTCAATGCACAAGAACACTACCTCATACACCAAGTTGAGGAGATTGAATTGTGTGGACCTGTACACACAAGGTCAATGTGGATGGTTGAGAGGCACTTGAAATTTTTGAAGGCTTTGGTTAGACAAAGAGCACATCCTGAGGGTTCTATGGTGGAGGGATATATGGTATACCAGACCATGGTGTACATTACTGAATATCTTCCTAAGTTTGCAGCAAAGATCCATGTAGATCGCATTTGGGATCCCAACTCCATTAACAAATTCAAAGGGGAGTACCTGATGGGGAAAGGTAGATTGAGGAAAGTGATAGGTAATTATAAGATGGTCATGGAGATTAATTAGAATATATTTTACATTTGGTTTTTATGTATATTGTACTTATTTAATTATTAATCTTCAATATATACATCAATTATAAATTAAGGTCATATACCGTGGTAATTAACTAATTATATGTCGTTTGTGAATTTCATTTTTTTTTGATATAGTTGGTCGAGAGTGAGATGCACTACATTTGTACATCGCAAACAATCTTGATTGGATGACGGTATGGATTGAACGATGTCAACAATCTGGTCATGCATTAACATGGGAAGGTGTGGCTTCATTGGTTAAAGAAGCTCATTGTAATGGAGATTCTAATGTTACACCAAGGGAAATTGATTTAGCATATGGTTTAAGAGATAAACAGGTACATATAAATATATTAATCACCCATATTATTTAATTATTTTTAATTATATTGATGTATACATATGTTGAGATTTGTTTCTTTGCATACATTCGGCCAAGAATAAATATGTTTATCAACTGACGATATTGCAATAATTTTTACATGTTTGACATATTATAGGTGAAACACCACAAGGCTATGTGGTGCAATGGTCATAAATTTTGATTCAAAAAGTTGGATGACATGAAGAAAACTTGTGATTCTGGGATAACTACAGTCTTTCAGGTGACTAATGTTTCATCTAGAAGTGACATACATCCAAAAGTCTCAGGAAATCAATACTATGGGATTTTGGATGATATACTTGAGTGTGACTTTAAGTCCTTCAAATTAGTTATGTTCGTCATCCTATGGTACATGCTATGATTGAATGAAAAATGATCTCGAGAGAACTGTTATTGAACATGATAATGGATTTAGCATGGTTAATACAAGGTATTTTGAGCGAGCTAGAAATGAGCCCTATGTTCTTCCAAGCCAATGTGAGCAGGTATTTTACTCAGAGGTTCCAAGTAAACCGGGTTGGCCATATGTTGTTAGACATGATCCAAGAGGAAGGCCGGTAAAGTATAATGTGGTGGAAGAAGAAAATATCGAAGAAATAGAAGATGATGTAGATGATGATTAGGATCAACAGTTAGTTGATGATGTGTCTGACGAAGATGTCGAAGAGGAGGAACTAGATCATGATGATGTATGAGTTAATGTTCATGAAGATGATATTGGTGTGGATGATGACATTATTGAAACTGATATCAATGATGATGATGATGATATGACCAATCCTTACAATGTCAAATCTGGATCGGATGATACAAACAAAGAGTTGGATGAAGAAGAAGATCAATGACATTGAAATGTATGAATTATGCGATTGTATTATCTATTTGATATTAATTTATTGATAGAATTATATTTGACTTATGTGGTTACATAATTAATTCATGATGTTTTTAATTTTTATGCCATTACATAATTAATTCATGATATACTTTTTAATGTTTAATTTTAATTCATGATGTTACAACTATTGTAGCTCTCCTAGAAATTTCCATATGATCATAATGAATAGTGTTTTGGGAAATTTCATGAAAGATGACACATTGATCGTAGTAGTCAAATAATTGCAAAGTCATTTAGATTTTTTAGACCAATCACCCTTCGCAATGTCATTTTTAGGATCATCTCCAATTTGATTACTAGGACACATAAGGTAGGATTTGATTGGCTTATCTTGGACGAACATTGTGGCTTTGTGTAATGTGAGAAATTTTTGGATGGGGTAGTGGTGCAGGAGCACCTACACCTCATAAAGTGATCATTGTAAAGGTTGTTGATGGTTGAGGATTTAAAATACAAGCTCTTGACATTTCAAAATCTGTGTTTTTCTTCAAAATTTATGTATTTTTTCTATTTTGCAGCACTGTACAGTCACATATAGCCATATTTTGATGTGAAATGAATTCCATGTCTTGAATATATGTGTTATCTTTGATTTGAATCTTATTTGAGGGATTAAGGCATTGATTTGAGTTAGAAAGCTTCATTTCTTTGCATATAGCTCAGTTACCCTATTTTTGAGGGTTTTGTAGTCCAAACATGATATAAAGAGGCTCTTACACTTTTTTTTATTACTGTAGCTTGTGTAAGAGGCCCCATGGATACTGTTGTAATTTTAGGATGCATGAATAGGGAGTAGGATGAGAAATAAAGAAGGTATAGCTGCTGTCCTCAAGAGTTTTGTGAAGAAAAGCATGTGAAATGAGAGGTTCAAGCCTAGGTTTCAACAAAATATGTATGGGTGATCTGATTTTATGAATTTTTACCCATGTAAAAACCTAATGGGTTGTGTCTGAGTTGGTTTTAAGGTCTGGGAGGTTGTGGAAGTAGGAGATTCAATAAACCCTCATGATTTTGGTCTAAAATAAGGGTTTTTGGGTTTGGCAAGAATTTGGCCGTACAAGTGGAATATTTTTGTGGATTTGGAGGTTTGGAGGTTGTTAGCTCTCAAAAATGCAGGTAAGAATACCTCAATAGGTTTCCAATCTCTTGATATGTTTTAGGGTAACAAACAAGGCCAAATGATTTGAACCTTCTTCTCTTCAAGTGCTGCCAAACCTAGGTGGGTCTACCTTTGTGAACTGAGTAGACTTAAGTGATGTGATTTTGTTTACATAAATCTATTCACAATGGAAATATTAGAGTGAACAAATATAATCCTAATAAAGTGTATGTGTAATATTAGAATATGTCCAGTTAACAGATGTAAAAAATAAAATGGACAAACAACTTTGCCAATTTAACTATATGTATATATAACTTTAAGTTATTTTTATTTTAACTAAAAGTACTGAAGTTACAACATACAAATTAAATGATATTTATGATTGTAAAATTTATGATTAAATATATCTCTCAGAATCTTTTTTTTCCCAATTTGAAAATAATTCTATATTATAAAATACATTTATTTAAATTTTAAGATGAAAATAGCAAGGAAAAATCAAACAAATATCTTTATGAAAGAAGTATATTGGCGTGAAATTAAATATGATTTGTATTCCAATGTAAAAACTACAAAGAATGGAAACAATTCTTTCAACACATAAACTATTATGTAGTAGTCAATTAAAATGATCTAAATAGTCTAATAATTTGACCATTAGCATATAGCAATTTCTATAGAGTTGTAGATCTCTTCCATTTCAAAAACACAAAACAATATTAGGTAGATAATCAAACATCTTTCATTTCTATAGTGACTTATTTATCCTAGAGGAACTAGTATATAGTATACAAAGAAAACCAACAAACCCACAACTACCCTTATTTTGAAGGAGTTTAGTTTTCTCCCCTTCTTGATCTCCCTAATATTGTCTAATTATTTTAAAGAGAGAAAGGGTCATAACACAACTTTATTCATCCCACTAAATAGCTTGGTTAATGAAACTTGACAAAAGAAAAAAAAAACAATTGTTACATTTGGCATTGAAACTGGATTTTGTTTACAACAATCTATTCACAATGGCAATCTTACAGTGAAAAAATATAATCCTAATAAAGTGTATGTGTAATATTAGAATATGTTCAATTAACATATGCAAAAAATAAAATGGATAAACTAAAAGATGAAAGCGTGAGACCAGTGCCTTGTTGGGTGTATGAAGTCTAATGAAGATCTAGAAAAGTGTAATCTGTGAGGACAATAATTCAAACTGTTTGGCACACAGATGTAGTTTATAACTTGTATAAACATGCAAGTAAATGATTGACAAAATATACTTGAGATAGAATGACAATCCTAGTTATGCGATTCTTCTTATTTATCCAATTAATACTCTTCAGGATTGACTAGAAGGGTTTAATCTTTACTTGAAAGAACCAAATAATCACATAGCACAAATACATCAAATGTGTATTGGTAAACTAAATATATGCTTGATATATTAATTTAAACAACATAAAATCATTTTGACCAGATAACTGTATAATTCCACAAACAGCTGATACCAAGATTGAGCCACAAGTTTAGACATCTTCATTAACTTCATCAAAATTCATACATGCATCTGAGTCTTTTAAATGAAAGTTTCATTGCAAACTATCTACTGTATCTTTCTCCTATCCACCTATATCTGTTTTACATTATGAAATAGATATAAATATATCAAAATTGTGAAAGGGCGTGTCCTTTCAGAAATGTCTTTTTCTTAACAACAATAACAAACTAGAAATTATACTATATTGAGCCATAAATAGATGTTTGACAGATAATCTTGGTAGGTTGGCCTCTTGTGTGTATCGGCATCCTCTAGCACATTCCTGATGGATATCTCCATTTCAAACATATTCTCATTCTGTTCACATGCCCCGTCCATTGTTAAATCGTTTCATGTGGCTGTCTCCATAATTGTTTGCATCATTGTCTCACGTTCCTTCATCCATATATCTTTTCCATTTAGTTACCCTCCATCTTCTAACAACATTGATACTCCCATTTTTTTGACATTGATCATCCCCTACTCATCACCTTGCAATTCATCATGGAAGTCTTTATGTTTTTTCATAAAATTGTTTCGAGTATCAATAGCTATGTTATCAGGAGCATCCCTTTGGTTTATTTCTTGGAACTTCTCTCGGATCCTGCCATCTATTCTCTTATGTTCTTGTAGTGCAGTAAAATTGTGTGAATGTATTCCCCATACTCAACCAAGTCATTAAATTGGTCTGCATCTTCCTTATTATTGTAGTGAGTGCATCACATTTACCTTGTGAGTACGCTTTTGATTCTTCCCACTGGTCTCTTGCCTGGGAGCTTTCACCATGAGTCAATTGCTTTGTGGATCCCAGCGTGATTCCCATCATGTCCTTCAAGTGATCATTTTGTCTGAGTAGTCTCTCGTTATTAATCTTGTACATTTATTTTTCCTTGATTAGGTTTTGGATTTGGTCTTTATTTAATTTGGCCACATTAATCCCAATTTTTGCTATAGCTATTGGATCAACCTCACCAACTTTTAACATCATTACATGTCCAAAATCCTATTTAGTATCGATTACAACAGATTTCTTGTGTGGAGGATACATGGACCATATCATAAGTGATCGCTCATCTGGGTTATGCTTAGATCTTGCATAAATCTCTGTTACCCCCTCAGGAGTGAGTTTATGTGTGGCATTAATATTCTTCAGAAAACTATCAAAAACCAAAGTAGAGTTTAAATCCAACCCAGGAAAGATCATGAAACTTGCATCTTCTAATAATTTCCTTCCTTTCTTAGGGTTCATGCTCTTCATTTCTTCTTCCGCAACTGATTTTAATTTATTCAATAGTTGTTCCTCATTACTTGGTGTAATATTCTCCACTAATTCCCTTATTGATTTTCTTTTAATTTGCACAAAAAGGTTTTAAATTCTGAGGTTTTAATGAATTCATCATTAGCCACAAATGATTTATATGCTATCTACCTTGTGTTAGTATCTGCACTCTCTTCAACAAATGGTTCCCTGGGAACATACTTGTAGTCTTGAGTTCTCAATCTTGAAATTTTATCAATTGTACTACTAGGCCTACCATCACCAGATGCCTCTTCATCAGAAGATAATAGTTATGTATCTTGCAATCCCTTGTTATACTCATCAAGAAATTTTTCAGCTTCCTTTGCATCCAAATTCCTGATCAAGTCATCATACAAATAGGGTATATGATTGTATCCTCCCAAGTTCATTTTATTTTTGGAAAAATCAATATACCCTTTTGGATCAAATCCTTTTCGCAATGGACCCTTCTTCATGTTGTATTGCACAAATTTGTTGAGAACCATGTCCTATCCATCCCTTGCTAATACAATGAAATCACCGAAGCATAATGTACTAGGCATAAATGCCTGCTTTCCGAAAGAACTCATATTCATAACATCTAAAAAGTCCAATTGCCTAGCAATCTCCAAATATGCAATCCTATCAAGTACTGTCTTGGGCAGAATGAAGGGTCCATCTTCAAATCCATATACTCTTATCATGGTCGCATCTTCTAGATAGTACCAGTCTCCCAAATTGTGGTTGACAGGTCTATTGAAATCCTTACGCCTTAAAAAACTTTTTATTTCATTAGACAATGAGTATTCACAATGACTATTGTAAAATTTGTACAATGGTTTCACAAAAAACTCTTCAAAATATAGATAACAAGAATTAGAAAATCTGCAATCCCAGGTGGCAATCCAGAGTTGTACTGGTAATAAGCTTCCTTCCTTATCAAATTGTACAACCCTCAGTTTTTTAGGCCATATCTGCAATTATTGTCCATAATAAAGTATCATATGCATAAGGATTGAATAAGCATCCAAGTGCAAGATAGGAGCTCCACTTTTTAATGCCATCAGTCCTGAATCAAGTAATTTAAAGATGTGTGAAGCATAATAAAAAAACCTTGAATTTTGACACTGGATGTCCACTAAAATTACCATGGGTACAATTGACATGTGCTCAAGGGCCTCCATTCCTATCACTTGACACACTGAAAAATATGTGTACCTCATGTAGGGTTCAAACAAATCAACATGGAACGGGGGACCATCACTACCATTCAGTGGATTTGAAACACCATCTTTCTTAGACCTATGTAGTGGCAACCTCCAACCCTTGTACAAAGTATCCATCCTCCATAATTCCTTTTCCATCTCTTCAAGTAGAATTTTTTCACCACACACTCCCTCTAGGTTAAAAACCTCACAGATGGCAACTTCGAATACATGTTTAAATTTTTTTCTTGATGGATCACAAATAGATTTATAGTTTGGATTATAATTGGTAGCTAGCATCTTCACCAATTCTACATTTACAAATACATTGGGGCAGACTAGTTTCCCTAGGTTTAACTTCCAAGGATTGCACACTGGTTCGTCTTGGTTCCTTTGTTGGTAATGAAAAATAAACAACTCATATCCCCTAATTGGGGTCCATATGTCTCGTATATGCTTGCATTTATCCTCTAAATTTTCCACTTTTGCCCTAAGTTGTGCAGATCACCTGGCCTTAGGTCCTGAGCTGGGCAATTGATCAATTAAGTCGTGGTTTAACTTCCTCTCAGCTACCCCCGGTTCCTTCTCTGCTTCAATTTTTTGCTTTTTATCCTCTAAGGTTTTTACTCACTCTGTTCCCTACCTTTTGATTTTCCTGAGCTAGTGCTTTCCATTTTATGAATCACAAAATCAGAAATTTAATTGTAGGGAACTTACAAGTTTATTTAGAATTTTTTGACTGCAAGATCCTTTGGCCCTTCGTCTGTTCCTCTACTGCTAAATTTGAATTTTTTTCCTTCAATTACTTTTCTCAATTCAGGAAATCATCAACACATTTGGTAGTAATATTGCCATTAATGTCCTAGCTTTGAACACAAGCATAGATGATCTTTGAATTTACCCACTGTCACATCAAATGTTCTATCAGTAAGACAATTGAAACTTTGGGCGATCCTTTTATTCAGGCTTGACTAATGTTCATTAAACATTCTTTTTTTCGGGGAGACATTATGCCGATATCACATAATCTATCCATCTAATTCATATAAATGTCGCCAAGAGTCACCCCAATGACTATCTTGATTTGTTTTTGTCTTCATCGGCAAGACATGGTGTATTGCTAAGATATTTGGTAATTTTTTTGATGTTATAAGTCTCCCCGATGATTATTCCTTCGATCTCAAGTATGTCACCAAGACTCCTACCGATGTAATCTTATCGGCATGACATAGTGGGTCGGGAGGAAATTTTGAACTCATTTCGATAGCGTTTTTCTTGGTGATAGTATGTTTCTTTGTTTTGTTAGCAAGACACGATGAGTTTTTCGGCGATGATATTTCATCAGTGAGCCAAATGCACTCGGGCTGACTCAGGGATCTTACTCCGATGGTGTTGGTCTAGCCGATACAACTCCTTGTGCTTTGATCGGTGAGACAAGACATGTTTCTTTCTGATGGAACTTTATTGGTGAGACCTATATTCTTGGTATGACCTTTTCATTTCACCCCAATGGAACTTGTCTTGCCAATGATATGGGTTATTTGAATACTAGATTTTGGAGGTTTTTCATGATATCAAATGGTTAAGAATGATGTGATCATATGTAACTATTAATGGAACTTCAAATTTTTGCTCTTTGGATTCCATTTTATCTTGCCTTATGTCTCTAGTCTTTCATATTGTTTGAAAAAACCTAAGGTTGGGGTTTTTGTTTTTGTTGAAAGTGTTTCTGGATTAGATTGTGTTTGTTTTTTTGCATCAATGTTTTAGATCACACTCTGTGATCCATCAACATTTTTTTTGAGTCCAACAAACAACTCCCTTTTCTTTATGTTATTCTGCTAAAAAATCCAAATGGCTCCATTGGTCGTAAGGTTTTATGCAAGGCTACCCATACCGATCTCTATCTCCACTCGTCTTCTCATCATCATCCTAGTAAAAAAATTAGCATTCTCAAAACCCTTGCTTAGAGAGCCTACAAGATTTGTGATGAGGATAACAATGCAAGGGTTGATGCACCTTCATCAAGTTTTTAAATTAAATGGTTATTCTAGAAAGAAAATCTCAAGGGCCCTCAACCAAGCCAAATCTAGCTTCCTTTCTAGGTCCAACCCCAAACATTCCTCAGTCCTTCCTAATGTTTCTCTTCCTTGTGTTGAAGGTATCTCCCAAAAAACCTCCAAGATCCTTCTTAAAAAAGGCCTCTGTTGTGCTTTTAAACCCTTCTCTACCTTGAGAAAATGTATTCCTTCCCTCAAAGACTCCAAGGACATCTTTCTTGACTCTGGAGTCTATAAGATTGTTTGTTCGTGTGGCATTCCATATATTGGGGAAATCAGTCATTCCTTTACCACCAGAATCAAGGAGCATAGTGCCAACATTAGACATGAATGCACCTCCAAATCATCCCTAGCCGACCACTCCTCTTCCACCAAGCACCACATTTGTCTAGAA
Source organism: Sequoiadendron giganteum (assembly GCA_007115665.2). Lineage (NCBI taxonomy): Eukaryota > Viridiplantae > Streptophyta > Pinopsida > Cupressales > Cupressaceae > Sequoiadendron > Sequoiadendron giganteum. Next base: position 227,688,425 of record CM021105.1, read on the forward strand.
AGTGCCCAAATCTTATCCAAAGAAGATAATTTCTTTAGGAGAAATCTTAAAGAAGCTATTGAATCAACCATAATCCCCTGAACCTTAATCATGATGAAGGTTCGAGTTTGAGCTTGTCTTGGCACCCATTGCTTTCCAACTTAAGATCCCAGAATCTTCCTTCTCACCTCTAGTTTTTTTCATGTTGGTTCCGTGCTTCCCTTTCATCCTCTTGGCTTCTCCTCCTTCTCCTTTCCCTTCTCCCCTTTCTCTCCTCCTATATGATGGAACTTCAAAATTTTACTCTTTGAATTCCATTTTTTCTTGCCCTTGTCCTGGTCAGTCATGTTGTTTGGGAAAAAACCTAAGGTTGGGGTTTTTGTTTTTGGCCTTCATGAAAATATTAATGTTCTAGGTTACGCCTTGGGTGGGATCTATTCGGTCGTTACCTTTTGGAGTGGGTTTTAAAACAACTTATGCCCCATTGCTTCATGTAGGCTGGGCCCCTTTTAATAAACTATTTTAGATATTTTGCCTGACTTTATTATTCCCTAAGTCTAGGTTGGCTCGTGCCCCACTTTTAAATACAACTTTAAGCTATTGTTTGTCATCGGCCTAGGTGGTGTCCCCTTGTCCATTTAATAAATGTTTTATTTTTGCAGGGAACAATTTTAAATGACCGTCGATCAACCATCGGTTGATCTCTATCATTCCCCACAATCCCGTGATGACCCCACCACAGAGTCTCAACTTAATGCGATATCATGGGCGAGCGCCACGTGTCTCATCTGGTGATGCCGAAAATATAATCAAATTGCTTTTATATATCTATCAGGTTTTAATGTGTTATACAACAGGTTACTAAAGTGGCTACGAGATGCATGTGCTCAAAATCAACGGAGATGTTATAAGCTCGATGAAAAAGCTACTCGACAGTTATATTCAACACTGGTGACTATCTTGAGCGAACACGATTGCCGATGGTGGAGATCAACGGTTGCCCACCATCGCGTGATTAGAAGATGCAAGGTGTTTACTGATCGCGATATCACAGGCACGTGCCACGTGTATTTCTTTGGCGATGCAAAATGTGGCAAGCCCTTGGTGCTGAGATGGAGATTATGTCAGCCTTTTTGAAGGCAGTTGTTCGATGATCTGACAAAAGTGAATGATCGACGGTTGGAATTTGAATTCGCATCAAATGCAATTGGAGCCGTTGGTGCAGCATGCAAGTAAGCTTTAATGGTGAACGAGACATCTACTGGCTCGATTTGATTGACATAAAGTGATTTTATTTCACTCTATTTTCTCACAAAGTATTCAAGCACCTTTGCAAAATCATTTGCAAAGCCAAGGATGAAGTTACGAGCTGTCACAGCAAGGATTTGGTCTTCTACAGAGCATAAACGTTGTGAGTTGTTTTTTGTGCTTCCTGGTAAATTTAATTCAGATTTTGAGAAGAATTGTGGTGTGCTTGTCGGAAAGCTTGTTGATAGTTGTTTTAGGGCTATTGGTTAATTGAATTGTAAGAAATTTCAAGGTTTTTCTGTAATTTCATTTTCTGTATAGCCCTAGTTTGTTCGAAAGATTTGAAATTTTAAGGAAGCCCTAGTTTACTTGAGATGGCACCGCCAAAGAAACATTCTGGCCATGTTGATTATTTATAGAGGAATTTGTATGATGATTTCCTGGATCAACTCCCATTGTCAACAAATGATAGGAAGAGGGGTTTGGTTTTGATGGATGGAAGAACCCTAGGTGAAGGATTAGTATGCAAGAATTCCAACATTGCAGATGCTAGGGTTCCCATGACTAGTCTAGAGATGTTTAGGCTGTGGTATGGACACCAGAATTTGCCTCACCCTTTCTCAAATGGTTGGAGATATGACATGGGGAATATGGTGGTGCCAAATGTGTTCCCCGATGTGGATTTTCTCAGGGCAGTGGCAACACGTTATGACCCTGTTACGAGAGTGATCAGAGATAATGATGGAGGGATTTTATTAAGTATAAACAGGGAAGAAATTCAACAAGTTTTTGACCTGAGTGAACCTATTCCATTCTTTATTCAGATAAATCTTGAGGAGATGAAGCAGGATTATGCAACGTCAAAGTCACTTTTCAAGTTGAAGCTGCTTCCTCCTCATCTAGCAAGGGTAGGTAGTTCAAGGATTTATATCAGTCCAAGTGACCAAGAGACTTTTAGGCTAAATTGTTTTGCAAACCATTTCTTGGCTACCTTTTATTCATTGTGCCAAATATTGGGTTTTAACCTTAACACAGTAATGCCATTTGCCTATATGTTTATGGGGGTGCAAATACAACACCCTAATTTCTCTATGGTTTATGATTTTGCATCTTTTCTGGCAGAGAAGATACATGAAGGGCTATTAAAGTTGCATGTAGGGGATGCAGGCATTCCATTCTTTTGGTATTCCCTACTGATGTACATGTTCTTGTACAAGAATGTTGACTTCTTCTCAGAGAAGATGGAGTTGAGGTAGGAGGTAAATGGAGAAAGATTATCAGTGCAGGCTTGGACTGTAGATTTATCATACAACAGGGAGAGTGTCAGTTTTGAGCAATTTGATAATTGCTTTGCTTCTAGACTCAGGGCTCGGTTGACAGTAAATGTACCTAGGATCCTTGATGATTTACATGACTTTCTCAGACCGAAGGGGAGGAAGCTAGATTTAAAAGTTTGTCACAACTGGGGTGACATTATCTTGTAGCCAGTCAACACTATTTTAAGGGTGTATGGCTTCCAAGGAACTCTACATATCCTCCCATTCAATGTGCCAACAAGAGTGAGGTTTGTTGAGATAATGTGGAAAATAGGTTGTATTCATGAAGACAACCTAACAAGGAAGGGAAAAGGAACTCTTTTCCCTAATTATACCTTTGTGTCTCATTTTGTGTTCTCAAAGCGAGGATGGGTCCACTTTGGGAGGTTTTTTGATGATTTTCATTTAAGGTGTGGTCCTAGGCGACAACATGACCCTGAGGGCTTCTTTTCCCTTTTTAGACAATGGATAAAAGGTGGAAGATTTGCACATGAGTTCAATTTTCCCGAGGATCTGATCAGGAATGAATTTGATTTGAACAAGCAGGAATTGAACAAGGAAAAATGGATAGCATATGAGAAGTTATTGACCATTGTGCATAAAATGGATCCCAAATATGATCCATTAATGGAATTCACCCCATTCCATAAGAAAATTGATTTCTTGATGGACAAATTCAAGGAGATCATGGGTGTTTTGATGAAAAAGAAGGTCAGCTTGGAGTTGTACTTCGGCATACAAAAGCCAGATGTGAGGCCTGTTGAAACAAGCCAACATATCAACCGACAGTGAATTGGCCTCTTTATAAGAGAAAGAGGAGTGATAGTAGTGATGAGGAGGAGGAAGATAAGAAAGGAAAACAAATCATGAAGGCATCAACACAACTAGGTCCAAAGATCAGAGCACCTGGAGGAATAAAGATCATTGATTTGGACTCATCACCAGAAGATAATCCTGCACTACCACCATCAGAGCCAAGCCCCAAGAGGAAAAGAGTTGAAGAGGCACAAGAGAATCTGATGAATGAAATCATTGTCATAGATTAGGACATGCAGGTTGGTATTCCTTCCCCTCCCAGGTCAACTCAATTGGTTCTGTCTGATATGGATGTGAAGGGACAATGTGTGCAAGATGCCAGGATGGAGGCATGCAAGGAATTTTGATGATGCATTTGTTAAAACTCCAGTTTTCTTACAACTGGTATGGAGAATGAGACTAGAAGAATATCAGGACAAATGCAAAAGGAGAAGAGAGTTGAAACCTGATAGGTCTAACCAGGAGAATGATGATGAAGTAAAGGTTGAATTGATGGAAGAATTGAATAGCATCACTCCTAAGGAGGGGAGGAAATTAGAAACTCAGGTTGGTGTGCTAATTTTGCTTGAATGGGATATAACATATGCAGTAGAATTTAATGCTAATTTAAAATCCAAGCATCCCATGCAAAATTCAAAGGAAGAGGTCAAGGAAGCACTGCAAGATTCTGCCTTTAGTGAGGAGTATGAGACCCTAGCAATTTGGGCATTGGCACCTCAGGGTAGAAAGCCTAATGTTACTGGAATTAGCCCAAACCTAAGGGGAGGGTTAATAATAAAGAGAGCCTCTGAAACTTCAACCATAGAGGCTGCAAACCTAACTGTGAATGTGGCCAAATTGGCCTAGAAGACTGCTGAGAGAGAAGAAGCTAAAAAGAAGAGCTTAATGGAGAAATACAATATTATAATTGGAGAATACAACATGTTGCAACAAAGGAATGTTGAGCTGCAAATTGAGGTGGATAGGTTAAAGTATAGGCAAGTTGGGGAGTCCTCAATGATCTTGGTATCATGACACTTCCTTCCACATCAGGATCAATACCTCCTACTTCTCCAATTGTTTCTACTATGGGGTCCCCCATCGAAACTCCTTCTCTCAGTCCTACATTAGAGCCAGTTGAAGAAGAGATTGAATACTATGTGGATCTTACTAAGAAGTAGTTTCTAAATAAGATTACAGAGTTACAGGAAACTTTAAAGGAAAGTGAGGGGGGAAGACTTGTAAAGAAGAGTGAAGTTGTTGACACAATTTTGAGGCACTTAAATGAAAAGGTTGATGGCAGATTGCCATCAGTATATTCTTTGTATTCTTTATTTTTGGATGCAATAAAGAAAATTACTAGGGATCAAGTAGTAGTTTTTCCCTTAGTTGAGAAGTGGATCCTTAGGGCCAATGATTTAGATATCATGTATAAAGCCTCTAGATTTGATATAGATAATAGGCCCCAATCATTAAGGCCTACTCAAATTTTTGTAAAGTCACTGTAGAGTTTTCAAGCCTTACTAGATGATTTGAGTAGGAAAATCTGAGAATTGGTAAAGAGTTTTGATGATTGGAGTGATACATCTTTACCTGATATAATTGATGAATAGGTAAATATTAAATCACTGCAGCAGTGGTAGGATAGAGCAGATGAGGTCATCAATGCCTGAATCAAATTGATTTGTGATGACTCAGACTATGACCTATTGGTGAGTTGTATGGACAAGATCATTAGCATCAACACATTTTTGGAGTCTTGTGAGAGAGAGGCAAATTAGGTAGCGGTGAAATACACACCTTATAGTGCTAAGGTGAATGAGGTGGTTAATTTTGATTGGCTGATAGATGAAGAATATTAGATATGGGTGGATAAATACTTAACCAAGGAAGAGTAAGACATAGTTGACTACTGGCGGATAACAACTCAGACGTTGCAGTTATAACAGATTCTGGTTATGTTTTGATGGTAGTTTTGGCACAAGTTTCTTGAAGTTTGGCTGATGCATCAACCATTTTCAGCGGATGGGATAAACAAGAAGATTCTCCAGGGACTCAATTGTTGTAACAAATTTTTGAAATGTCACAGGGTGGTGCAAGTGATCGGTGACATGTGTATTTCTGGTCTAATGCTTGTTTGCTCCTTCATTCTCTATAAGGATTTCAAGGCCAGAAATACGAGTTAGCAAGTTAGATAATTTTGGGTCGAGTCTAAGTAAAGTTGTAGAGCAAATTTAAAAAAGCTTGTTGGTTCAGTGAAAATGCAAGTTAGGTTTTGTGTCATTTTGTAGTAGGTTTTGAATTCATGGGAATTTGATGTTTCATGACAGTACTAGCATTTGAATGGGAATGATTCATTTTGAACTCATGTCTCTCCATTGTATAAGCATATTAGAATCTTGAATAAAATAATCAAGGGTTGTTTCGTTCATCTCACTGTTGTGGTGTGTATGATTCTCATTTTAGCTTTAATTCAAGGAATTAGTTAAAATGCTTGAATGGGGTCATAGGTGGATATGTTTATATAAGGATTTGATAAGTAGTATTGGGTTAGAATACAAATTGATGGTATTGTAAGGCAATATTATCAGAGATCTTATATGTTATGTCTTAAATCTGTCATGAATCCTTAGATGCTTATGAATTTGACTCCTTCAATGGCATATGGCACTGGTCTAAGTTTTGCTTATTTGTGGGGTTTAGTATTTGTTTGTCTTTGCTTAGAGCTTTCTACAAATTGCAAATCAATGACTATCTTAAGCTGTGACGTGTTGTTGTAGTTATCTCATGCTCCAAATAGTTGATATTATTGATGAACAACCAATTCATTTCGGTATTATCCTGTTATGTTGAGCTATTAAATGAGATTATTTGTTGTTGTTAATGTTGTTTATAATATTGGTGCAGAGGTTGTAAACACATTAAGGGATCACCCTCCAAGATCTTGCAGAGCCCAAAGTGTAGGAGGCTTTGTTAAAGTCCTCGTCAGTTGGTCCAAGTCCTTCGAGTTGCCCCTTATTGGAATTGGCAATTTCATAGGTAGATTAGAAGATAAACTTGGTTATAGTTAAAACAACCAACATTATACCTTGGTCCTCTCTTTTTCCCGCTCTTATATGTTCCCTTCTCTCTTTTTTCTCTTTTTAATTTTGATTTGTTCCTACTTCTTGCTTTGACTTAGTTCGTTTTTGCTTCTAGTTTGTTATTTCGTCATGTTTTGTCGAGTTTTTCTTTCGTGTGTCTCTTCTCTTTGGGTCTGTCCTTTTCTATTTATTGTTCCTTCTTTCCTTCTTTTTCTAATTCTTGTTTCTCATTATTTTATGACTATTCCTTAAATTTTACAAATTATACATTTTTTCTAATTATGCCGAAGGCGTATCCTATTTGAGATGAATGAGTTAAAATGGACCATCAACGGTTAATATCGACTGCGTACAGTGCAATACGATTGAAGTGATTTCATCTGTTCATCGCCATATTTTTTCCCCTCCATTTTTTTTTGTTTGTTTTACTTCTTAATATTTTACTTGTGAACTTTGCCCTTTTTTCTCATCTGGTGACACCACAATATTTACTGAATGAAGGTTTCAACAAATGAAAACAAACATCTACTTCTATAAATTTAATTTTAAAATTTGTCCGTATTTTTCAAGACTTGAAGTCAATTGGTTAATTTGAATGTATGAAATAATTGATATAGTTTGGTTTAATATATATATTTTAATTTTTTTAAAAATATGTTCATAATTTAAATATCTAATTTTGTTAATTAAATAGGTGTTAAAAGGTGAAAAGTTAAATTATAAAAATGTCTATTTTTTTGTTAATTAGAAAGAGATTAAAATAAAAATTTAAATTATTTTTAATATTTATATATTGAATGGTTTTACTTGTTTTATATATATTAGTTATATATTTTTTAATTTAAAAAAAAATATATTTATAAAAATGTTTTTCTCTTTTTTTGTTAATTAGAAAGATGTTAAAAGTGGAAATTTAAATTATTTTGAATATTTGCATTTTATAAAGTTCATATATTAAATGGTTTTTACTTATTTTATAATTTGAAAAAATATAAAAAAGTAAATTAGAAAAATAATTAAAATTGTTTTAAATTTTTTAAGATTTTTTTAATTTTTTTTTTGATCCATAAGAGACAAGTGCCACATAGTGTCTAGTACTTGCCTTTATAGTATTTTAATTATAGTATTTTAGATTTAATAAAAATAAATGTAAGTTTTGTTAATGGAATAAAAGATAGTTACATGCATTTATATTAATATTAATAATTATTAAGCTTGTTTTAATTATATTATATAAAAATCAAGTATCTTATATAAAAACAATTATATATTAAAATTTTATATATTATAAAGATATTATAAATATCAAACAAAATAAAATGATAGTATAATATAATTAGAAGAAAAAATTGATAATTATATAAATATAAAATTTATCTAATAATTATGTTACATAAAAAATATGTACAATATGAAATAAATTTATTATATTATATTAAATAATATTTATTGATTAGATAATTTAAATTTAAATAATAATTTTTTAAAATTATTTTATATAAAATAAAATATAATTAAAATGAAATGATTATGTAAAATATTTATAAGAAAGAATTGTGGGAGGTAGGGAGGGTGCCCTCCAAGGTGGTGGAGGATGGTGGCATGAACGGCCACGTTGGAGTTGTACGGGGGAGATAGTGATGGGTGGAAAGCCATGGCGATAGGAAATCAAAGCTGGCTTGTCCTATCGATCAACCAAATGCAGGAGGAAGACAACTAATCTATCTTCCCGAGGCGCAAGAACTATTAAAATCCATTCATTCATTCGCTTGCATTTAGATAGCTTGCACGTAGGAGAAGGAGGTTGGCGAGGCTAGTGGCGGTGGGTAGAAGTACTCATTTAAGGCTTGCACAGAATGTCGTGGACATTTTTTCTATTTTAGTGTTGTGGTTGAAGTCTAGTTATCATTTTGTCAAGTGCTTACTGTTGGGAGCTGAATGGCTGGGTCCTCGAAATTTCTAATAGAGGTTTCGGTTGCGGGTGTAGCTCGGTTTGGGGCAGACACCCCCATTTCGCTCAAGTCTAAGGATAGGCTGACCAACTTTTGTTTCATAACGGATCAACGCCTTAAAATATTTTTTCTCAACTATGAGCCTTTGGTGTTAGTTGCAGTCAAAATGGTCTTGGGTTTGAGTTTTCTAGAGGAAACAGAGTATGGGCGTGATAATTTGCAGATATCTTCTCATTTTTTGGCTTCCCTACTGGATAATCTGGTCCCAAAGATTGAAGCAAGGACTTTAATGAGGAAATGGTTCATACCCGGACTGTTGGGTGGTATGGATTATCTCCTTCGGGTGGTGGTGGAAGGGCGAGGATGTTCGCGTGCATTGGAGGTGGCGAAGGTGAAGGATGAAGACATGGTGAATATTTTTTCATTTCTCTTGGATCTTCAGGGTATTGGGTTGATGAAGCACCAAGCCATAGTAGTGGTTGCGGTCATCTTCTTGAAGAAATGGTTTGGGCTAATGGCGACTGATAGCAATGAATGGAGGGAGGAGTTTGAAGACTTCACATTTCTGAATAAGTTTTTGTGAAGAGAAGTGTATGGTATTAGTATTTTAGCAGCTAGTTTGTTCTCTGTTAATGCAAGCACGAATTGGTTAGATTGGTTTAAATGTAGACTTTTTAAAGTATTGAATGTTTAAAGCTATGGCCTGTATTTTGGAGGATCCGTACAAACATTTTATGGTTTTTTAGTTCTTGGTGGAATTGGTGAAATTAGCTTAATACCTGCATAGCAGATGGTTGTACTTTGGATCTATAAGTATAAATACAATATAATCCTTACGTATCAAAAAAATTTATAAGAAAGAATTAAATAGCTGTTATTTAAACATAAAATTTATATAATACTTAATATGTATATAATTTATGCTAATATATATATTAATGCATTACACATATTTTTTTAGAAAGTTAATCAAGGCGAAAAATTATATTTAAACAAATGCTTATATTATTATTTTATTTTCAGCTTCCTTCGCCCCCGGTTTTACTTGAAAACCTTGCTCTGCTTTGTATAGCATGCCACATGAAAAGAGAGATGCAATGGATTGATAACAATAATAGACGGTTAAATGTATCGTAATTTTTTTTATGGGAAAGAAAATTGTTTGGATTTCACTACTGGAGGATTGCGAAAAAAATTGTTTGAATTTCACTGCAGGAGGATTGCGAAATTTGGAAGGAAGGCGTCCTTTTCGATTTCTTACCTCATGTCCCCATGCGTCTGCTTAGCTTATTTTCATTAGCAGTTACTACTTATTTTTTCAGGAGAAATTTGTGGAGCTGGTGTCCCCATGTATATTTGATTTTGCTGCTTATTTTCAAATAGTCATTTTAAATTGTAATTTTTAAATTGTTTTTTCCTCTATTAAAATAAGAACATAATTCAACTGTATATTCTTATATTTAATTATTAATCCTTGCCATTAATTTTTATGAACTGTACATTTTTATATTTAATTACCATTTGTTGCTCTGTTAATTTTGACAAAGAATTATTGACAGGGGATTTAAATATGTTATTATTGACTAAGAATTAACAAATGAAGACATTTAGATCTGTTATAACTGTACATACAAGAAAGGATGCTAGCATAATTTGCATTCAATTTTACACTAATTATCTATGTTGTACAATTATAAATAGAGATATAAATAAAGATAAAAAATAGTTCAAACAGTTATAAAGTTCAAACAATTATAAATAAAGTTAAAAAAAAAATCTATGTTGCAATTAAATTCTTTAAAAATGGGTAGATTCAAGGCAAGATCTATATTTCAAAGAACTGTAATAAAATGTATACTTTCAATAAGACATAAAATTTAAGTTTCTATATAAAAATATGTATCTTGTTGTTGCATTGTATCACTGTAGGAAAAAATTAGAGGGAGGAATTGGAGGTAAATAAAAAGGAGGGAAGGAAATTTGTAAAGCCACATGGCATTTTTCACAATAAGCAGTTGCTGCTTATTTTCAGCCCCCCCTATTTTTTGAAGCTTATTTTTATTTCCTAAACAGTAGTTGTTCCTTTAAAATAGGAAAAGATTCCAAATTATCCTCTCCCAACAATCAAATTTATGCATGGGAACACTCCCGCTGCTTAAATTTAAGCAAAAAATAGAGTTAAGCAGCTGCATGGGGACATGAGATTAGTAGACAAGTCTTGCTTTTTTATTTTGTTTATGGTATTATTTTATTGTTTTCTCAATTTTTTGTAGTCCTTTCTCTTCTCCCTCTCCCTTTATTAAGACTTGTTTTGCAATCTCATTTCATTTTTCCTCTTCCTAATGATGGATCACTGTGTGTGATCCGAAACGTCAACAAAAAAACTTACACAGTTGAATCCAAAAGCTATATACTGCAACGTTATGGACTATGGAAAACTCATACCAACTATAGAATAATTATATCTTAATTTTTAATTTTAATTTGTATAATAAAATAAATCTAAAATCTAAATTAGAAGTTAGAGAGAGAGATTCAAAACTAAATTCTGATTAGATAGTTACATAGAAAGAATGAGAGAGATAAAGATAAATAGGAGACAAAGATGTATATAGAGGTAGAGATATCCAGAGATAAAAGAGGGAGAGGGGGAGATAAATAGGGATGTCAAAAGAGAGTAAGAGAGAGAGAGATGGAGGGTTAGAAAGATGGAGAGAGAGGTAGAGGGATATATATGGAGAGAGAGGTAGAGATAGACATATTTATAGAGAGAAAGAGATGAGAAGAGAAAGAGAAAGAGAGATATTTATATCTCAGTCTTCCTCTCTATCTTTTTGTTTCTCATTATTTCTCAATTTATCTTCCTCTCTCTCCCCTATATCTCTCTATCTTTGTCTACGCTTCTCTCTCTATTTATGAATATCTCTCTGTCTCTATCTCTCTATTTCACTCATATACACAAACACTCCCTATTCCCCTTCTCTATCTCTCTCCCTCTCTCTCTTTCTCTCACTCTTGACCCCTCTATCCATATCTCCCTATCCCTCCCCCTCTCTATCTATGTCTTATTATCTCTATCTCTCTCTTTTGTTCACCCCATCTCTCCCACTCTATATCTCTATCTCTCTATTTATTTATATCTCTCACTCCTCTCTTTATCATTCTAAAATCTAAAATCTAAATTAAAAGTTAGAGAGAGAGTCATAAACTAAATTTTGATTAGATATAGTCACATAGAAAGAGTGAGATAGAGAGATAAAGAGAAATAGAAAACAAAGATATGTAAAGGTAGAGATATTGAGATAAAGAGAGGGAGGGGGAGATAAATAGGGATATCGAAAGAGAGTAAGGGAGAGAGAGAGAGAGGGAGAGATGGAGGGGTAAGAAGATAGAGAGGGGAATATATAGAGAGAGATAGGTAGATATATGTATATATATATATGGAGAGAGAGGTAGAGATAGACATATTTCTAGAGAGAGAGAAAGAGATGAGAAGAGAAAGAGAAGAGAGAGATTTATATCTCTGTCTTCCTCTCTACCCTGTATTTCTCTCTATCTTTGTCTTCCCTTCTCTCTCTATTTATACATATCTATCTTCATCTATATCTCTCTCTTTAACTCATACACACAAAAACTCTCTATTTCCCCTCTCTACCTCTCTCCTTCTCTCTTTCTCTCACTCTTGACCCCTCTATCCCTATCTCCCTATCTCTCCCCCCTCTCTATCTATATCTCATTATCTCTATCTCTCTCTTTTGTTCACTCCATCTCTCCCACTCTATATCTCTATCTCTATTTATTTATATCTCTCACTCCTCTCTCTCTATTTCTATCCCTATATCTTTACCTCCACCTCCCTATCCATCTATCTCTCTCTCTCCCTATCCCTCTCTATCTCTCTATATCTCCCTCTATCTATATTACTCCCTCTCTCCTCTCTATCTATTGAGCTATCTCTTCCTCTCTCCCCATATCTCTCTCTCCATATCCCTCCTCTCTATATCCCTCCTCTACCTATCTCTCTCCCTTTCTCTTCCTCCATCTCTCTATATCTCCCCATATCTCCCTCACTCACTCCCTCCCTACCCCCTATCTATCTATTTGTCTCCCTCTATCTCTAGACATGTCTCTCTCTCCTTCTCACTCTTCCTAGAACTCTATATCTATATATATTTTCCCCTTTATCTCTATCTCTCCATATTTCTTCTTTCATCTCTCTCTATCTCTATCTCATTATCTCTCCATCTCTCTACCATATATATCTTCCTCACTCTACTTCTCTTTATATATCACTTCCCATCTCTATATGTATCTTTCTATATATCACTCTCTCATTCTCCAGCTCTCTCTCACTCTCTCCCTCCATATCCCCCTCCTCCATCTCCATCTCTATCTACATCTCCATATCCATCTACATATCTATCTTCCTCTCTATCTCTATCTCATTACCCCTCTCTTGATCTCCCCCCTCTTTCTCTCCCTCTTTATATCCCTATCTCTCCCTCTTCCTCTCTTCCTATTGCAAAATTAATATGATTCGAGTAATGGAGCTTGATTATATTCCTAATTCAGAGGTTTTGTAAGTGGATGCATAGTTGGTTTGAACTTATCATTTCTCCATTGAGACATTTTTTTTTTTTTTTTATCATTGGCTAAATAACCTACCAATTGACCTCATGTACTACACAAATGTATAAAAAATAGACCAATTTTTCTCTAATTAACCTTCCACACCTCTTCGGTGTACCCATTGCACACCAATGTGCAATTGCTAGTTATTTGTTACTTTTAAATTTTTTGTTTGCTTTTAATCTCTTTTCAATTTTCTTGTTAATTTATTTTTGTACAATTTATTTTTTGATTAATTATTTATAATTTATAATTTATATGTAAACATATAATTTATAAATTTTATGTTTAATTATAAATTATAATTTATATAATTATAATCTCTTTATAATTTATTCTCTTTTAAATTTGTTATAATTTAAAACATATTTCTTATTTGGTTATTTTTTCTTTATATATTATATATTTTAATTTATTTTCTCCTAATTTATTTTGTTTATTGTTAAAATTATATGTTTATTTTCTTGTTATTTATAATAATTTTTGTTTATTTTTAAATTTTATTCCTATTAATTTTTTGTTTGTTTATGCCTAATTTATTGTTATGTTTTTTATAAAATATTTTTCTTTTAAACTTTAGATTTTTAATATTTTATTTTTTGGTTCATTTAATTTTTACTATTTTTTATCAATACGTTTATTTATATTATACTCTTTTACTTATTTGTTTTTTTCTCTTAGTTTATTATTTTCATGTTTTTTACTTCTTTTATGCTTATTTATTATTTTTGTTTATTTATTTATTTTTATTAGTTACTTTTATTAATTTTTTATCTTGTTTTTTTAGATTATATGTTTATTTACATATAATTTACAATTTAATTGTATTTCTATTTTATACATTTATTTAAAATTAAGTTTCTAATTTAATTTTGAAAGTCTCCTTGGTTAAATTTTATGTTTAGTTCTTATTTTTTATATATATTTTTTTATTTATTATTTTTTTATTTAATTATAATTTTTTTGGTAACATATAATTTATAATTTATGTGTTAACATATAATTTATAATCTATATGTTCATAAATTATTTGTCTATTTTTAGATTCTTGGTTATTTATAAATTATATAAATAATCATATAATTTATAGATAATGATATTTATATGTTTTTTATTGTGTTCTTTATTTTACTTTATTTATTATTCTTTAGTAATTTTGTTTCATTTTTTGGCTTGCTTTTCTTTTTTTATTTTTCCTTAATTTTTTTTCTATCTTTTCTCTTATTTTTATTTCATTTTGTTCTATTTATTTTCATTCTTTTATTTTTATTTATTGGCTTGTTTATTTATAATTTGCTTGCTTTACATTATTTAGATTTTTTCAATTTTAGTTTTTCCTTGTTTGTCTCTTTATGTTTACATCATTTTTTTTTTATTTGCTTGGTTATTTATTTGCTTGTTATTTTTTCCTTATTTATTAAAAATTCTAAATTTTCTTGTATTATTTTTGCTTGCTTCTCCTCCATTTGATTTTGGTTTGATTTTGTACTCCTTTATCTTTTTTTGTTTTACATCTTTCTCTCCATCCTTGGTTCTTGTGCCTACCTTTCTTTGCCCCCTCCCTCTTCCTTTTTATTCAATTCTTGGTCTGCAACTATTCATTTTACTCCTTATGCTCTCTCATATCCCGATGATGGATCACAGAGTGTGATATGAAACGTTGATGCAAAAAAACAAACACAATATAATCCAGAAACACTTTCAACAAATCTTCATGGATTGTGGAAATCTATTATCACTAAGTTTTTGTTTTTGTTTTCATGAAAAACCCTAGTGTTTTATCTTACGCCTTGGGTGGGATCTATTTGGTTGTTACTTTATAGACGAGGTTTTAAAACAACTTATGCCCATCACTTCGTCTAAGTCGGGCCCCTTTTGATTTAATGTTTTAATTCTTTCACCTGACTTTATTTTTTCCTATTCTAATTTGGCCCCGTGTCCCCATGTTTAAAAACAACTTAAGCCATTGTTTGTTGTCGGCCTAGGTGATGTCCCCTTATTCATTTAATAGAAGTTTTATATTGTGCAGGGAATAAATTTTAATGATTGTTGATCAACCATCGTTTGATCGCAGCTATTCCCCGCCATCACGCGATGACCCCACCACATAGTCTCAACCGATTGCGATATCATGGGTGTGCCATGTGTCTCATCTGGCAGTGTCGAAGGGATGATGAAAGTGCTTTAATATATCTGTCGGGTTTTAATATGTTATATAGCAGTTTACTAAAGTGGTTACAAGCTGCACGTGCTTCAAATCAACGACGATGTTATAATTTGGATGGAAAAGGTGCTTGATGGTTAGTGACAAGGCTGGTGACTATGTTGAGTGAACAGGATTGCCGATGGTTGAAATCTACGGTTGCCCGCCATCACGTGATCAAAAGTTGCGAGGTCTTTATTGATAGCGATATCACGGGCGAGTGCCACGTGGATTTCTTTGGCGATGCATAATATGGTGGGCCCTTGCTGCTGTGATGGAGATTGTGTCAGCTTGTTTTGGCAACCATTTGATGATCTGACAGAAGTGAAAGATCAACGGCTGATATTTGAATTTGGACCTATTAGGAGAAGAAAAAAGAACAATGGAAAAGATTTAAAAGTTGATTCTCAACATGAGAATGTATTATACTCATGAGGTAATAATAATTAAAAAATAAAAATGAATTTTATTATTGTAAGAAAAAGGATCACATAGTGTGGACTTGTATAAATCGAGCCAATGGTGTTCTTGAGGGATAACTTAAAGAAAAATCAAATGATGTTAGCTTAGCCTATATATATTTGTTTGTTTCAATCAACATGTTTTGTTGTGTGGAATGTAAAACTTAAGGTAGGGTGTTGGAATATTAAGATTAACATTAATAAATTCAGCTTACTAACTTGTTTATTTTTGTTATTAAATAATTAGTTATATTCTTATAAGATAGTAGTTCAAATGGGAAGGTATATTTGAAAGGCTTTGTAAAAGCCATATTGTAATATATTCCCAAATGAATTGTATGATATAATTATTATTTTGAGTGTTTTTATGTGCAGATACAAGTTCTCTTGACTTTTCCAATATATTTTGTATGCTCTATTAGCCATGATTTCATGATTAATTTTCCACTTTCGACACTACTTCTTACTAACTTTGCCATCCAAATTTGGCTCTTAGACTAAATATTTCATAAAGGTGCATTTTAATTTTCTTACTATCACCTTTGGCTGAATTTTTAAATTGGTTCAACCATGCAAAAAATATGGTTACTTTAAATTATTTCCACTTAAATGTTGGTTACAATTTTCTAATTTTCTTTCCATTTAGCTAGTCACAATTTCATACCAACATTAGTACTTGAAAATGGTAGTTTACTTCTACTTAAAACTTATGGTAATTTCATTAATCTCTTGCTACCTCTGGTGTTGAATTGGACTAGTTATGTCATCTAGGATTTGTTCCTCAATTTTTTTTACTTTTTTCAAAAAAATTTTATAACGGTTATACCTGTATTACCATGAATGGACATAAATTTGAGGTTTTTGGTTGTTTTCATTCAATTTTTCATGTTTTCCCCTTAGCTCCTACTTTATATGTGTTTTTTATGGAATCCTTTGGATATCTTTTAGCTAATAGTATTTCATGGAACCTTATTAAAAGTGCTACTTTTCCTAACTCTATAGCCCAACTATTCAATGGTAATTTTTCTAATGACTCCTTTCTTACTCTCTTGGAGGACAAACGTGACATTATTTAGGATATTCAATGCCTAGATATTTTCTGGAAAGCTTTAAGGTCAAATATATAGTGGCATAAAACTCAATGTTATAGGAAATCCTTCTTAGCCAAGCCCAATTGGTTCAATTCCTATGGATAGAAGGGGGTTGATCATAAGGAAGTGCTGAGATTCCTAAGCATCTCTTTTACCTTTTAGATTTTTCCTTCCTCTTTAAGGAAACATATCATTTCTAGAGCTGAGAAAAATTATCATATTAAATTATGAATCCCATTTCTTTGGCAAGGAGATTCCATGTGTGTTCAAAAATTCTTGTTGCACACATTTCCATTACTCATCTTGCTAAGAACCTTGCAAATCCTCATATTTGAAGATTGAAAAAATCCAAAGGTATATTTTATGGCCTCCCTTTAACCAAGGAAAATGGTTTCACAAAGTATCCTAAGAGTTTTATTATTTCCCTCATGACTATAATAGGCTTGGCTTGCTTTATATTCACTACTCTAAATGGTGCCATAAATTTATATTTAATTAACATACTCTAAAACCTAATGAAATCAGGTTGTAGCTCGTCAAATTGGAGAAGTGAAAGGTCAATACCAGTGCTGAGGAAGAGTTTGGAGGAGTAAAAATAAGGTCAATACCAGTGCCGAGGAAGAGTTTGGAGTTAAAACAAGGTCAATACCAGCGCCGATGAAGAGTTTGGAGGAGTGAAAACAAGGTCAATACCAACGTCGAGGAAGATTATGGAGGAGTGAAAACAAGGTCAATACCAACGCTGAGGAAGAGTATGGAGGAGTGAAAAAAAGGTCAATACCAGCGCCGAGAAAGAGTATGGAGGAGTGAAAACAAGGTCAATACCAGCACTGAGGAAGAGTTTGGAGTTAAAACAAGGTCAATACTAGCGTCGACGAAGAGTTTGGAGGAGTGAAAACAAGGTCAATACCAATGTCGAGGAAGAGTATGGAGGAGTGAAAACAAGGTCAATACCAACACCGAGGAAGAGTATGGAGGAGTGAAAACAAGGTCAATACCAACGCCGAGGAAGAGTTTGGAGTTAAAACAAGGTCAATACTAGCACCGACAAAGAGTTTGGAGGAGTGAAAACAAGGTCAATACCAGCACCGAGGAAGAGTATGGAGGAGTGAAAACAAGGTCAATAACAATGCCGAAGATGAGGTTGAGGGCACTCAAGGAAAATCGATGACCAAGGGACAATGAGTACTGTAAGTTTGGCACCCCCATTCTCTTTAACCTGCAATTTTCATTCCTAGTTTCCAAAGATATTATTGTACATCGACACCCCCATTCTCATAAAATGGTATAAGATAAGACATAAAAAATAAAATAGCTTAGTCTTTCACATTTTTATCGACTAGCCTTAGGTCTTGGAAAAACTCTCATAATCTACCCACATCTTGGTTGTTGGTGGGAACATGTTATTCTTTGTTGTATGACCTACCTCAAATCTTATGTCCACAAAATTTCTAAAAACATAAAACAATAAGAAAAAATTCGAAGGTACAACTAAAAAAGGGTTACTTCCTTTTGGCCTCATCCACCTCTTATATTTCAATATAGCATGGAATTATGCTTACATAACATAAACTCGAACAAATGGAAGTTTATAGGGGCAAAGGAGCCCAAGTATATGCTAGGCTAAGCTAGATCTAATGAATGGAAATAGAGGCATATAGTTCTTCTTTAATACCTCCACCACAAACATATGCAAGGAAAGGTCTCCTCCCTTCTTGGTAGTGATAACCTCCTCCACACACAACCCTTAAAAATTATGAATAGAGGAATATAATCTTTGAAGAGCTCAAAGTTGATTCTCTCATACTTGATGCAATTAGTCATTTTATCCTTACAAACATTTATAGTGATTACTAGAGGCACATAGACCAATTCTTCATAATAGAATAATTTGATCATACTTTTCCAATGATGGCATTATGAGAAAACCTTAGGTTAAATGAATAATTCCTAGCTAAGTTCTTTAAATCATGTCCAACCATATAAAAGAAGATTTCTGCTATGTGTACTTGGATACCATGGAGAAAGGCTCTTTGGGCTCTTTCATCAATCAAGGTATTGTTAAATTTTAACACCTAAAAGTGAGAATGAAGAATCTTTCCTAGGATGGTGACCAATTATGCTTCTCAACACCTAGATTAAAAAATCCTTGTCAATATCATTGCCATCACAATTAAACCTATTGCTTGAGATATAGTCATATAGGTAAACAAATTGGCTTTCTTGATAGTAGATACATTCTAGACAATTCAATCCTTGCATCGAAGATTGTTGAATGGACCCAACAAACTACTCATGATGCCCTTACTATTAAGTTAAAAGTTTGACAAGGCATATGATTGCATCAAATTTCCTTTAATTTATAAAAATATCAAATGGATTTATTTTAACCCTAAATTATTATCACACATTCAAAATTACAAAATACCAGTTGAATGAAGAACCTTTATTTGAAGGTGATTTCGTCATGACCTTTGAATGAAGAAACTTCATTAAAAAATGATGCCATGTCAAGACTTTCAAATGAAAGTATTTTTTATTTTAAATATTTCATGTCCAAAATGCTTTATAAAAGGAACCTTTGCATGAAGAACCTTCAAATGAAGACCTTAATTCAAAGGTCCTTCATTAGAAGATCCTTCATATGAAGGTTCCTTTAATGCCATCCCATTATAGCTCTTAGATTTGTTAGAAATATTTGTGTTTCGAAGTAGAGATTGGAAAATCAAATAGTGTCAACATGACTCTACCAAGATATCCATCAAATTGATAAACCCTGACTTAACAACCACAAATTCACAAGAAAATTGCCCCTGTCAGCCCTAGGGCATCAATTCAATGCCAAGTTTCTTTTTTTAATAGACCCCTAAATGCAATGAACCTCTATCATACCATGATGCACACCAATCCACTGAGTTATAGTTCCAAGATAGTGGGTGGATTGGTGGATGTCATTTCTATTTAGCCCTCAAACCCTTACATAGGCAAAACAGGGCAGTCCCTGTATTTGATTGTTTTCTCCCACAAAATAGTGATTGAGCACTTCAAAACACATGAAAATGAAAGGGAACACATATATTTATCTACACCAATGATCTCAGAGCATTTCAAGCTTGTACGGATCCATACAACACAAAAGAACTTTAGAAAAATAGTAAAAACACATAAAATTGCTTCAAGAACGTGGTATTTGATATGAAATTTTTTTATCAACTCCTCCAAAAACTGCAATGGGATGGGAATAAAATATGATAGAAGTGGGATAAGAAATGCATTGTTTGAAACATCAAATCAATATTCAAAGATGAAAGAAAGTGCTAACCCCTTAAACTGAAAAAGTTTCTTTTAACTTTAAGTTTGTTGGGTAGCCAATTCTTTTAAGTTATCAAATCCTACCATCATACATAATCAAAATGTTGTTGTTTCAAATGACTATGAGCACTAACTTTCACTATTTGAAGATGTTGAAACCTTGTCATAGATAATTAGAACATTGATGTGACCACTCATCCTACCTTAAAACATACCAAAAGTCTCCTAGCAATTAGACATAGGAAGATTTAAGATGACTTAAACATTTTTTATTGCCAAAGCATAAACTTATGATGACTTTACCAGGCCTAGTACACACTCCCTCCCTGTTAACCACTTAGACATATGGAAGTTAAATATAAATATTTTGCTATTTTTACTCATGTAGGTGTCCAATAAACCACTTGGTGGTGTTTCCCTTCAAGTTTATTTACTTCAATGAAGAGAAAAAGTCCTTTGATTACAATTAGAGAATACATTTGAGGCCTTGGTTGTGTAACTGGTGGACCATAGTCACATTTGACACTTGTTACAAAGTTTGGGAGTTAAAATGTTAAGTAGATTTAATTTGTGATGGACACATTTGGATGGTAGTAACAATAACTTGCAATCTATCAAGACTTGATTACCTTATAACCTATCAAATTCTAGCAATGAAATGATAGATTAATCATAATGTTACCTTGGGATCACATCACCATGAAATAACTTCATCCAACATCCTTATGAGTGCAGGTACCACCAAATAGGTATTTGTCAGTTTTTTCTTCCTCGAGCGAGGGAAATTCAAGAAGAGAAGAGGAAAGCGAGACATGTAGTAGGTCTAAAAGAGGGAGATCAACTAGAGGTCAAAAGATTAGAAGAAAATTCCGTAAACTCATGGAATTTTTTCTTGTTGAAGAGGGGTCATGTTCTTATGATGATGAGATCAAAGGCGACATCGAGGTGCCCTTGAGGTACAAACATCTACGAAAACAATGGGTACCCAAGGAACTTCCTCCAATAAACACTTATCTTTGTGTCAACGAGAGGATATATCGCATAGCACCATTGCCATTACATGGTTTGGGCCTATTTTTCATGGATGGCATAAAGGTATGTTATGACAAAGGTACTGAATTGATGGAGTATGTTGGACCCTGTTATAGTTACAAAGATTGGATGCAGTTGGTTCGATATACACGAAGTATGCGTAGGTATGCACTAAAAAACAAATTATATACAACTAAAAGATAAGGATCAAAATAAAGGAGTGGCTAGGTACATTGATGGAAGGCCAAAAGCATCAGGGAATATTGTAGGGTTTATAAATAGTACATGACCTGGGTCAACAAATAAGCAACCCAATTTCATATTCGAGGCGTGAGAGGGAAACCGTGTATTCGTATGTGCGATAAAATCAATAACTGCAGGGGAAGAGTTGCTAATCGATTACAATTTGAATCACTTAGATACAAACACAATTAATATGGGGGTGGTATGTACTATATACCATTTTACCCAATCTCCAATTAATGACTCCAATATACCATTTTATTATTATGTTTTTTTTCGTAATTCTATTAATAGGTTTCATTTTGGTAATGTATTTTATATTTAATTTTTGTCACAACGGGACATTGATCATACAAGGAAGGCTCCGGCCCAGAGCACAGATTGCGATCCATCTTCAGGCGCTTTTACCCGACAGGTTTACCTCATTGTAATTGTACAAATTAGATACGAGCAAAATGTTTTATTATTATGTTTTTTTTCATGAGTTTATTGGGTTAATTTCGATAATGTTTTTAATATTCTTGTTGCAGTCGGCTGATCGGGGAAAGGCATTAGCAGTACAGGAGAGCATCCATATGGAGGTGCAGTCACTATTATGCGATGATGACATTGCATTTTCTACAAACCCTGTGGATATGATGAGGAAGGCCAAAAAAGAATGCAATGAAGAAATCCTTAAGTTGGTATTCATAGTGCCTCAAACAGATGAGATAAGAGAAAGGTTTAAAATATTGTCTAAGAGAGCAAAAAACTTGCAAGTAAGCTATCATGAGATCTTTAATTATAACATAATTTCATTCATGGTTTTATATTTTGTACTCTTTTCTATCATGAACTAAAATATGTGTTGGTTTTACAGGATTATTTGCATCCTCATCATGCTGCTGGCCATGATCAGGGTACTGCAAGTGTTGCCTGGGAAGTAGGGGTCGATACAAGTGTCAATCTTGATCTTCCTGCCCATACATCACATCATCCGACCCCATCATCCATGCCTATATTGTCGACTGAAATGTCAGCAACACATACCATGCAGGCATTCGATAGTGCACCCTCTAGCAGCGAACACATGCCACTACATGTGTTAGTACATGTACCTGGGGATGCAGAGGCCACTAGTACTAGTGATGTTTTAGCAACATTTCCTAGATCTTCCCGTATTACTAGTACGAAAACATTGTCGGTCACATTTATGGTGACTGAGGATTTCGTTCCCATAAAGATAGAGAAGGTCCCAGGTACTTTAAAATGTTTTAATTATTATTATATATAATCCAATTGAAATTTACTTATTGATCACTCTTTATAGACTAATGATCCCATGATCATTTTGTAGGAAATGATGTTTTTTATAAACATCTAAGTGATATTACATTGGAGCTCTTCAGGCCCACCATACGTACATGGTGGAATGCCCAAAATCAAGATTTAAAAGATGAGCTCATTAACCGTTTAGTTGTGTTGTTCGGTGATAAAACATTCAACCGAACCAAGGTCCTTAAGAAAGTTGGTACCTATCTAAAGTATGTGAGGGACCAATATAGGTCACATTTAGAGAAGAACAGAAAGTACGAGTTCCCCCCATGATTTCAAAGAGGGAGTGGAAGGACTTGGTGTTGGATGGAAAGGAGAAGGCTGAAAAGAAAAAAGGAAAGACACCACGGGCCAAGGAAGGTATGTGATACTATCAACAATGTAATTATATACTGATTACTCTTTCTTTTTACATAATCTAACGTATTTCAAATTTTTCATAGGCTGCCCGACACATCGAAGGCAACAAAGGCAAGACTAGAAAAACATGGGCAACACAAACTTGGCTCTGGTGGTTATATGAAATTAGCCGCATGAATTGTAAGTATCAATAAATGAAATATTGCATCCAAATAATAAATTGCAAACAATTTTGGTTTTATCACACCATAGAAGCAAAATTCATGATCTTATGCAAAAATGCAGGGCTCTGATTTCAACAGAGTGCCCACAGAAGAGGACCTGAAGATTGCCTTCCACCAAGGCTATGGAGCCCTGACTGAACACCTAAGAGTCTCGACTGGGCAAACACAATCTTCCACTGCATCCAACACATGCAGGTAAATAAACTCAATAAAGTTTATTTAAATTGAATACTTGTGCAATCTATTCAATATTAATTTCCACCATAATAATGTGCCTATTTGTTTTAAAATAGATAAGCAATGATAATACTGCACATGACATTGGAATGCAGCCTGGTGAGGGTGGAGCACAACCTGCAGATGAAGGCCATGGTGTGCATCCAGTACTGGATGTATTCATGTGCTATACAAAACGCAGTATGGATTAATACAATTAAACATCTTTAATTGCATTTGGTGTATTAATTAATGTAACCTTTTGTGTTTCAACTTTAGAGCATGTAGAGCATGATCAACATGTTGAGCATGATCAGGCTAGACAAGATCAGGAACATGATGTGGCCCCATCAGGTAAAGAGGACCACTCTAATGTTCTTTTAAACATATTTAATTGCAATTGGTGTATTAATTAATGTAACCTTTCGTGTTTCAACTCCAGATCAGGATTTAGAGGGTGTTCAACATGTTGAGCATGAGGCTATAAGACAAGATCAGGAACATGATGTGGCCCCATCAGGTAAAGAGCACCACTCTAATGTTCTTTTAATTAATGAAATACTTGTAACAATAATAATAAAACATATCAATTTAACATTTCTTTGCTATTGCAGCAGACCCCCCCTTGCAGCGTGTCCACGTTGTGAGTACATGACTAGGCATACATTAAGATCATGAGCAGAGCTCAGAACAACTGAAGGGGGGACAAATGATTTTGAAAACGATACTCCACTTCAGCTTTTTTTAGCTGCAAAAAAGAAACAAAAAAAAGTGATTGTAATCATATTATGACAACCATATTTTGATAATATGTAAAAACTGAAAAAATGAATGTTATATGTTAATGAATGAATGTGAATATGTTAATGAATAAATGTTATATGTTAATGAATGAATGTTATATGTTATTAATGGATGAATGAATGAATGTTATATGTTATTAATGGATGAATGAATGTTATATGTTATTAATGGATGAATGAATGATTAATGTTATATGATCGGGTATGGGGAATTGAGAGTGATGTGAGGGGGGGGAGGGCCAAATGAGCTTCCACCTTCACGTGGTTGGCCCTGTTAAGTAGAGAATATTAAACTATTCTCAAAACAAAGAGAAGCTCAATAAGGTAAGTAATGCACTTTTCAATATAAGAAATGCATTGTTTGAAGCATCAAACCAATATGCAAAGATGAAAGAAAGTGCTAAATTTTCACTATGAACATTGTGTTGTGTGTGGATTTGGTTTCAAAGCTCTATTTCTTTTGTTTTTAGTGGTCTCTAAAATTTGACTTTTGTGCATAACAGGTTAGTGGAAAATTTGACAGCTCTGAAGGGTTTAAAGGCTCAATTGAGATAGATACACAGATACTTGGTTCTTGTTGTTGATGGGAGGCTTCCACTTAACCATGAAATTTTGTACCATCTGCAGGTATGCAAAAATTTCTCTACTTACATTCATTCAACTTGTACTGTACTATAATATCTAACAAAAATCTCCTTTTCATTATACTTAGATGGATTTTCATGCCCTGTTCCAAAGCACATGTTTTAGAATAGGCAAGAAGGATGCTGGCAAGGGTTAAGGAATTTGGATTTACACCTTCCAATTGCATAGTTTACTTCATTCATCCATCATATTTCCAATGTGTTTCACAATTGTTGTAATCATATCCTATAATTACATAACTAGTACAATTAAAATATGTAAGTTTCAAATATGGCATTGCATATCTTTCTATAAATTTTTGAAAGAAAATATCAAAATGGAGAAGTATTAACAAAATAATCTGCATAATTTCTAAGAGATCAGGGAATTTTTTTGCAGAGTTATCTTGAATATATTTAGGACAAAAGTAACTTATAGAGATTGAAGCAAAATATTGGTAGTCTAAAATCACCAGTCAACACATCTTAGTAGTATCTCGATTCAAGAGAACTAGGTCCACTATCTATTAGCCAGTAAAACAAATAAAATAAATTCATAAGATTATTCTGTTCTAATAGGGTTGATTGGTTGCTTGTTTCTTTTTGATTGTTAGGAAGTCATCAATATACACTTGGTTTTCCCACCTTCTCTTGCCTCGTGGCCAGAGAGTTTCTGCAGAAGGCATCAAAGTAACCTTCAAAATTGAAAATGGCAATGAGTACAAGGTCAATATAACTTAATGCTAATTGGGTATGATTTTATTTGTTCAAGACCAATTTAGATTCATTTTCTTCTCACACTACTTTTATTTACATTTATGTTTTTCTAATACCCATTTTCCTTTACATTCATATTCTTCTATACATATTGTGTTTACAATAATGTTTTCCTTAATTTAATCTAGGGGAGAGGACCCAATACCTGAGCATATTTCAATAGTTGTGATAGTAGTGGTTTATATAGTGCCCAACTCTAATTATTTGATTCTTCTTACTGATCCAATTAATACTTTCCAGTTACTGTGATTGATTATAAGGATTTAATCTTTACTTGATTGTGATAAACTTATATTTTTGGGCTTGTCTTACAGGTGCTTGTTTATATGGGTGAGGATTGTTTCTTGTGCTAAAAATATTTTTATTTGTTAATGCTAAACTTACATAGTTGAATCAAGGGATAAAGTTTTTCCTCTTCAAATGGAATAAGAAGGAGAGTCAGAAGTGGAAGATCAGTCCCATCTGTAAGTTCCTATGTAGCTGCATTGTATGGAATTATTTTTCTTAGGTATTACTTAAATTTAAAATTTTGATTATCTGGTAAAAGTCATGTTTCCATAGAGGGTTTGGAGGCTTTATCTCACAATTCAGATTGCTTGTGTCACTGTATTTTTCTATTCAATATGATATGTATCTCAAGGAGGATATGGATTTGGTTCTTCATACCATCAACTTAATGAAAAGAGCCTCAATGTCATGCTATTAGGATTTACTGTGAAGCTAAACCAAAGTTTTTCATTGCTGCTTGAGGCCATATTGCAGTGCTTTCTCTAGGAATCCCACATGATCCCCATCAGGTATCTTCTTTTTGTAGTCTCTAAATTTTTTAGAAGAAATCAACAACCAATTTGTCTAAATGTGGCTCCTTGTTTACACATTAATATCTCTTTTGGTAGCAATGGATCAAAGTGGATTCATGGGGTCTTAAAGAGAAGGCTCTCAAACATGGAGATCAAGAGTGGGACCAAGTAAAACTGTTCATAATCATGCTCATATTGTTTTATTAACTGTCTAAGAGCTAAGTGTCCAGGATAATATTATGTATTTTTCTATTGAATTTCCAGAGTGAAAATAATTTTGGGTTTGCAATCCTATTTTTTAGTACACTAGCTAAGTATCCAAGATGCACTACAGGTATTTTTTCTCACCAAATTGCTCATTTTCCATAAAATTAGATTCTAGTGTGTAGTTTAATATTCACTAGTTTGATTTTTCTTTTTTAGCAAAATTAGAATCCAATTCGTAGGTTGTGCTTGATGTCCATGAAAGTCCCCTTGATCTCATGACTCATCATAGATTTTATGTTTTGCTCCAATTGTTGATCATCAACATCAAATGTGGCCATCATAATATCATCCATAGCCTCCATATTCTACAATTATTCATTTCTCATTTCTCATACATAGTAACCAAATAATGCAGACCTAGAGCTTGGATTGCAGATGTATGCAAAAAATGATAAATCCCTACCTCTTTAAGCCTAATTAAACACAACAACTGACATGTTGTTTGATATTTTAAACAGTCATATGACTATCCTTTTTCTACCTTGTAAACACTTACTCAATGCATACAATAATTTATTGAAATGCAAAGTTGAATGGCCTCTTAACTCTTGACACTAATGTCGTTGCATTTGTTAAAATAGGGTTAATCATATTGTGATCTAAATTTTCATAATGAAGTCTTCCAATCTATCCTTTATATTTGAGCATTGATGACAATCCATCTTGTCTTTTACTACCACTTTTAAATTCTCATGGTCTTGGCACATCAACTTTCTCTCTTTGATTGACCTGTCCTTATGTCCTGTCATTATCCCTATTGATACACTTTGGAGCCTCCTACTAATTTTAAATATCGCCCAGAGTCACCCCGATAAGTATTTCAATCCATTTGTATCCTCATCGATAAGAGATCATGTATCACTAGGATATTCTGCAGTTTCCCCAACATGGTGAGTCTCCCCGGTGATTATTCTTTCAATCTCAAGTATGTTGCCAAGACTCCTGTCGATGTAATCTTATCGGTGTGACATAGCGGGTCGGGTAGACATTCAGAACTTACTCCGATGGTATATGTCTTGTTGATATGCTTCCCTTGTGCTTCATCGATGAGTCAAGATGAGTATCTCATTGATGAAACTTCATCGCTAAGACCACAGGCTAGTCCTCCCGATATATCTTCTCAGGCGATTTTGATCGTGGTAACAGTTTTGATCTCTCACCGATATTTGCAATACATCAAAACTTTCGTCGTAATTACAATGAACTTTTGTTGTTGATCTGACGCTTTGAAAAAGGCATGGCGCTTGTGTTCTAGCTATTGTTCGTCGCTAGATCGATGAAATTGCCATCGCTATTTTGACGAACTTGCATCGTGATTTTGACATTTTAAATTTCGTCGGAATATCGATGAAAATTGAGCGATGAAAATTATTTATGTGATTTGTCAATATTTTGACAATAGATTGTCACGATTTCGACGAACTGCTGTTGGAAATTGGAGTCAAATACAGTAGTGAATTGTATAAAATAATACAAAATAAATGAATCATTATTTATAGATATAACTAAAACTAATCATGAAATATTGATTCAATATGTTCCAAGATAAGAATCACGAAATGGACCAGACGTGTCTTCAGGAAGAATCACCTATGAAATGAGGTATCGATTGAGGAAATTTGTATGACAACAATGAAGACCAAAGAGAGGAGAATAAATATGTAGAGGAAAATAATGTTGAGTTGGACACAGAGCATATAAAAGGAGATGACCAAGAATCCACGCTGAGAGAATAAGCATCGACTCAGAAGGAAATACGAAGTAAGGGAAAGGATGACACAAAGACAATAGAAGTAGCCCAACAATCGGTAGCCTATGAGACATCATCTTGGGAGTGGCACATAAGAAGGGACAAGCCAACAAAGTGTAACCCACTTCCATTTACAAGAAGATACGTCACTCAAGCTAAGGCTCGGGTCTAGCCATCAATATCACTAGAGTT
The DNA here is from genome assembly GCA_007115665.2 of Sequoiadendron giganteum. NCBI lineage: Eukaryota > Viridiplantae > Streptophyta > Pinopsida > Cupressales > Cupressaceae > Sequoiadendron > Sequoiadendron giganteum. The sequence goes on from CM021105.1 coordinate 227,717,095, forward strand.
GGACAAAGGATTCCATTCATTTCTAGCATACATTTCCCTAGACAAGTCTGATAGTTGGAACATTATTTGATGTAATTATTGAGATTCATTTATTATTTCAGACATTGAGAATCTAAAAAAAGCTATTTTGATTAAACAAGAAACATCTCAGGCATGAACTAAGATTGATATTGCTTATAGCACTTGACTCAATTATACATCTATCTATAAAAATAATCAAGGTCTATCATATTAAATATATATATATATATATTATATGTTTATATATATATATATATATGTATATAGGTATTTATTTATATTTATATATTTATTTATATATATATATATCTTCATTGGCCTTTTGAAAAATGCAATTTGAATGAGAACATATACTTATCTTAATTATGTTTATAAGATGGGGACATCACAAGTCTCCCCCACTTGATATTGCTTGTCCTCAAGCAATCCTTAATAATTATTTTCTTCTTAAATATTCCGATATTCCTTGTCGGTGTAGTGGTCTTCATCTTGGAAAATATTGTAACATCTTGTTACATCTAATCTCTTTCCAGGCCCTCTGGATACCTCACTATGGAATGTATCTAACACTCCTGGGAAAATATTTGGAACATCTCTTCCCAGGCCCTCTAGATACCTTATTCCTAAGAGTATCCGGCCTTTATTTCCTTCCTCCAATCAATCCCAAGAGCACGGAGCGACATCTAGTCATTTAGCCTCTTGGCCCCAACTAAGGGTTGGTGTAATTGATGGAGATGTATTTTCTCCTTCTAATCAAGCCCAAGATCATAGAGTGACATTAATTCATTCAACCTCTTGGCCCCAACTAGAGGTTGGCGTACTTGATGGAGATGTATTTCCTCCTTCCAATCAAGCCCAAGAGCACAGAGTGACATCTATTCATTCGACCTCTTGGCCCCATCTAGGGGTTGACATACTTGATGGAGGTGTATTCCCTCCTTCCAATCAAGCCCAAGAGCACAAAGTGACATTTTCTCATTCAACCTCTTGGCCCTAACTAGGGGTTGGTGTACTTGATGGGAATGCATTTCCTCCTTCCAATCAAGACCAAGAGCACGGATTGACATCTAGTCTTTTGACCTCTTGGCCCCAATTAGGGGTTGGTGTACTTGATGGAGGACCAAAATATTTTTTGAATGTCCTTAATCAAGTCCCAATATTCATTAAGAATGTCCTTGTTCTAATCTTAATTTTTATTAACTTATTTATAAGATATTACATTCAAGAATTCATTTCTTGTTCTAGTCAAGGGCCATCATGTTTGGCCTTTCCTGAGTTTTATTCTTAAATTATTTAATGGTTTCTTCATTTTCCCATGTGGCATCATCTTCTGGAAGTCCCTTCCATTTGATTAGGAACTCGGTAATGATCATGCTCCTTAATTTCCTTTCTCTGGTGTCTATGATGAATTTTGGCTCTAACGTGAGTTGTCCTTCCTCATCTAGTGGAGGTAACTCAGTGCAAGGGAGGGCCTGTTGCCCAAGTAACTTTTTAAGCTGAGATACATGGAAGACATTGTGGATCCTGTTGTGCTCTGGTAGTTCTATCTCATAGGTGACCTCGCCTACTCTTCTTGTAACTCTGTAAGGGCCATAGAAACGAGGTTTTAGTTTTTCATCCCCACTCTTTTTGATTGATGTTTTCTTGTATGGTTGTAGTCGTAGAAAGACTAGGTCTCCAACTTTAAATGTTCTTTCTATGCGGTGTCGATCAACATAGATTTTTTGTTGGTTTTGTGCTTGCTGCAATTTTTCCTTAAGGGTATTTAGGAGATCAATGTTTTTCTATATGATGTCCTGTGCACTTTGTACCTTTCTTTCTTGGGTGACCAAGTGTCCAAAGGAAGGGGCTTCGTATTCATATAGGGCCTGAAAGGGGCTCATTCTAATTGACATATGATGGGTGGTATTCTAACAATACTCACCCAAGTGTAGCCATTTTATCCATGTGGTCTGTTGACCTATTACATAATTCCTTAAGTACCCCTCTATCCACTTGTTAACTATTGTTTTTAGTCCATCCATTTGTGGATGGTAGCTTGTACTAGGGGTCAAATTTGTCCTTGTTATCTGAAAAAATTATTGCCAAAATTGGCCTAGAAATTTACTATCCCTGTCACTAACGATTGTTTTGGTTATACCATGCAGGCAAATAACTTCCTTAAAGAATAAATCTACTACCTACGATGCTTTGTATTCCGATGAAATTGAAAAGAAGTGGGCATAATTAGTGAGTTTGTCCACTATCACATAAATACTATATTTTCCATGTATCTTAGGCAATCCGATTATGAAATCCATTGAGATTCTTTCCCATTTCTAGTTGGGAATGGGCAATGGTTATAGTAGACCTGTTGGATGACTTTGTTCCACATTATTTTGTTGAAAAGTCACACATTCTTGTACATGTTTGAGCACATCACCTTTTAATCCTTTCCATGAGTACTTCTCTTTGATCTGTATATATGTTTTGTAGTATCCTTGGTGGCTTGCCAAAGGGCTATCATGGAATTACTTAATTATTTTATTCTTTATCTTTGAATGAGGGACAATGAATATCCTTCCCTTTTACAAGATGATATCATCCCATATCTTGTATTCCTCATTGGGAACCCCTCCTAATATTTTTGAGGCTTGTGTATCTTTGGCATATTCAGCAACAATATCACTTTTCCAATCCTTTGAAATGCTTGTCATGGTGTTGAGCCAATTGCCTACTTTATTGAGCTAGTTGCTTTCTTGCTTGAGCTACTTGCTTACATGCTTGAGCTGGTTACCTACTTGCTTGAGTTGGTTGATTGTATACTTGAGCTACTTTCTTGTCTACTTAAGATACTTGCCTACTTGCTTGAGCTGATTACTTGCATGCTTGAGTTGGTCGCCTGCATGCTTGAGTTGATTACTTGCATGCTTGAGCTGGTTGATTGAATGCTTGAGTTGGTTGCTTGCATTCTTGAGCTACCTACCTATCTACTTGAACTAATTGCTTGCATGATTGAGCTACTTGCTTGTCTCTTTGAACTATTTTCCTATGTGCTTAAGCTACTTGTCTATGTGTTACCTACTTGAGCTAATTTCTTGTGTGCTTGAGCTACCAAGATGAACAAGGGACCTTCACAATCATTTCTCAAGCAAGTGAGCATAGACCTTTTCGAATCAAAGGAACACTAAAGGGGTAGAAAATTATTACCTTGGTGGATAGTGGGGCCTCACACAATTTTATCAAAAAAAATTTAGTGACAAAATGAAGATTAGAGGCTCAAAAATTCAAGGGGTTCAAAGTAGCACTTGCAAATGGAGCCATAAATCAATGCTCAAAGATCATCCCTCAACTAGAGATCACCTTGGATAGACATACCATAAGAGGGGATTTTTATGTGGTGAATCTACACAATGATGTGATTCTAGGGATGCCTTGGATCAACTCCCTAGGGCGCTTTACCATGGATAATCAAAATTTAGAAATCTACTTCAAACACAATGGGCAAGAAGTTACACTTAGAGGACTATCAAATGGATCTCCCAAAGTAGTATCATGCAAAAGGATGGAGAGGATTGTAAGGCATGACCAAGGGGAGTGGATAGCTCAATGCATGGTGTTAGATAAGTCACCCTCTCATGAGTTAGCTATTCATGTCAAAATCCAACCTATTCTAAAGAGACACAAGAAGATTTTTGGAGATATTCCCCCCGGTTTACCTCCAAAAAGGGGTTTTGAGGAAGGAGCAAAATCGGTGATAATCACCCCATATAGGCATCCTCGAAGGTTCAAAGAAGAAATCGATAAAATAATTAAAGATCTATTGAAAATGGGACACATTCAGCCAAGTAATAATCCCTTTGCATCATCCATCGTATTAGTCAAGAAGAAAGATGACACTATGTGAATGCGCATAGACTATAGGGACTTAAATCAGAAAACTATCAAGAATCAGTATCCCATCCCAAGGATAGATGAACTATTGGATGAACATTTAATCAACATCCTAGGACATGTTGATTAGATGTTGTGATTAGGATGAGGTGTGTGATAATCCGTTGATACAAACTTCACTGACTCGTTTACCTGTGATCTAGACTTTAGATTTTGACACTTTATGTTCTCACTTTATGATGTATGGTACTTTTTTTCTACTTGTTTTTCCAAAGGTTGAAGGTGATGATTGATTTATTATGGGTGAAGCTTTATTGCGGGTGAAAGTGAAATGGGATGGATGGTTTTGGTCTTTTCTGAATATTTCAATGTTTTTGGTCTTTTGAAAATGTTTTGAGGTTGTTTTTGGTCTATTTGAATGCTTATGAAAATGTTTAGATTTTTGATTATTTGAGGTTGTTTAGGTCTTTTGAATTTTTTTGAATGTTCAGGGGTTTTTCAAGTTTTCAAATGTTTTTGTGATTTATGATTTTTCAAATGTTTTGGGCTTTTCTAAGATTTGTGAATGTTTTTGGATTTTTGGATATTTGAATGTTTAGGGATTTTCCAAGTTTTGCGAATGTTTTGGAGTTTTCTAAGTTTTCAAATGTTTTGGGGTTTTTTGAGTTTTTGAATGTTTTGGGGTTTTCTAAGATCCAACCAAGAATCTAACCTAAAAGACTATCCTAGGGGCCTCAGGGGCTTATCAAAGATTAGCCTTGCCTACATTATACATGTAGAGATCACATAGTTTGACTGACTCGACTTATTGCAAATGAGAAATGAATAGTTGATGGGATGCCATTTTATTATGATGGACTCCTAAAGGACTAGCCTAGGGTGTCTCGGGGGCACATCAATGATGGCCTTGCCTACGTTCAAGCTTAGAGACTTGTAGTTCGACAAGGTACTATTTTTGGATTTTTTATTTTTGACCTTTTTAGGGATTTTTGATGTTTTCTGGATTTTTTGGATTTTACCTGTACAAGATTATGAATGTTTTGGATTTTTTTATTTTGCAAGTGTTTTTGGATTTTGATGAAGTTTTATGAATGATTTTTGGATTTTTGAGATATTTTGAGGTAAATGATACCTAGATCATGATGTTGATGTCACATTATGAGATATAAGACATGGATCAAGAGTTATTCGAAAATAAGAGTGTAATAGCCTACCCCCAGTGTCTAGCAATGTTTCATAGATCAATGGACAAACCAAGATAGGCAATGTATATTCAAAGATTTTAACAATTTTTTATCATGCTAGATATGGGCTATGGGACTTCATGAGATAAAAGGGTAAAGAGGCTATCAAATTTTTTCCCTGAGTGGTGTTGAAGTATACATTGAATCTTTGTCAAGATCAAGATAAAGTGGAATATTTGGATGAATCTGGATTGGATGGATGGAGGGAACATTAGATTTATCATGACAAGGATGTGATGCTTATGTCTGAGAAGGATCATATTGATGCTCGATTCTACTCATGATGCATGTTTTCCAAGTTTTCATCACAACACTTGCCCAAAGCACCACCGTAGTGGTTTTCACTGGAGGACAATTTTTATTTTTACTATTTTCTTGATTTTTTGATTTTTTTGATTTTTTTGATTTTTTTGATTTTTTTGATTTTTTTGATTTTTTGAAAATTTTACCCTCATGTTGAACCACCTAGTGGAACTGATGTAGAGACCACTATCATAATGTGCCAGCGATATCCTACTTGAAGAAGTTTCTTTGCTAAGATATGAACACTTGGATGAAATTTTAAAGAACTCTGATCTGCCTTGTGGATATTAGAATTGACCTTGTCTATGTGCACACATCATGATATGGTACCTTCAAAATCCTTATGATGAAGGGTAGCTGCCAACACACTTTCAATGTGACAATTAGATATCATGATAGGAGTGGATGGTGACATGTATGAAGGAATATGAGATGGATTGGTCGATATTTTATAAACTTTGACTCTCCAAACTTGGGAAGATGAGCGATGATGGGTGGGGATGGAGGTTTTCATGGAATTAGGACCAACCACTGGATATACTTTGTTCCTTGCTTGAGAAGCTTGTGTTTGTATTTGAGGATGCTTACGATGGATACATTTCCCTTTTTTATTTTACCCCTTAGTTTCTTTGACTAATGGAGTTTTAGAGGGATGATTTTCTTTATTTTTCTTTGGTATCCATTTGTATTTTCTTTGTCGCTTTTGCATCACTGCTTCATTTTTTTTGGTGATCTTCACCTTGCTTTGATAGGAATTCATCTTTTTATGTTGGTCTCAACTTATGTATTAGATTATGGGTGAATTCCAACTCATGATATGACTAGTTGTAGCATTGACAATATTTTCATTATAAGGATTCTTCGTGCCCCATATGTTGATGTTTGTTGTTGACAAGATTGAACTTGGAGTTGTGAAGGTATTATCAATACCTAATCCTTTTCCCTGGTAATGTATCTGATCCATAGCCATTGAATATGACTTGTCATGAACACATGATATTGCTATGGGTTCCTGTTGTTCAAGAATATAAATTGTTTGCTCCAATTCTATGGTCCATCGTTATCTGTTGATACTAGTTCAAAGGATGTTGATGTTGACTCAAAAGATGTCGATGATGCAAAATCACTGTAAGAATCAAGAATCTTGATTGTTGCTTGCTCTTGTGTAGGAATATCAAGAGTGGGAGACTCTTGTTTTGGATGAAGAACGCCTATATGTCCATCAAAAATAAACATCTCAGGGGTGATATCGGGGACATGTTTATAGTTTTAAATGGTTTGGAAGATGTCCCTTAGCTCTTGGTGAAACTATGGGGATAGGGGTTTTTGATCCTGACTCGATTCAGAGTAAATTTTGTTATCCTCAAGAGCTTCTTCTTGACATGATCCTTGGGTGGATGATATATCATCGGTGAAAGACTCTTCGCAACAGTTTGTGGGTATGGGTGCAATAAGGGATATTTATTTCTTGTTTGGAACTTCTTCAACATGTCTAATCATTAAATAATATGTGGGAGAGATATCGTAATCTGATATCCACTTGATGTGATAATGGTATAAAATATTGCTAAACACTTTTGATGGGTTTGGACTTTGTTTCAAAATAGTATTTTGATGCGTATTTGATTCCTCATGTTGTGATAAATAAATATGTCTCACCATGGTATCATGGGTATGGTTTACGTTTTTGAGGTTGATGCCTTTCTTGAGTCTTTTGATTTTGTATGAGTAGGCATAGGGTTTGTGTAAATTTGTAGAGTTTCATTCCCATATTTTTTATCAATAGAAATGTCTCCTTGTTCAATAAGATCTTGTATTAGATGTTTGATTCTAAAATAATTTTGTGTGTTATGACCTTTGTATCGGTGAAATTCCCAAAAATGGTCATCTCTATCGCTACGAGGTTTGACTTGTGGCTCTTGATAGTTTGAGAAATATGGAAGTGTGATAAGGTTAGACTGTATACACTTTCAACACATCCTCCATAGGTTCCCTAAGAAAGTGAATTGTCATTTGGGAGCACTATTTGTTCTTTCTGATCCACGTTGAGTGTTTGGGGCATTGATTATTGGTTGGTTTTTTGGCAGTTGTGTATTCATCGGTTGGGTGTTTATCTATTTTGGTCCACTTAAAACTACTTTTGCATCAACAATACCATCATTAATAACATTCTTGTTCTTGGCCTGAAAGTGGGGTTTGTCATTAGAACTATTAAATGGTCAGTTGTCTTTGTATGTTTGGTTGTTTCCTTGTGCAATAAGGGCTCTCTCGATGTATCTTCAAGTGGAAGGATAGATTTGGATCAACATTTGCTATGATAATTCCCAGTTGTTGTTCTTCAAGAATGGTCCACTTGCTCTTACTAGCTTTTTGCCTCCACCTTTGTAGGAAATTAGCAAAGGATTTTCCTTTGTTCTACTTGAGTGTGTATAACTCTTCTAAGCTCACATCCATGTCAAGATTGAAAGAAGTGATCTATGAATCTATCAATGATTTCTTGGAAGGTTTTGATGCTTGGAGGTAACTATGAAAACCAATCCATGGCAAGACCTGTTAAACTTTGTGGGAATAGGCACATTAAGTAGGAATAATTATAGGCCACTTCCATGTACATGGCATTGAATTCCTTGATGTGATCCACATGATTTTCTCTCCCCTTAGATTTATCAAATTTGGGAACCTCAAAATCGGGAGGGAAAGGTACCATTGCGATGTTTTGATCAAATGGATATGGACATAGGTTTTGTTGTGTATGGAGCTTCTTCATTTTTCCCATCTAGATATCTTCGATTTCTTGTGTTCACGCCTTAAGTTGTGATGCTACATCGTCTTGTGGATTTGGTGGAGGAACATATGTTGTCTATTGTGGGATGGCAGATGGATTGTATGTGGGATTCTGATATGATGGGGCATTATATGGTGAGTATGGTGGTGGAGGTGTATATATTCCTAATGTGTTTGTATTGATGATGTTTTGTTGAGGGTTATAGTATAAACCCTATTGTTGTTGTTGTGTGAGAAATTATTATTGTTGGGCATACTATTGAGCTTGCTATTGGGCTTGTTGATGTTGTTGGGCTACTAGGGCTGCTTATTGTTCTGCTAAGGCTACTTGGTATGCTTTTGTTGTTTTTGGGCCACTAGGACTTGATGTTGGGCCTACTATTGTTGTTGTGCTACTAAGGCTTCTTGTTATTATTATTTTTGTTGTGCTACTAAGGCTACTTATTGTTTTTGTTGTGTTGCTAGGGTTGCTTGCTATTGTTGTTATTATTTTTGTGTTGCTAAGGTTGCTTGGTGTTGTTGTTGTTTCTATTGGGCTACAATGGCTACTTCTTCTTTTTGTTGTTGGATGGCTTGCTAATAAGCCTTTTATGCTTGCTGTAAAGCTAAGGCATGTGCTTGCAATGTAGGATTGGTTAGTTGTTGGGATATTTGTGATGAATTTCGGGTGTTGATGTTTTGCATAGGTTGTGGTTTGTTGATGAGAGGTTGGGGGTTCCCTTGGTTCAAAATTACTTGTAGGATAGTAGATCTAGGTGGAGGAATGTAAGATTGAGGTCCCATTTGATTTTGCATGACGTGGGGGATCAAACGGAAAGATGATGTTGATGCCATTTAGTATTGTGATGAGAATGGCACATTCAAACCTTGTAACTGATTGAAAGGGTCCCCTTGATTTATAGGTAGGGGGTTCCTATTGGTATGTGGTGACCAATCATGCTATATTGTACTCTTCATGGGAAACAAAAGAAAGATGAGAAATTGGAGCTTGTGCATACGGATGTATGGGGACCATCTCAGGCATCTTCTCTCGGTGGCTCTCAGTATTATGTTACATTCATTGATAATGCAACTAGGAAGGTAGGGATTTATTTTCTTAGGCATAAATCTGATGTATTTGAAACTTTTAAAAAATGGAGAAGCTTGGTAGAGAATGAGACAAGTAAAATGTTAAAATGTCTCAAATCTAATAATGGTGGTGAGTATTGCAGAAAAGAGTTTGAAGATTATTGTTCCTCTAATGGTATTTGTTGGCCAAAAATGGTTCCAAGGACTCCACATGAAAATGGAGTGGCTGAGCACATGAATAGAACAATAATGGAGCATGCACGAACTATGAGATTGCATGTTGGGCTGCCTTTGAACATGTGGGAAGAGTCTGTAAACACTATTGTTTATTTAATTAATAGAGGTCACTCTAATCCTTTGGGTTGTGGTATTCCAGAGGAAGCGTGGATAGGAAAGAAGGTGAGTTATTCTTTTCTCAAAACCTTCGATTGTGAAGAATTTGCATATGTAGATTCTAAAAATAGAACCAAGATTGATGCAAAATCAAAAATATATATATTTGTTGGATATGGCATTGATGAATTTGGTTATAGGCTTTTGGATTTTGAAAATAAGAAAATTGGTAGAAGCGGGGATGTCATATTCAATGAGAAAGTGTTGTACAAAGATCAATTGCAGCAGCATGAGAAGAAAAAAAATGAATATGCAGTGTTGGATGATACTCCAAACAATGATGTTCCAGTGGTTCCTCATGCTCTGCAACAACAGCAACAACAAATACCACAAAAATCTAGTGAATGTTAGACAATCTTCAAGGATATATAGACCTTTGAAAATATTTTCTCCCTCTTTGTATTCTATTTTATTAACTAATGTTGGTGAACCAAAATTTTAGGATGAAGCTATGTAGGTGGATACCAAGGTTTAGTGGGAGCATGGAATGGAAGAAGAAATGGACTCCTTGCTGAAAAATCAGACTTGGAATTATGCAAGTTGCCTGCAGGTAAAAAGGATTTACCAAACAAATGGGTTTATAGGCTAAAAGAGGAGGATGGAGGTAAGAAAAGATTTAAAGCCAAATTAGTTGTAAAGAGATTTGCATAGAAAAAGGGTATTGATTTTGATGAAATATTTTCTCCAGTTGTTAAAATGAATTTTATTCGTACTATTTTAAGTATTGTGGTTGTTGAATATTTGCATTTAGAAAAACTTGATGTTAAAACTGAATTTCTCCATGGTGATTTGGAAGAGAAAATATATATGGAACAACCACAAGGATTTGAGGTCAAAGGTAAGGAGAAACTAGTGTGCAAATTGAAGAAAATTTTATATGGCTTGAAGCAAGTACCTCAGGAATGGTATATTAAATTTGATAGTTTTATGGCCAAGCAAGGCTACAACAGGTGTAATTCAGACCATTGTGTTTACTTTAAGAGGTTAGCTGAAGATAGCTACATTATTTTATGCTTATATGTTGATGATATGCTTGTAGTGAGGTCTAACATGGATCACATAAAGGAGTTAAAACAATAGTTAGAAAATTCATTTGCTATGAAGGATTTGGGGGCAAAAAATAAATCCTTGGTATGAAGATTACAAGAGATAGGAAAAACAAAAAAATGTTTTTATCTCAGGCTGATTATGTTGAAAAGGTGTTGCAAAGATTTCATATGGAGAATGCAAAAGTTGTCAGCACACCTTTGCCCAGTCATGCCAAATTGACTAAGGATATGTGTCCAAAGACACAAGAGGAGGAAGAAAAAATGTCCAAGGTACCATATGTTTCAGTTGTAGGCAGTTTAATGTATGCCATGGTATGCACGGTACCGGATATTGCACATGTCGTAGGAGTTGTTAGCAAGTATATGATTCATCTTAGAGTTGAGCATTGGAATGTGGTAAAATGTATTCTCAGGTACTTGAGAGGTACATCCAATAAATGTTTATGTTTTGGGGGCTCTAATATTGATTTAAAAGGCTATGTTGACTTAGATTTGGTAGGGGATATAGATACCAGGCGGAGTACCATAGATTATGTATTTACAGTTGGTGGGATAGTAGTGATTTGGATTTATCGATTGCAAAAGGTGGTTGCTTTATCCACCATAGAGGAAAAGTATGTTGCTGCAACAAAGGAAACAAAGGAGATGATATGGCTGCAATTTTTAATGGAACAGTTGGGCAAACAACAAGCTAAAAATCACTTTTTTATAGACAACTAGAGTGTTATACATCTTGCAAAGAATTCTGCCTTGCACTCTAAAACCAAAGACATACAACTGAGATATCATTTCATTCGGTTAGTGTTGGAGGATGGATAGATAACGCTAGAAAAGATACATACATATGTCAATCTAGTGGATATTTTTACAAAGGTAGTGACAAGGGAGAAGTTGAGCTCCTCTTCAGCTTTGGTTGGTCTTCATGGTTAAAAGTATAACAGAGAAGTAGGGTCCAAGATGCTTATTCCAGTGGGAGTTGTAAGTGCAGCGGTGTCATCTAGGATTAGTCTCCAAGTGGGATAACTTTTTGGTATGAAGTCTAATCAATCTCCAAGTGGGAGATTGTTGGTATGTGGTGACTGATCATGCTATACTATACACTCTTCATGTAGAACCCTAATTCTAGAAGTTTCCAAAAAATCTTGAAATAAGCGGTTGTATGTGAGTTGCAGTGAAATGATTATTCGCGTGATTTTAATAGGTTTTGCACTGGATAATAAAATCATTAGATGGTTGTGGTTTGGTGGATGTAGCTAAGATTGGGCGAACCACGTTAAATTCTTTGTATTGTCTTATTTCTATTATAACTTTATGTGTGTTTTATTTATGTTTGATTGATCAAATCTGCATTTAACTTGTTAGATATCTTCCTTCTAACCCTAACAATTCCCTTGTATTTGAGGTTTGACCAAGGTATTACCTTGGTTGATGGGATTCATAACCAAGGTGTTGTTTTGATTTGGGTCGATGATAGATGGGTTTTATGTGGATGGTGGATTGAATTGAGTGGCTTGGATAACCACTTTTTTTGATGTATTGACGGGGTTGTTAGAACCACTTGTCAAGGGTTGAATTTTCATGAGAGTGTTAACTTTGGGTGATCCCATAATGTTGGTTTATAATTTCTGGGAGATTTTAATTTTTGTTGAAATCACATATTTTTAGAAAATATAATGATTTAATCCTTAAAAAGTTTCATTTTAAGGATTCCAATTGAAGAGGGTTTGATCAAACCACCTTAGATAGAACCCCCTTGGATAGAACCCCACTAGTATTAAACCATACCTATAACAGAGTCTCCTTTACACCTATCAAAATGTTGATAAAAAACCACTTTTGATTTACCTTTTGGTGGATCAAATGAATTCATTTAAAATTTATTTTTTGTAAGTATGTATTCCTTATTATAAGCTTCCCAAAAAGTATAAATTTAAATAAATTTAATTTTATTATTATACTTATTTTTTTATTTCTTGTGAATATAGGTTTTTCATCGAAAATCAAGCTCCCTATTCTGCACATGTGGAAAAATAGAAGATTATAAAAAATATATATGATTGCACCATATATAGAAGTCCTTGATCCAACAAAAAAATAAAAATTGAGTATCAATACATACAAATTTTTTTATCTGTTATATGGTTTGCCTATGTCTGAATTGTAATTGGTTTGACTTTGAAACTTGATTAAGGAAAAAATATTAAATAAAAAACTATGAAACCAATTGGAAGCACTAGATATCGTAGTTAAAAATCTAAATTCAAAAAAAATAGAATTTTATCCTTCATGGAAAAAAAGTTATGTTTTATACGCTGAGTGTCACTCCTTAAAAATGGTGTTTACTGAAGAAAAAAAAAAAAAACTAGTTTTCAAAGGAGATGGAAAAAGAAGTGCAATCTGATTCCAAAAAAATTGAAAAAAATATATTTAGTATCTATGGATATAATGTCACAAATCACTAGTTTGCATCATCTCAAATTCCTCACGGTTTAGCTGCTATAGGTGTTTGAAAGTGAAGATTTAGTTAGAAAAAATCAGTTCAGTGTCTAGTTTGGCCAAAAATTGTAAACCAATATTGTGGGATCACCCCTTTCCCTTGTTGTCCTACTTAAGGAACTTGGTTCACATTACCTTGCGTAACATTAGGCATACTTGGAGTATTTGTGGTGATGGATGGATATGGTTGCACCCAAAATGTTGAGGTTGTTGTGGCGTCATGGAATGGTCGTGTTGTGAATACCCACAATTGTTTGTTCCTAGACATGAAGTGAGACCAAGGTTGGTTCTTAGCCTAGTTGCAAGACTAGATGTTAAGGGTTGACTTGGCACAAGGGATGGAGTTGGTTGAATCATAGATTGGGTTAACCCTAGTGTCAAATTTTGCTCAAGAAAAGTTGGATGATTTTGTTCATACTCAAGGAGTTCATCTTTAGTAAGTTGAAGTGGGATTTTTGTAACATATTTTATGTCATATGGTCCTAATGGAGATGAGGGTTGCTGTGATGGGGTAACATGACTTCTTGGATCAAATTCTGAAGGATTGGGATCACTTGAGGTGAATGTGACTTTGGTTTTCTCCATTATTATCTTGTGTTGTGATCTTTTTTTTACCATAAATTTTGGGTCATCTATGGGAGAGTTGTGTTGATATTTGTAATGTTTAAACTCTCTAGTTGATTCAAATCTAGGTAAAAGGGACGCTCTAAGTAATTTTTGAGAAACGGTGATAATTGGATATGAAAAAATAAATGATGTGGAGATGATTTTTGCAAACATTTTGGGACAACACTTTTGACTTAGAAGTTTTGATTGTTTGATGTTTGGATAAAGGATGTTAATGAATTTGTGAATATTTAGGGTAGACTCATGACCTTCAAGATAAAATAGTCCAAATATGATAACTAACTTAGCTAAGTGCATGGAAAAGGATTCATTTCGCATACAAAGTAGCTAAGTTAGGGTTTGGCTTGATAGATGTCTAAATCCAAAGTGTTGGAGTATTCAAATTTTTTGCAAATTTTGGTGAAGTGAAGGATGCGATATGATGGGGGATGGATGAAATTTTTGACCCAGTGTTGATCTAGAGTGAACCTTTATTTTCCAAGACCAAGGTAGTGAGAAATATGCTAGACCTCTAAAGTGATCAACCCCTAAGAGCTCAATGTTTTGGTAAAATAGAACTCAATAATTTTTGACAATAAAACTCAATGATTTTGGATAATGAAACTCAATGATTTTTTGGAAATAGGACCCAAATATTTTGATAATAGAGCTCATTGATTTTGGATAATGGAACTCAAATATTTTTTGGTAAAATGGAACTTGGACACAATGATGTGCAATATTTTCCTTGTCTCCAATGTGAAGGTCCTCAAACTACTAATTATGTCTAGTTGTTCTCCTTCAATGAGTTCAAATTTTGGTTTTAGGATAGCCAACGTAAGGTTTGGTTTTTGAACCAAAGCGATCAGACGCCAAAAGGTCACGTGGGGTTCAATTTGTCAATTTATCTTGCTTAAATGAGTTTCTTTTTACCATAAACACTTTGTCTTGCTTAAGTTTCAAACTGAATTTCTATGTCAAAAACATCATAAATTTCACAAGCTCCATTTTGTGAAAAGGATGAAGTTAAGGGCATAGTTACCTAGGTTAACTTTGGGAAGTATGGATTGAGATGTAAACCTAAATATTTAGAATACTCTAAGAATAAATCCTTAGGACAAAAATCAATATCAAGGTTATGTCAAAGGGTATCCAGACTTAGACCAAAGGGTTTGAAATTTTGAAAAGACTTGTTGATTTTTGTTTGCAATTGTTTTGGAACCAAGCAAGTGTTAAACTAACTCTCAAGCATTTACAATCCTAGATAGAGTGGGTACGTATTTCTTAGTAGGCCTACCAACCATTGGAAGAGATGATTAATCCAAGAAGATGAAGTGGACAAATAGGCTATGTCAAGGAAATGTAACGTCTTGACACACCAAGCAAAGGAGTCACTTCCCCATTTGTTTTATTGCCTCAATCAAAAACTAGACATGATAAGTAACTTCTTTGAGTGGTGCTACTCCAATGCACTACCTTAAAATACATTTTAGCAATTAGACTTGGTTAGCCACTACAAACAAGGATTTTAATGACCATATTTGAGATAAACCAGTGCTATACATGCAGCAAATTCCCTCAATGAAGAGGAATCCCAACCCTTAAAAACATCTAAGGGTTTTGACGTATCACACAGATACTAGAGGAGATGATCCTCGATATAGTGTAAATACATTAGTTGGCCAATGATTTTCGTCATGCTAAGTATTTATATCAGAGACCGAAATTAAAGCACCACTCAAGGGTTGTTCTCTCTCACAAGTTGGGAGCCTGGTTTGCTAAAGGTAACAAATGTATGAAGTTAAAAATTCCTTTCATCACCAAAGATTGCCAATAGGCACAAGGGGAGAGAATTAGTGCTTCCAAGAAGAAAAGGTATACTTGCATGTTTCTCTTCACCCAAGATCGCATGAAGCGCAAGGGGATTGGATATGCACAACAAATACACTCAAACAATTCAGACACATGTTCATTTTAATCCCTCATAGAAAAATGGGTTTGTTTTAAACACCAATTTGAAGTGTGAATATTGTGTTGTTCAATTTTAAACCAACAAGAAAAATGATGTGAGGGTTCAATTTTAACCAACTTGAACGTTCATTTTAAAGCCCAAAATAAATCTAGTTTGGTCTTAAAATGTGAAATAAAGCATCATAAATGGGTTATATTAATTACACCATAAGTGTCAAAACACTTGTTAAAATTATATTCAAGTGGTAATATGCTTCTTCACTTCAAACTTTATCGCTCCAACCTACAAAACCAATTAGTCTAAAAAAGCAAAAAGCAAGAAGTCAATGACATGTTAGCAATCAAATGAAATCAAAAATTTAAAGCACATGTCAAAATTTAAAGGAAATGTGAAGGTTTGGTTCAATTTTATCCAAATTTGAAAGTTAATTCATTTTATCCTTCCACTAAGTGTTGAGAAACATTTTTAGAAAATTAGATTATAACAACTTCAGATAATGACAACTTTCTCAAATCTTGATCAATTTTGAAATCGTAAAATGATTTGGAAAGCTAAACATGAGATCTTAAAACCTAACAACCTTTCTGCAAGATTAATCATATAAAATTTATTAAAAATGAAAGAAAATCATGCATTTAAGAGATTAAACCCAGAATTTAAAAAAAAAAACAGCAGAATTAAAAATTTGATATCTTTTTCAAATCTTGATGAGATTGAGTGTTGTAAAAAGATATGGAAAGGTAATATCAAGATCTAAAAAACCCAGATAGTCATTTTTCAAGATTTAATTCACTTGATTTTTCATGATTAAAAAAAAAGTGTCAGGTTTCAAGAAATTTTTTGGGTGTAACCTCAAAATTCCTTCAAAAAACACTCAAAGAATTAAAGTTTTCCCTCCTAGCACCAAAATGTGACCAATGACGTAGTATAGGTTAACTACACCCGATCCATATGAATTCAAGGCATATTTAACCCACTAAGCATCAATCCCAATAAGATATTTAATATCAATAAAAAGTGAAGAAGCCATTAATTTAACATGCTAAAAACATGAAATCTTGACAAACATCTATTCTAAGACATTGAAAAATATCCTATTGGGGGATTGGTGTCACATTGATGTAGAATGACGATCCTTTACTAATCCCTTGGATATTGAGCTTGTTTCAATCAATTTTATTGAAAAAATCTAATGAAACCGATGATAGATATATGTGAAACATGATGAAAGCTAATTTAACAAGATAAAAGCTAAGATGATTGTTGTAAGTGTATGAAAAGCTAATCTAAATTAAGTTTAAGCTCAAAAGATTCAAACCCTGATTGTAAAATATGCTAAATGGATGCATCTATGTTATCATGGAAGCCATTAATGGAAGCTAAGCTAATAATGCAAGTAAATTAAGCTAAAAGGATGCTAAATAAGTTCTAAAAATGAGTGCAAGTGAAAGTGATTTTAACAGCATGAGTTTACTATTAAAAGATGGATCCATTTGTCTCCAAATAGTGACCTATTTATATGAGAGAAAATGAGAAATGAAGGGTTAAGATTAAAAAGGTTAATCAATGGTCAAAAATGGAGGAGAGATGAAACATGGATCATGTATTCTCATCAATGGATGAGAATCAATGATCACATGGATCAAGGAAAGAATTAAGGGTTCATATTCTTCCAAACAAACACACATTCAAAACTTGCACAAGAAGTCTTGTAAGTTAACTTGCACAAGAAGTATTTTAAGTTTGTTATGAAAGAGAATATTCCATTTTTTCAAATGAGTGAAGATAGAGAATGTTCTTTGAAATATTCTCATGGGTGAGAAAAACTAGATATTTAGTTAATTAAAACCAAATTAAATTGTGCAAAGGAATATTGCCTTTTTTGGAGGAATGTGCAAAGGAGGAATATTCCCTTAGAATATTATCTTGCAAGTGGGGGATTAGATTTATTACGTAATTAGATAATTAAATAAGGTTTTAATTATGCAAATTAGGGGAATTAAATGATATTCATTAAATAAATGATTTAATAAAAAAGGGGAAAGTGTTATGATATTTAATTAAATAGCTTAGGGTTATTTAATTAAATAAGAAGACTTAGGGATTTAAATTAAATAGCTTGATGTATTTAATTAATAGGATTAAATGTTAGCATGAAAGGGGGTGAATTAACCTAATTAGGTTAATTAGATTAATAGATGAAAATGATGCAATTAATTAAATATCTAGCAATTTAATCAATTAAGCAAAAAGAGGACGAGTTTCAATATGAAATGATATTAGTTAGCCAAATTGATCCATTAAGACATTTTTAAGTGTCTACAATCCTTATAGTCCACATCCTATCATTATAAAAAATTATTTTTGGAAATAGTTGAAAATGTCACATTTGGATATTTAAGTCAAAACATCACCTTAGTCCATTCGTTGGGACCTTTAAACTATCCTAAGGACCATTTTCTAATCCTTGAAAAATCTACAATAATCTATAGATTCTAAAATCAAAGTCACATCAAACTATTTATAAGGTCCAAATGTCTAACTTACACTTTAAATCCAAGTTTAGAAAATCCAATCCATTTAATCCACTCCATCACTTTTTTCCATCTTTGGTATCATCCCATTATCCATTCAAGTTGTCCATCCAATTTCATTCCAAATAATCCATCACATCACCTAAGGTTATAATTCATTTTTAGGATTTGATTTCCTCTTGTTGACATAATCACCACAAGCCCAAATAGTCCAAAATCTAGATCATCCCAAAGCTAAAAATCCAAAGGACTTAACCAAAATAATGGACCCATCCCACACAAGAAAATCCAAAAATCATAATCAAAGCAAGGAAAAAGATCATAATCAAGAGAAAATCCAACACCATGAGTCCTTAAGATCAAATCCTTTTCACAAATGAATCTAAGCACAATGACTATAATGGTATTGCTCATCAACCAAGATATGATCCATGTGATGATGATAATATCATTTCCCAAGCAAAATATGATCCTTATGATGATGAGGATTGTCCTCTCGACTAGCCCAAATATGATACTTACAATGATAATGATAGTGTAAACACCTAAAATTGACCATTATATTTGGTCAATTTTTCCTTAATTCATCCATTCTTAGTACCCTATATTAATTAAATACAATTATATTTATTTAATTAATATTTCTTATTTATTCTATTATCCTAACCCATTTATCTCATTCTTCTAAAGTCATAAACCTAAGGTAAATAATTAATTTAATTATTTACCCAACCTTACCTCCCATCCTATTCTCTCCAAATAACTTTAAAAATGACTTATTTGTTTATTTTCTCCCTCCAAATGTCCCATCCTCCATCAGTTTCCATTAGTCTCCTAATCTCCACTTAATCCATCCTTTAATGATGTGCACACACTTAATCCCTAATTAACTGGAGTTAATCCACTTCAAATCCCCACACGACCAACCAACATTAAATATTCTCTTTTTGAAAAAGACCTCATGTCCTTAGGGGCATGGGTCTTTCTTCCAAAAGGGTCCAAAAGGAATTTTAATTTCCTTTTCTTCCCACCTCTTTTCATAAAAGTGAATTAAAAATTCCCCACTTTTCCTCTAAGAATGTGAGGACAAGGAATGCATTTATGGCATATCTTCTATAGTACCCTGAAGGCACTCTTCATCCTTTCAAGCCCTCACATTTTGCCACTTGGCATAATCTCATGACTTGAGAGATCATCTCACATCTCCATCATTGATCTCAAGATCTAATCTCAACCATTCATCCATTTTCCTAAAAACATATATAGATCTCCACACTTAGCCATTTTCAAGGGATCACTCACATTTGCATTTAAGTGATGTTATGTTGCTGAAATTTTGAATGAGCACACATCCAACAAATTGAATTGGGAAAATATACACAATAAGAAGGTTAACATAGTTTGTCTTCATAAAATTCTATGTTGGTTTGATCTTATTTCACCTAATCTAATTGTTTATTTGATTTTTGTGTTGTTTGGTTTTAATAGTTAGATCATTCGCATTGGCACAATTGTAGTGCCCCTCCCCTTTGTAGCTTATTTATGTGAGATCAATGTTTCAACTTTACCATTTTCTTGTGATTTTTTTTGTGGTTACTATTCTTGCTCTAAATGGGGTGTATGAACCACTGCATGTTCGAGATGAGGTTCCTCAACATGTCGATTGTTGGAATTTTGTATATTTATATGCTTGGTTTATCATTATGCTTTAGTTTAGTGATGTGAATTATATATGTTATGATTAAATGTGAATTTGGTTATTGATGTTCAAGGAATGGTTTATATGATAAATGTATGGATGTTAATTTATGCTTTATGCTATTGAACCTCATTGAGTGATTATGTTGTGCTTCGGCTATATATGCATTAAGCAAGGACCCTTGACATATGTTGAGTGGTTACAAGTATAGGTTTATTTCTCCATCTACCTGTATAGGTCTAAGTTGTTCCCCAATTATGGTTATTTCAGAGATGTCACACTGGGCCTCCATAGATCTACTCCTTAAGCGTACTCAAATTGAGTATAATATGTGTCATGTTTGGCCCTATGTGAAAAATAGAATGAAAATAAAAATGATGTTAAGTGTATTTGATTAATTTGAGAAATTCCTCGGGTTGAGAAATGCAAGTTAGGCTTGATTTAATTATCCTACTTGAATTTTGATTTTCCTAAATTTAAATGAATTTATTATGTAGTGCCCCTCATGTTGTTTTCTATTAGACTGAGGATTGTTCTATTAGGAAAGACATTATGACACTTTGTTGATGTTAAATTTTTTGCTTTGATGATATTGGATGACACTTGATGATACTTTGATGTTTTGTTGTTATTTGTGTTTATGCATATGCTATGATAACTTTATGAACATATGGGATCATGTGGATTAATTTAATTATGAGCCTTATGTGTTTATCTGATCATGGTTACTATGCATTTATCTAGTGATTGTTCAATGTTGTTTTCTATGTAACTGGTTGTTGTACATTGATGTGATTTCTTGTTTGATGTGTCTTGGTGATAGGATCAGTGTTTCATTACTCATTTGTGAGTACATTACTACGTTGTGATTTCCTTTCACAGTGTGTCTGAGTGTATGTTTATATATATATATTTGTTGTTCGACCATTTTGTTTGATGTTGGATTGTAGGTACCAAGCATCGACTCCACCTGAATTGACATGTTTGTGCATGCCTTAAACCCAATGAAAAATTGTTGAACGAAGATAACGTATGGTCCCCTACCCTTGCCATCATCCTTGAGTACCCAGTTGGTCACCCTATCATTCTTGTATGTGTTCGTTGTCAGTTTTTCTCGTTTTGACCTTGTTTATTCTTAAGTGATTATTATTGATATTTAGTTGTTAAATTAAATTTGTTAATTATGTTGCTTGATTAATTGTTGAATTAAATAAATTATTAAATCTATCATGTTGATAATTAGTATTTGAGTTGCCTAGATTAATTAGTTTATTAAATTAAATCATTACTTGTTAAAATGTAACTTGACAATTAAATATAAAGATATTTATTATTAATGTTGAGTTTTTAATTATAAATTAAAATGAGAAAATATTAAAAGGAAATAAAATATTATATAATAAAATATTAAATTGGAAGGAGATAATGGATAATCAGATAAAACAAGTAAAAGGATAGAAAAAGTATTTTCGAAGCACATGCGTGACTTCAAACTGCTTGTCATTTTGAAACTTGATGTTTTACGAGATTTTTATCTGCTTTTTGTTTTCCAAAGTCAAAAGATTTCCTTGGTTAATAATTATCATTTTTAAGGGAGATTTTGGTTTTATCTTTGATTTTTTTTAGTTTTCGAACAAAGAAGAACTTTGTTTGAAGAAAAATTTCAATAGAATAGTTGCATTTTATGAATTGTTTTGAAAGAAAATAATTAATTGGGGAAAATTGATCATGATTGAATTGTTTTGAAGAAGTGGATTTTTGCGAACATAACAGTTGATCTCAGCACCGTTTTTTCATTTGTTTCCGTCTCAATAGCGTTGGAATCCAGGTTGACTTTCTCTCTATTTTTATTTCATTTATCCGTTCAATGCAATAGGAATTTTCTCTCTCTCTGTTGTTGCAAACGAATGATTGTTCACCTTTTTGTATGTTGGTTCTATGCTGAATTTGTACTCCATGATTGAGTTTGATATTTTGGTGCTATTGCCTAGATTTATGTTGGCATCCTTTGAAATATTTTATCGAATCTCCCTGAATAGAGCTCAGTTTTCTTCTCTTTCTATAAATTTGATATGCATTGATGCTTAAAACTTGTCTTCTATTGCATGGAAATCCGATGAAAGCGTTGAAACATATTATTCAATTAGATGAAATCATTGTTTCCCCTTTGGCATTTGTTTTGTAGCTGTTTTGAATTAGTCGATAAAAGTATCCATGGTTTATGTGCATTGTACTTACCCTTTAGACCTTAGAAATGATTTGGAGACCATGGAGTTGCAGTCCAACCTATGCTTTTTGTCTTGGAAAACTTGGTTGCTATATATTGTTGTGTACAAATTTAAGTAGGGGCTGATTTTTTTATGTTGTTTGACACCAAAATTCTTCTTGGTCGTTGCCTCTTTCTGTGCGTAAGATCATTCTTTTTCCCTTGCATTTTATTTATCTTCTTGTTGTTTCCTTTGCAACGCTCTTGCTTGGGTCACCATTCTTATCTTGGTTGAGTTTTTTATAGTCAATGCTTGAGGTAAATTCATGGGAGGGGGGTGCGGCTTAAGGATTTAGTCTTATTTGACTCTCTATACTTTATTCTTGACAACCAAAAGTATGGGGTTTGATGGACTGTTGTTTTATTTTATGAAGATCATTCAATTTTTTATAAGAATATGTGTATATATATATATGTATATATATGTGTATATATATATGTGTGTATGTATGTATATTTATTTAGTTGTGTGAATAGATGTTGCCATTTCATCATTTGGTTTATTATTATTTAAAAAATAGTTTTCAGATTTTAAATATATATATATATATGAGTATATGTATAAACATGTATATGTTAGAATATGAGTAAAAGAAAATTTTCTTATTTGAGAATAATTGATTTTGTAGAAAAAGAAAAATGGGTAAATAAATAAAGAAAGTAGATTTATGTACATAATTGAAATGTAGATAAATGAAAATCTAAATTGGTTATATTTAATTGCTTAAAGAATTTAATTATATGAGTTTATTAGAAGATCTTTTTAAATGTTGTTTGCTTTTATAACCAGGTAATGATTGAATATGTCTGATGAGTAATTAAGTAACGAAACTTGGTTGATTAAATAGATTTATTTAAATAAACAACTTGGTTATTGTTTTGTTTAATAAATGTTGATTGCTTTTATAACTATTTAATGGTTAGACTATAAATTACCATGTAATTAGTTAATGATCACAATGTTAGTGCGGTGGAATAATGTCTTTCATGAATGCACTATTGCTTGAGTGTTCGTATTGATATTGTGTTAATTTTGGGAATATTGTCTAAGTGGAAGTATTTGTGTATGTTGTTAAGGTTTACTTCCAGAGGCTTGGGGAATTAGCTTGAGTGTTGGATTCGTGATTTTGTCATTTTCAAAATGGTTGTGTATACTTGAGATGTGTACACGAGGATCTTTAGCCTTGCACTGTTGACTCATTAATATGGTTGTGATTAGTGAGTGAGATGGTTCATGCCTTGCTCTAGGTATGTGTTATGTGATTCTATTTTGTGTGCAAGATGGCTTTACCCTATTTGATGTTTTGGGTTTCTAGTTGCTAGTAGGGGGAGTGGCTCTCAATGGGGGCTGAATCCCAAAGTGGTGACCTGGATAAACCATTGGAGAGTGTCTTAATCCAATGATAACCTAAAAAAAATTGGGGGGATGGGTAATTTTCACATAAGAAAGATAATTAGATGCCTCACCCATGCTTGTAGTGCTCGTTTAGGCTAAGGATGGGTTGAGAAGGCTTGGTTGGCAAGATCAACTTCCTTGTCTTCATGAGAGGAATGTTGGTTCTACATGTGTCACCCTATGGGGTCGGGACCTAGTGAGAGGTTGCTAGGACAACCATAGATGGGGGTCAGGGTCTACTGAGAGACTGTCGGGACAACCCATGCCAACACCATGTGATGACACTCTTCCCTATACCAACCCAACATTCCCTAGTCTTGTGTTCCCCTTGTTGTTTGCATGCCTCTAGAAGCGATGAATCTATTATGTGATGTCATGTTGTACTTTGTTATGTTGGAGCCATGTTCAGTACTTTTGTGTTAGCCTTTTGTCTTATTGACTGCTTGATGTAGTGAGACCTTATTTTTATCTCCTAGCACAGGGGGGTGGACCTTAGGGTTTCACATGGTCGGGTGGATTGTGTTTTTTCCTCCATTGGGTTTCCCAGCTGTTGTTCATGAGCATAGATGATGTACCTTATGTAGCAATACTCCAGATCATGTACTAGTTCCAGAGACAATTACACATGTTGTGTATTGTATATGTATCTCATTTACATCATGTAATGTAATCTTGATGTATTCTTCTTGTTCTATTCAGGGAAGCTGTAATGTTCCCCTTTTGAGATTGCTCTTTATTTTCTTGAAATCCTTAATTTCTAAATGACAAATGAGTTAGTGAATACTTTTCACTTGATTGAAACCTTGATTGAAGTCCTTCATTTCCAATCGATCTAGTCTTCACACTTAGAAATTATTGTTAGTGTTGATCAAGCGGATAAGAATCTACTATCCATAATTATTTAAAAGATCATAATTACTTATAAGACCTAATAATTGTTGCAAGCATCATTATTGGATAATCATAAATAATATATATATATATTATTATTATTTATTATGTATGCATTGTATTTGTTAATCACCAAAATATATATATCTAAATATACAATTATCAATAATTAACATGTCATCCAATTTCTAAATATATTTATCTCTCATGATATATTTAAATGTATTCATAAATCATAATATATTTAAATATATTTTAAAATTAACAATATATTTGGTATCCACTGTTCTTACCTTCCAATTATATAAGTAATTACCAACCTTTATTCATAGATGATAATACTTACACCTTCAATCTGCAGAATTCTCTTATTTCCCCAGCCAACGGTGATCAGATTTTTGGGAGGATATCTTCCCTTTATTCAATTCGTTTATTTATTTCTTAGTACCTTTCATTTTTATCTGATGCCACGAAATAAGCAAACTGCCTTTTTCCTTTCTTTTTTCCCCCTTTGGTCTTGAGTTGATTCTCCTATTATAGCCTAATCACCAAAATTTATTCTCATCCCTTTCACTAGGGACGTGTCTTTATGACATAGCTACACTCTTTGAACCGGTACATGCCTAAGGTTGATTCATTTTAATTAATTGTAATTGTTGTGTTTAGGAGTTGATCGGGCTTTCATATTTGTTATTTGTTTCTTTTATTTTATATTTTATATTTATTTATTTGTTTATTTTAATCCACAAAAATAATATCTATTATTTTATTTTGATGTTTATTTAGTATTATTATTTTTATGACATCCTTATGATTATTATGGAAATCACTTAAAATAATATTTTATATTATAACATCTTTATATTTATAATCATAATTACAATATTATTTTATGTTTGTGTTTTTATATTAATTCATATATATATTTTTAATACTTATTATATCATAATGTTTATGATATTTAAATTATTGACTTGTTTGTATTATATTATAATTATAATACTATCTAAGATAATTATAATTATAATAGTAATTTTTAGATTGAGATCACTTATATTTACATTTTGATATTTATTTGATTTTATTATTTGTATTTCAGTATTATTTTGGTGCTATGATTTCAGGGACATGACAGTCCTCCCCTCCCAAATTTGCTTGTCCTCAAGCAAAAACTTCTTAGTTTCTTTTAGGATCTCTTCTTCTAATCTGCCATCAATGGTACCCAAGTTAGTCACGTTTATATATAT
The DNA here is from genome assembly GCA_007115665.2 of Sequoiadendron giganteum. Lineage (NCBI taxonomy): Eukaryota > Viridiplantae > Streptophyta > Pinopsida > Cupressales > Cupressaceae > Sequoiadendron > Sequoiadendron giganteum. Next base: position 227,742,937 of record CM021105.1, read on the forward strand.
AATTTAAATGAGAATGTTCTATAATGATTACTCTATTTGAATGCGTATATCTATTAAAATATAAATATATTAAATATATACTTATCTTTGTGATAGGGACATCACAAGTCTCCCCTGCTTGACTTTGCTTGTCCTCAAGCAACACGGGGTCTTCTTCCCTTCAGGGTTATCTCTTGATTCTCTTGTTCGAAATGATTGTCTTATCCTAGGAAAGAATTGTAACATTTCATTACATCTAATCCATTCCCAAGCCTTCTAGACACCTTATTCTTAGGTCTATCCAACCTTATAGTCCTAGAAAGAGATTGTAACATTTTGTTACATCTAACCTCTTTCAGGTCTTATCCCAAAAAAATATTGTAACATTTCGTTACATCTAATCCATTCCCAGGCCTTCTGGACACCCTAGTCTTAGGTTTATCTAGCCTTATAACCCTAGAAAAAGAGTGTAACATTTCATTACATCTAACCTTTTCCAGGTCTTATCCTGGGAAAGGATTGTAACATTTCATTACATCTAATCCATTCCCAGGCCTTTTGGACACCTTAGTCTTAGGTTTATCCAGCCTTATAACCTTGGAAAGAGATTGTAACATTTTGTTACATCTAACCTCTTCTAGGTCTTTTATAACATTTTGTTACATCTAATCCATTCCCAGGCCTTTTGGACACCTTATTCTTAGGTCTATCCATCCTTATAACCTTGGAAATATATTGTAACATTTCATTACATCTAACCTCTTTCGGGTCTTATCCTGAGAAATGATTGTAACATTTCATTACATCTAATCCATTCCCAGGCCTTCTGGACACCTTAGTCTAAGGTCTATCCATCCTTATAACTCTAGAAAGAGATTGTAAAATTTTGTTACATCTAACCTCTTCCAAGTCTTATGGACACCTTTAAGTCTATCCAGCCTTATAACCCTGGAAAGAGATTGTAACATTTCGTTACATCTAGCCTCTTCCAGGTCTTCTTGACACCTTTAGGTCTATCTAGCCTTATAACCCTAGAAAGAGATTGTAACATTTTGTTACATCTAATCTCTTCCAGGTCTTCTGGACACCTTATCTTGCAAGGAAATGAATTATTAGCTTATATTGAAAACAAAAATAATTGCATGCAATAGTTAGTTTGTTTCTTGTTCTAGTCAATGACTCTTAGGGGTTTTCCCTTCTTGACTTTGTTTATCTCTAAACGCTTTGATGGTTTCTTCTCTTTCCCATGTAGCATCTTCTTCAAGAAGTCCCTTCCACTTGATTAGAAATTTGGTAATGATCTCGTTCCTCTATTTCCTTTCTCTAGTGTTTAGGATAAATTTTGGCTCTAAGATAAGTTGTACTTCATCGTCTAGGTAGCTCAAGTAGATAAGAAAGTAAGCAAGTAGCTCAAGCATGCAAGCAAGTAGCTCCAGAAAGTATGCAACTAGCTCAAGTAGACAGGTAGGCAGCTCAAGAATGCAAGCAACCAGTTGAAGCACACAAGCAACCAACTCAAGCATGCAAGTAATCAAATCAAGCAAGTAGGCAAGTAGCTTAAGTAGAAAAGCAAGTAGCTCAAGCATACAAGCAACCAACTCAAGCAAGTAGGCAACCAGCTCAAGCATGTAAGCAAGTAGCTCAAGAAAGCAAGCAACCAACTCAAGAAAGTAGGCAACCAACACAAGCAAGTAAAAAAGTAGCTCAAGAAAGCAAGCAACTAGCTCAAGAACACAAGCAACTAGCTCAAGCACACAAGCAACTAGCTCGAGAAAGTAGGAAACTAGCTAAAGTAAGTAGGAAACCAACTCAAGCACACAAGCAACCAGCTCAAGCAAGTAGGCAACTAGCTCAAGCACACAAACAACTAGCTCAAGCAAGTATGCAACCAGTTCAAGCACACACAGGATGGCAGGAAAGATGCTCTGATACCACTATAATGTCCCCCTTTTGAGATTGCTCTTTATTTGCTTGAAATCCTTAATTTCTAAATGACAAATGAGTTAGTGAATACTTTTCACTTGATTGAGACCTTGCAATCGATCTAGTCTTCACACTTAGAAATTATTGTTAGTGTTGATCAAGTGGATAAGAATCTACTATCCATAATTATTTAAAAGATCATAATTACTTATAAGACTTAATAATTGTTGCAAGCATCATTATTGCATAATCATAAATTATATATATATATATATTATTATGTATTTTTTAATCACCACAATATATATACAATTATCAATAATTAACATGTCATCCAATTTCTAAATATATTTATCTCTCATGATATATTTAAATGTATTCATAAATCATAATATATTTAAATATATTTTAAAATTAATAATATATTTAAATATATTTTAAAATTAATAATATATTTGATATCCACTATTCTTACCTTCCAATTATATAAATAATTACCAACCTTTATCCATAGATGATAATACTTACACCTTCAATCTGCAGAATTCTCTTATTTCCCCAGCCAACGGTGATCAGATTTTTGGGAGGATATCTTCCCTTTATTCAATTCTTTTATTTATTTCTCGGTGCCTTTCATTTTTATCTGATGCCACGAAATAAGCAAACTACCTTTTTTTCTTCTTTTTTTCCCCCTTTGGTCTTGAGTTGACTCTCCTATTATAGTCCGATCACCAAAAGTTATTCTCATCCCTTTCACTAGGGACGTGTCTTTATGACATAGCTACTCTCTTCGAACCGGTACATGCCTAAGGTTGATTCATTTTAATTAATTGTAATTGTTGTATATTAATTGTTGTGTTTAGGAGTTGATCGGGCTTTCATATTTGTTATTTGTTTCTTTTATTTTATATTTTATATTTGTTTATTTGTTTATTTTAATCCACAAAAATAACATCTATTATTTTATTTTGATGTTTATTTAGTATTATTCTTTTTATGACATCCTTATGATTATTATGGTAATCACTTAAAATAATATTTTATATTATAACATCTTTATATTTATAATCATAACTACAATATTATTTTATGTTTGTGTTTTTATATTAATTCATATATATATTTTTAATACTTATTATATCATAATGTTTATGATATTTAAATTATTGACTTGTTTGTATTATATTATAATTATAATATTATCTAAGATAATTATAATTATAATAGTAATTTTTAGATTAAGATTACTTATATTTACATTTTGATATTTATTTGATTTTATTATTTGTATTTCAGTATTATTTTGGTGCTATGATTTCGAGGACATGACAATCCTCCCCTCCCAAATTTGCTTGTCCTCAAGAAAAAACTTCCTAGTTTTTTTTAGGATCTCTTCTTCTAATATGCCATCAGTGGTACCCAAGTTAGTCACATTTATATATATAATTTAAATGAGAATGTTCTATAATGATTACTCTATTTGAAGGTGTATATCTATAAAATATAAATATATTAAATATATACTTATCTTTGTGATAGGGACATCATAGAAGCATTGATGTAAACTTGTAATAATGTAACGATGTACTTCCATGCAATAGAGATTGTATATGTACTCGTTGGATCTTCTTAGATGATCGTTGATAGTTACTTATCTGATGTTATGATATGGAAATGTATGTGTTTAATTGTTCTATGCAATGGATTTAAAATGAACTCTTAATGTTAGTTAATTCATGTTGCATGTTTAGTGTCTTAGTAATAGTTTTGATAGTAATGCATCCATGGAACCTTAGAGGACATAGCTTAGCTTTTATGTTATGTTTAGATATGATTTACAATTCTTGTTATTGTTTTTAAAAAAATGGTACCGTTATGGTATTTAGATGTGTTGTCCTCTGGGGTTTTTTGGCGAGGCGTTACATATTCTTATATGGATTTAAATAATAAATTTAAGTGAATATATTTTTATATGGATTTAAGTCATAAATTTAAATGATATATATTATTTAGGAATGAATTTAAATGTGTATTTAGACTTTGGGAAAATAAATTTTATATTGTTTTAATTGGAAATTTGAAAAAGAGTAAATAGAAAAAAGGGGGTTTTATTTTTTATTTAGAGAGGAGTTTTGGATAGGAGAAAACCCCCAAATGGTGAAAATTTGAATTGTTGATTTGGAGTGCATTCAAAAAGGGAATTTGATGGGATTGGATTCACTGGGATAGAATTGGAAGGGGAGTGTGTGGGAGTTTTCATGTGCATTTGTTTGGCGTGCTTGAGGTATTCTTTGTTTTAAATTTTGTATTAATTTGAGGTAAAATGTTAAATTCTTCCCCTTTGCTCATTTGATTTCAATTTGAAAGGTTGGAATAGGATTGGGGGAGTGTAGACACCTCCCAACATATTTTTTAATAGAATATTATGCTCAATTAATTATTGTGTTATTTTTTTGAGAAATGGGTAAAATGTGGATTTGAACTTAAAAGTGTGTTGTTAGGCATATTTAGAGCCAAAGGGTATTTTTGGATTTTTGAAATTTAAAGATTTAGTTTTTGAAGAAATTTTAATGGAGTCTTGGGATATTTATTGGTTTTTGATATGTTAAACTATTGAGAAAATTTGAAGGTTTCCATTGAAATATAATGATTTTGAATGTTTGAATGAAAGTGTACTTTGGGAATTATTGAAATAGTTTTTGTGGAAACATGTTAGGAAATTTGGATGAAAATGAATTTTGTGCATTATTTTTTGTGCCACTTGTTGGTGAGTGTGAAGAGCCTAGGAATAAGGTACCAGATAAGGTATGAGAGTGGCTCCCAATGTGTCCCCATCTGAAAGTGGCAAATAGGTTGATTACAAGTGAGGATTCATCTAATCAAGTGATAATTAATGAAACACAGGTAATTGATTAACAAAGATAATGGATGCCATGTGCATGCCTTGAGTACTTATAAAGGCTAAGGATATTTGGGAAGACATGCTAGCTTGAAGATCTTGGGTCTTGTAAGGTCATGTACTATCATCTGTATGAGTGAGGTACTAGATTCCACATGTTCCACACTAGTGAGCACTGTGATGATACTCCTTAATAGTTCTCTAGCATCTTACACTAGTGTCTTGTATGTTTGTGACATGGCATTGGTGAATTTTACCAATGTAGATTTGTTATGTGACATTGGTGATTTTTCCCAATGTGAATTTGTGAAATGTCATTTGTGGTTGTATCAAATGAGGACTTATTGAAGGGCACATAATATACTGAGGGGGGTGAATCAATATATTTAAAACTATTTAAAACTATTTAATTCAACATGAATTACCATTAATAACTTCTCCAAACATGAATCTTAAATCATCAAAGCAACAAATATTAATCAAGCAACACAAATGCACACATTCACATAATGAACACCAAATATACATGGAAACCCAAAATGGAAAAACCACAGTGAGAAGAGCAACTTGGAGCTATTATCCAAATCCAACCTCACATAAATAATGAATAACTTACAATCATGAAGTAGGCACCAACCTACTAGAGACACCAGTCCCAAATTATGTTTGTAGGCACCATCCTTGCAACATCCCGCTATGAACCCCTAGGAGTTAAGAGCCAAAAGGGACAGGATAATAATTTATTTTTTTTAACCAAAAGGAATAACAACACACAAATTAGTTGCCAAACTGATACACTGACAAGAAAAATATGGCCAAGTATGACTGAAGGTACGTTGGAGCTTTCTACTCTGAAACCCTGATGTTTCGAATCTCACTGCTCTGGAACCTGTTGCTTCCCTCAGGACAACAAACAGTGGGCATCGGTGCTCCGGAACCTGTTGTTGCCCACTGGTCAGCAAACAAAGGGCACCGGTGCTCTGGAACTTGCAGTTTCGAAGCTCCCTGCTCCAAAACCTGTTGCTGCTACTGTAATACCCCTCTGTTTTTCCTTATGGTTGGATAGTGTGTCTTTGTGTTGTTATGTTGCTTTGATGTGTTTTTTGGATATTCAGATGCCTTGTTATGTGTGTTTTTTGTTAGTACTTTGACTATGGTACTTGGCTGCTATTTGATCACTATCTATAAAGTGGCGTTAATGTTATCTTTTGATGTGATGGTATCTTAATAGGATGTTATCTTTATGTCATGTTTTGAATTAACATAAATGGATATTTAAATTAATGAGGTTTATGCTTTGGATTATATTAATATGTTAGAATTGTCAGTTAGTTACACTATATTGGTGAAGAGGACGGTATCGCATCACTCACTTGTGAGCGCCCTGCGATTTCGTGATTTCCTCTTCACGGTGTGTATTTTATGTCATTTATATTATATGTTGTTGTTTACTTGATTTTCAGGTTGACAGGTACAGGACATCGACTCCACCTGATTTTACAGGTTGGAGCGTGTCCAATGCCCAACGGTATTCGATTGGGAGATAGTAGCTAGGTTTTCTGTGCCAAGTAGTCACCCTAGTCATAGTGTGTCGTCTGGTGTGAGTTGGGTTAAGTTGTTTTACATTGTTCAATTTAATTCCAAGTTAGAAAATGGTAATTAATTGTTTTATGTGTTTAAAGTTATTGATTAAATTAATTGGGCTAACGTTATAGATGTTGTTTAATTTATTAATTAATTTAATTTGATTAATAAAATGATTTAATCTTGGATTAAGATTTATTTTATTAATTAATTAAATTAGATTGTGATAGGTGTTGAAATGAATTAGATTATTCATTTTGGAATTTGGTGGATATTTGGTTTGGAGATTGAAAATAAAAGAAAATGTTTTAAAAATTCAATTTTGTAAATTTGAATTCAAAAATTGGAAAAATTAGATATTTTCTATTTTCTGTTTTCTGAAATTGATGAGGGTGGTTGTAGGAATTTTTTAGGGTTTTTTCCTTATGATTGAATTTTGCTTCACAATTTTGGATGTTCGTGGGTTTTTGGAAAAACAAGTAAGAAAGAAGAATTTGTGGATTTTATTTTGGAAATTGGTGAAGTTGATTTGGAAGTGTTGGAAAGGATCTGGAATAGAGGAGGAGGCTTTGTTGCATTACCAACTTCTCAAGCTTGAATCTAGGTTCATCTATTTAATTTATTTTTTTAATTTTGAAGAAAGAAAAATTTGAACTTTGATGAATTGTTTGCAAACCATGTTTGAAAAACAAGAGAAAGAGTTGCAACAAATACCCATGATAAATCTTGCTTTTAAATTGAAAATCCCTTCCTTGGAAATAATTTTTCTTCAAGAAAATAAATTGTGTTCTTGACTGGAAGTTGTGTGATTTTTTCAATTTTATTCTTCATTTAAAATTGCAAATTCCTTTTAAAATATATATATATATATATATAAAGTATATTTTTTAGTTATACCCTTTGGGCTGGAGGTTTTGTTGTTGGAATCAAATTTTTATTGAAAAAAAAGGCCTTGTGTAAGGGCGCGGATTTCCAAAATCTGCAAGGTATTGTTAAGAAAAAAAATAAAAATAAATTTTTTAAAAATAAAATATTATATTTGGTTGGGGAGGTCATTGGGTGCTCACCCTGACCGCGCCCCATGGGAGGCGGGTGGAGGGAGCCGCACCCAGCGTGCTCCCCACACCCTCGCCATCGTTCCCCTCTCCCTCTTGCGGTCGACGTTGGCGCAGTCGCCACCACTGCCGGTGGTCGGCTGTGCTGAGCACAACCACGCCACCCGTAGGGGTGGACGGCTGTGCTTGGCACAATCGCCGCTGCTGGGGTTGGCTTGTAAGCCGCCACCCTCTGCAAACGTCACCGCCTTGTGTTTGGCCGCTGCCCCACTTCAAACCGCCACTCCAACCCCAGCAAAGCACACGACCAGTGAGGCACGCGACCCCAAGAAACCGCGGCCCAACATTTAGGGTTGGCGTGTGACTCGAGGTCGGGTTTGTTCTTTCCAGGGTAAAATAAAAATAAATATAAATAGATTGGGTTATAATATATTTTAATATTTTATTATTATATTATTATAATATTAAAATATTAATGCATATTGATATTTAATATTATTTTTTTATAATATTAAAATATTAAAATATATTTATATATATTTATTAAATGGGTATAATATTATTTTAATGTATGTATTTATTCATTGTTTTTAATATATACATATTAAAATAATGATTTGTTTGAGGGAATGAATTAAGTTTAATTGAGAAAATGAAATAGGAAAATATTGGTTAAATCATTGTTTGATTTTAAAATATTATATTTGGTGGGGAAGTAATTTTGATTTTAGATGATATGTTTTTTTTTTAGACAAGTTAATTATTTTTAAATGGTTATATTGAAATGAGGAGGCAATAATTATTTTACTTTATTAAATTTTGTCTTATATGATTATCTGGTTAATTTTCATTATTTAAATGCCAGTAGGGAAATTAAATAATTAGTGTTAATTTCTCCCTTATCTGAAAAGATGTTATTTAATGCAATTTTATTAATGCGATGATTTACTGAATGTTAATGAAGAAATGGATTTAGTGAATCCAAAGTAAATTTTGTTATTGTCTTCTTGTTCATCTTGATTGTGAATTGCTTCCATCTTCGTTTGGGGGAATTGAGTTATAAAGTTTAATAAGTCTTTCGGATGAGGTTTTCAATTATGTGGGTTCTCGTGTTGTGTTTGTCAACCTATTGTGAGTTTCTTGGGTAGTGCATGGTGTCTAGTCAGTGTTTACCCGGTTTCCACAAATGGGGATGTTTTGTGTCTCCTGTGAAAAGAGTGGATTATGGGATCCGCGTCTCCTTGTAAGGAGTGACCTTGTTATGTGATTTTTTGCATTTAGTGTTGGAGTGAGTTTCATTTTATGTCGCCTCTTGTGAAAGGCATGGTCGTGCTATCTTGTTTGTTGCACTTTGTACCCTTGGTGATAGGATGGTATGTGTTTTGTCAAGTAGAAGAGTGGCTTCCGTAGGGGCTAGAGCCCGGAAGAGGTAAGATTGGGTAACCTTCGAAAGTGGTTTAATCAAGTGATAACTAAAACAATACTTAGAAGATTAGGACTAACTTCTCACTAATCAAGATAAGTTGGCCTCACTCATAGACACAAGGGCTCGTTTAGACTTGGGATGAGTGGGAAGGCCTGGGAGGCAAGGTCATCTATCTTGTTTGTACGAAAGGTATTTGACTCCACATTAGTAAGTATGAGGGTCGGGGATCCGTTTGAGCCCACCATCTTGACGATCCGCAATGGGTAACTCATGACGAGCTGTGTGATGACACTCTATCTAGGACAACAGTTGGTTTTTGATTTCGCATTAGTAAGTATGAGGGTCGAGGATCGGTTGAGGCCACCATCTTGATGATCCGCAGTGGGTAACTTATGACGAACTGTGTGATGACACTCTGTCTAGGACAACAGTTGGTTTTTTATTTCGCATTACTAAGTATGAGGGCTGGGGATCGGTTGAGGCCACCATCTTGACGATCCGCAGTGGGTAACTTATGACGAACAGTGTGATAAAACTCTATCTAGGACATAGTTGGTATTCGTTTATTATGGGTATGGTTCCTTAACATACATGATGTGACCATAGTTGGTATTCGTTTATTGTGTGTATGGTTCTCTTATCATACTTGATCTGCTTTATTTCTGGAAGCAATGTGATCATGTTAGAGTTGTATTTGTGTTGTACTTGCATGGTATTTGAGTTGTACTTGTGTTGTACATGTGTTTGGTTGTGTTAGTTTGGTTCAGTTATGATTTAGCCTGTGTCTAGAGGTGTTGGTCTTGGTTAGGATTCCTTGTTACTATCTCCTAGCACGGGGGGTGGGCCTTTGGGTTCCACTTGGTTGGGTGGCGTGCACCTTAATTCGTTGGTCTATCTTCATGTTTGTGTGGACAAGATTTCCCAATGGAGAGCTCGTTGGTTTTAGTTTCAGTTCTTGCTTTATTTCATTTCAGTTGTTCTTGTAATTTTTACCCCTCTATTGTTATCAAGGTGGGAAGTTGTAATTGTAATTATGTTTATTGAACTTACCTCATTCGGGGAATGAGAGTTGTAACCATATTTTTTAATTATGATTAATGAATTTGATAGTCATCTCTTATGCTTTAATGTATATTATCTTATTGGAATGCATGTGCTTTATTTATTAATTAATTAATTGACATGGTTTAAATTCATGTTTTTTTGTTGAGGTTCTATATAACCTTTGTCTCGTAACCTTAGAGGTTGTTGGCATTAGTTAGTGAACTTGCTTATTAATTGTGCTTAAACAAAAAAAAATTAGTCTGTTTAAGTAGTTTTTTGCAACTTCCTCCAGGGTTGCGTGGCGGGGCGTTACAACTACACTCAAACAACAACAAAAGGCACCGATGCTCTGGAACCTTGGCAGATTGCCGTAAAGAAGAAACACACAACCAAGGATCTAACTTAACATGAAAAATTAATGAAAGAAAAAGGACCTAAGGATTATCAAGAATAGTCAAGTCCAATACCAACATCGAAACCCATAAACAAACATAGAACATCACATATCTTCTCATAAACTTATGATTACTTTCTCTCTCAAGAGAGTACAATGTGCATAAAGGAACAAGTATGAGTACAATTACATTTCCATGGAAAAGATACAACATCCATTGAGATATATACACAAGGCATGTACATGAGTATATGCGATAAACAAATACAAGAGAGAGAGAGAGAGAGAGAGAGATCAACTCCAACTAGTACTCCAAACCTGTATGTTGGTACCCAATGGCGGTGGCAACGCCTCCCAACACGTGGCTCAAAAGAGTCCACCCCTCTGTGCTTAGAGATAGTCACAAGGCCCAAGAAAATGAAATCAAGAGAAGGGTAAATTAAGCACAAAACTCACATCAGTCACCGAGTAATACAAAGTACAATGCATACAACCGATCACCACAACATAAAGATGTTTATCAGATGACATGATGGGTACTACTCATGACTACTACAAATCGAGGTACTAGAGTGAAAATCAGATGGAGTGTCATCATGCGTGCTCAAAGGTATGGAACCACACGAAATCAAGTACACCTCTAAGAGGGATGAGGAGACTCAATCATGCCCGAATCCACATCCCACAGACAAAAAACTCAACGCCCCGCAGACGGATGAGCCTTCTCGAGTGCATCCTTAGCCTTTACAAGCGCTCAAGGCCATGCACGAGGACTCATTATCTTATTAATTTTTTACCCCATTATTTTTATTTAGTTATCACTTGTTTACTCTAACTCTGCTACTAGTTCCCCTGGCAGCCACTTGTGGGCCCTAGGCCCGTAGAGAGCCACTCCATATGACCACTCTTTTACCTAGACCTAAGCTCTTCTCGTTTAACCAAACGAGGTATCCAAACAAGATGAAACAAAAGGAAAAGCCACAATTTTCTGTCCAAGAAACCTTTTTACATAGCCAAGATAAAATTGTTGTAAGAAAACTCAATTAGCAGCAAAAAATATATCAAGAAATAGAGGCATCGAAATTACATAAAAATTCAAAGTGCCCAGATTGAATTTCTAAGCTAGACCCAGCTCATATTTTGGTGTTTCTAATTGAAATCTACCTATGAATTTTGAGTTTAACCCAGAAAACAGGTGTTGTTCAGAAAACGCCATTTTGGCCAATTGGGCAAGAAAATCATGAAAAATGAAAGTGCCCAAAAATTAAATCCATGAAAACCCAGTTGAGATATGGGCATGTGGACATGGAATCCACCTTCATTTGACATTTTTATCAGGTGGTTCATGAACAACAAGAAAAAATGTTTAAATAGATGGCAAGAAAAAATATGGAAAAATAAAAGTGCTCAGAATAAAAATCTGCCAAAGACCCAGTTGAGATCTTGGCATTTCTACATAAAATACGCTCTTAAAATTTGTTTACACCAAGAGGGTAAAGAGAAGAAAGTTAAATTTCAAAACAACCATCATTCAACCCCAAGCCATACACAAAAATGAAATGAAAGAGTTCCTCCTATTTTCATAAATTTAAAAACAATTCAAATCAGAAAAATACCAACATATAAGAAGCATGAGAGAATACCCAAATTACCAGCCACAAAATATTGAATGACAACAAAAGAATACCTCAATATGCTCCAAAATATAAATGGTGGAATGCCAAAAGAAGAAGACACAACCCAGCTTCAAATCCGGACAACAAGTAGGAAATGGCGCGCTGATTTCAACCATCTACAACCCACAAATTTCTTCTCAGAAGACCTTCACAATCTTCCCAAACTCAGCTGCCCCAAATCATGGGGTTTTCTTCTCCATGCAAAAATAGAAATTTGCTTCTCTCCCAAAAGATAATGATCCCCCAAAACAAAACTTCATTTTCTTTTTATATTTTCCAAAACCAAAGCAAGAATGAAAAATAAGGAATTGAATAAAATTAGTTATAAAACTCCCCCAAGGAAACAATTAATAAAGGTCACAAAATATGCAAAATTAAAATTGCACAAGGCTGCCCCAAAGGATTAGTAAATCATTTAAATAAAATATTTAAATGCTCAAGAGAATAACAATTCAAATCCCCATCAATTTAACCACCATAAAAATATTAAAGAAAGACCAAGACCAAATACCTCAAAGAGACAAACAGGAAAAACCACCTTTGGCAAAGGGTGCTCCGGATGTTACTATTAGGTAACCGGATGGAAGGAAACAACACGAAAACAGTGCCCTAACATGGTGCAGTGGGCTAGGGTAGGGGAACATTTGGCCTGTGTCTACCTCCAATAACCACCATCGGGGAATGAGAGTACACTCAGGCCTATGAATCTAGGCGGAGTCAATACTCAGTACCTACATCACTCCAATTCAAACATTAAAGTACATGTGCATAAATCATATATCTAAAGCAACATCAATCATGATGAAAAATGATCAATATATCATAAGCCTTTCAGTTGCGAGTGTTATGACATTGTCATTTTCCTGTCCATAAGCAAAGACAACGATATACAACAATATAAGCATGTAGTCCAACATAATAACTAACCATGTAAACATGAAATCCATCATAAACAATAATCATGTCAACCACATAACAACATACAAACATATAAGCATGTAATCATATAATCCAGCATAACAGTCATGGAGTTACACCTCTCGGGTGTCAATACAAAATAATTAAGGAACGAATAGTGCAAATACAAAATATACAGTTATTGGAATCCATCAAGGAAGGAAAAAAACAAGATACTAACATGGGGGTTGTTACAATCCTACTAGAGACACCAATCCCCAACAAAAAAATTAAGCACCAACTCAATAGGTAAGACACAAGTCCTACTGGATTACAAAGATAGGATTTGTGGATCTTCAATGTTGATTACACAACTTTCTCTAAATCTAATCTACCTCTAGACACTCTCGTACATGGCATATGATCTTTTGATAATGGCACACAATGATTAGGATGCAACTCCCATTACATCACTCGAATATAACATTCACACTCACTCACACATCCACAGATAATTATTCATTGAATGAATCCTAGTCATAAATATATGCATCCCAATACATTAACAATATTTTATGTTGGCCAAGAACCTCTTAACACCATCTACAATTAGCCAGGTCGACTAAGGGTGGACCTAAATTCAAATTGATATGAAATGTGTAGTGGGTTGGTCCTAAATAAGTTTCATTGCTGCCAATAATAGTTGATGTTATGAACTTCTTTCATAGAACTTAACCTGATCATATTTCATCTTCACTTGCTTCCTCCAGCTGGTGCATGCTTGCCTTATCTAGCACAAACACTCATCTAAATTATTCACTATTATCCAATCAACACAAACAATACTCTGTTACATCCAACTCTCTGTCTGCTAAGGCTCCACCTTTAAAAATTTCAAATCTGATAATACTGAATAACTTTACTTTAGATCCAAGCCATAGGGCATAAAATTCAACTACGATAAAATGTGGAGCATAACACTATTACAGTATAATACAATGCATGAGTAGTAATCCATAGAATACTTCCACAAACACTTCTAGACTACTTCCAACAACTAGAATAGATACAAGCATGATATTTTAAGCATACTACAAGTAGTCTTGTTCACACTAGATCACACTAGCACATTATTCTCAAAATCTTTGACATGACATGATCATGACATAAATACTTCTTGATTTCAAAAGCTCAAACATGAAAAAAGCAATTATGTATTTAATTCTCACTTATCTAGTGGCATCACTCCTTTGACATCAGTGAGCTCATTTAACATCAATGTCAACATATGTTCAACAATCTCCCCCTTTGTCATTGATGGCAAACAACAATGTTGTTAGCACACCAACACACTTAATTTGGAACTCCCCCTATGTGATACAATCTAGAGTTCTTAAGCTTTTGAAGGATCTAGAATTTTGGATTCTTTTCTCCCCCTTTGACATCAATGGCAAAGTACAACACAACAATTGGAATCCCTCTGGATTCATTCCACTTCCACTTTTCATTTTGAGCTTTTCTATCTTCCTATATCCTATCTGACAATTATTCTGCAAGGCCACCAAGCACACTTATGGTAGGGAGTTAACACTCCCCATTTCTTTGTACTTCCTCTTGATTCAGGAGGAGGGAGCAACAACTCCTAACTTATTTCAAAGATACTCAAAGTCTCCTTGGGAAGAGGTTTTGTAAAAACTTATGTAATTTGCTCCTGTTAACCCCATTTTTAAACTTGACAATTTTTAAGCTTTTGAGTCAAAATACTTAAATTGAGAACCTCCTTGTCAAAATTATCTCTAATTATCCATAAATTTTGAGCATCTTTCCATTCTAAATCAACATCGATAATCATCCCAATTCCAATCCTCAGGTGCAATGTCGACCAATGACGAAATTCACAGAATCAATTAAATTTGAAAATTGGTGTAATCTAGTTCAAAAAAAATCGTTGGGGATGTTCCTAGTATTTTGGCCAATGTGGCCAGTTTTCAAGTCTTGAATCTTCACAGGTTGAGATATTTTAATGCTTCATTTTTTACACGTAGGATTATGAAAACAATTAAATCCGCATTTTCAAAGAAGCGGAGAAATTTTCATTTAATGGGTTTATTCGTATTGGTATTTTGAACAATCTAACAAATTTCTAGGTGAATATGTATTGCCAATAAAAAAGTTACATCATTTTCTTCTTCGCCATGTTTGCACGCTTAACAAATTAGTTTTATGAGCTTAAAAGGTTTTGAAATTGAAAGTTTGCAAACTTGAAAGTTGAGAAATAAAGATATAAGGATGGTATGCTTATCATCTTAATGATGGATCATGGAGTATAATCTAAAACATTGATGTAAAAATTTACACATAATTTATCCAAAAAATTTAAATACTAACTATTATGAATTGTGGAAAGAATGCTCTTAATTGATATAATTTCAAGTTAAGATTTGAAATTGTGAAATGAATGCTAAATGCTGATCCAAAACAAATTAAATTTTATCGACATTTTCATGCTAGTTTCCAACTCCTATTCAATTGTCGATGGTGATACAAAGATTAGTTTAATCAATACTTTTAAGCAAGTTAATAACCCACTTTGAATGGCTGACGCAAGTTGTGAACTTGTGAATGGAGCCCGCAATGCCGATGATGAAGATGATTTATTTGATAAAATCCTTGGTCCAGGTTAAGAAACTCTTTTGAAGTACTTGTCTTTGAGGGTGCATGACTATATTACATTGCAGAAAATTCTTTTTATCTTTAGCAAGAATTGTCAATGCTTAAGCATTACAAGGCGCATGAACAGTTTGAAAGAGGGTGTTAGAGTAATAAATTCATCACCTAATTAATTAATTAATCATTAATTAATTGGGTCACTTTATGCTTTATGACACTTAAGCTAAACTTAGGAGTGCTTTTATTTTATTATTAGCTTTTATTAATTAGTTGGTTTTTGCATGATTAGATCTTCTAATATTAGATCATGTTGTCTCATTCATTCTTATGAGGAAACTTGTCATGATCTAATCTAATCTCGATCTAGAGTTAGGTTTCATCCTTTTCATTAGGATTCATTCATTTTAATTGAAAATCATTCTCTACAACATATTCAATGTGGCAGTTGTTCACATAATGCATATTTGATGTTTTATCAGATATGAGTTGTTGAGCAATAATATCTTGCTTATTTCTTCATAGTGTGATAGGTTTATCATTGCAAGTGATTCTTGGAGTTGTGGGAGTACATACATCTACTCTAACATGGTATCAAAGAACCAGATCTACAGCTGCCTTGTCTTTTTTTTTTGAAGAAATCAACTCATGCATTAATATCCATGATCTGTGGTCAAATTTTGAGTGTTCCATTGAATCTAGAGTTGTCAGAACAATCAGGTTTGCCTTTCATTTCATCAAAAAGGGCCTTCGTTTGTCAGATTTGTGAGGGTTTCCAAATCCAAAGCGTACCTACAATTTTGGAGCATTTCGAGCCCAAACAAACCTTACCATCATGTTCAAAGTGCCCAAAAACCCCAGAATCAATTGTCAAATCATCGAAATCGGACATAGTGACTCTGAGAGGCAAAAAAAATTCATTTATGGGTTGTATGGCCTAGTACAACACGCAATCCAAGGAAAAAAATAGTGTTAAATGGGCATCACAATCAATAAACAACTAGCAGTTAGTCTAACCACTAGACTTTCCCCAAACCCTTTTGGAGCAGTTTTGGTATTTTAGCCATAACGTTTGCATGCGAACTCGGTTTTTTGAAAACAAAATATCGCTAGAAATTTGGTTATGAGCCCAATCTAGTGGTGTAGGTGTAATATTCTGGATTTTCTATTTTGCTGCATTTTTTTAGTCAAAGTCAGATCATCATTTTTGCACTTCTGGGGCATATATTTTGCATACGGACTCCATTTCTCAAAAATGAATAGGCGTTGGAAAGGTCTTCTAGTGCTCTTTCCATATCTGTATATTTTTTCATTAGAAAATTTACCATGTACATTTTATCTAGTTTTTGGTGTTTTCACAATTTTCTTAATTACTTGGATGTCTTAACACTTGGGAACCTCCTGTTTGTGTCATTTGGCTCTATTTCATTTGATCTATATGAAGTAAGGTCAATTTTCTCAAATCATTTAATTTGAAGAGTTATCATGGGTTTTTCTACTCACCCTTCACTTGTAATCCTGGAATGGGGTAATTATAAGTCATGGGCAAAGGGCATACTTACACATTGTAGGTGGCTTAATATTTTGCCTTATTTGTATGATCTCATACTTGAACCAACCACTCCAGGGGGAAAATTAGCTTGGGATATCACTAGAGATTACATAGTAGGACTTATATTGTCTAGTGTTGATAATGACACTATGTGGGTTGTATCGTACATTGATTCTCCCCACCCACTTTGGACATGTCTTTGGGAGATCTATGGAGACCCCAATCTCTCTCCATTCCTAGAGGATCCTACATTAGATTGTCTCTTACCCATTTCTTGGAGAGAGAATATACCCTTTGATCATGATACTTTAGAGGAGCTTGAGTATTTAGACATTCTTGCATGTTTCGATGGATTAGAGGCTCGTCTCATAGTTCCTACTCTTTAGACTGAGATTACACATGTATCATTCATTGTTCCTGATGACATCAGTATTGCCACATTGGCCCTATGGATTCAGTTCAGCATCATGACCATCTTGGTCATTCATTATCTGCTACATCATGGGATTCTTATCTTGCAGACACATTCTTGTTTGTTGAGTCTCACACTGCAGATCTTGAGGATTATTTTGAGGATATACATGTCCTCTACCTTGATAGTCATGTTATCACTGTACACCCACCATTATCCATGCATTCAAAGGTTTCATTTTAGGTTTCTCCACATCAATTTAGATTTGGCATCATATGTTTCAGTTTAGACAGAGAGATTCTCTAGCATCCTATCATGGCACACATCTTGAGACAGATTGGTTCATCACTCTTCACAGGGTTTCTTTCACATCATCCTTTGGATCCATTTCTTCCCAAGGGGAGGAATGTTATTTGCTGCTTCAAGATCTCTTTTTGGATTCTACATCAGACATCTACCATTGCAACAAGAGTTTCTTCATTGTCGGAGGGCCTTCTTGTCTCTTTCTATCTCTTCTATGGATACAATTGTATATGTACTTATATGATAGAATTTGTCTATGGGGGGCATCATGTAATCCACCTCCTATCCTTCTTTCATTAGTGCATTGCATTCTTTTCTTCTCTCTTTTGGGGGGAGTTTTGTTCCCTTGTGGTTTTCTCCCTTTCATTTTTATGAGACATTAGTATGTTGTACATGGGTACCTCATTAGTTGTTAGGGTGGGACCTATTCATGCATCCATTCATGTATTTCTTTATCATAGTTTAGTTTCTCCCTAGTTCATCTTAAGGGGGTGTTAGAGTAATAAATTCATCACCTAATTAATTAATTGGGTCACTTTATGCTTTATTACACTTAAGCTAAACTTAGGAGTTCTTTTATTTTATTATTAGCTTTTATTAATTAGTTGTTTTTTGCATGATTAAATCTTCTAATATTAAATCATGTTGTCTCATTCATTCTTATGAGGACACTTGTCATGATCTAATCTAATCTTGATCTAGGGTTAGGTTTCATCCTTTTCATAAGGATTCATTCATTGTAATTGAAAATCATTATGTACAACAACATATTCAATATGGCAGTTGTTCACATAATACATATTTGATGTTTTATCATATCTAAGTTGTTGAGCAATAATATCTTGCTTATTTCTTCATAGTGTGATAGGTTTATTGTTGCAGGTTATTCTTGGAGTTGTGGGAGTACATGCATCTACTCTATCAAAGGGCATCGATGCTTTAAAGAGATATAATTTCATGCATGAAATTAAATTACAATAGAGGCACCACATGGTTAGGTAACAAAGTCTTAGAAACTTTCAAATATTTGCTACTCGGGAGAATGTATAAGCTCTAGGTCTGCGCCAAAATGAGAGCTTTGAAATAGAAATTGTTAGAAAATACCGTCAACAATTCATCATCGGCAATATGATATGAATTGTTGGTGGTGGATTTTTCACCAAATGAATTTGTCATGACGATGAATTGTTGGAGGTGAATTTTTTGATGGTGAATTGTTGATGATAAATTTTACTAGAGCCCTCTACAACATCTTCTATCATTGTCCTAGCAATGATTATCAAATTTAAATAACCTCTACAACAAGATATGGACATTCACCAAAACATAACAAAATGTGGAGCTATGTTAGGGAATGAATCTCTATCAAAGCCTAAAAGAATAAGGAAATTTTATAGATGTTGTAATTGAAAATGCTCTGGGATACATGCATGCAAATTTGGAAAAATAGACAAGGCATGTGAACTGTTTGGCAGAATGAATTTCTCAAAGAGATGTTTTCTCGTGGAAAGCTGCAATTTTAGGATATGCACAAAATGGATTTGTTGAAAAGGCTTTAGAAACATTCAAGAAAATTCATTTGGCGGTTGTAGCACCAAATTCCACAACCTCTACCAACGTTTGTCATTTACCTGCATGCCATATTTATGCACATAATGGATTGTGAAAAAGGCTTTAGAAACTCTTAAGAAAATGCAATTAGTTGTTCAGATACTTGCGCTAAGATGGGAGTGTTGAAATGAAATTAATTTTTTTTATATTTGCATGGATTGAGGCAGCATCTGTAAACATGCATGCAAATCTAGAAGCATAGACAAGGTTCACAAACTGTTGATCAAAATTCTTCTCATGGAATGTTGTGCAATTGTAGGATATGCACAAAATGGATTTCTTGAAATGATTTAAGAAATTTTCAAGAAAATGCAATCGACAGGTTTAGCGCCAAGTTCCTCAACTTTTTCCTATATTTAGAAGAAGATTTTGTAGCAACTAAAAGAATTAGTAAATTCTCATGGATGTCTCATAAAATAAATTCTTCTTAATTTTGTCATTATTGGCCTTGAGTCTTTTCCAAATGGATGGAGAAGAGTTCATGAATGGGAAGATGATTAATATGATTAGTGATGAAGCACTATCAGTTGCAATCCTTCTACTACTCTTTCATCTTCAAAAATATTTGGTACTATTAAAGGTGCTTATTGCATATCAAAATGGATCAATCGTCAATGGGCCTTTGGTCTACGGGTGAATTTGAAAGGTTCAAAATGAGCCCACTAAGGATCAAGTCTTATTGAGTGCAAAACCTCGACATCTAAAAAAGGGATGAGGTCAGGATTGTGTCCCAGGTGGATTTTGGTAGAACGGATACCCCTCAGTCCTTGGCTTTAAGCTAAAGGGGACCCCCTTGGAGGTATCTCCAAACAATTTTTTTTTTGGATCAATTGGGTCTATATAACTAATGTACTGTTGCAGTCAGAGGTGGTGTAAGTATTCATCTAAAGAATGATAAAGTGGAAGTTCTAATATTAGAACTTGAGATGCATTCTTAGATATTAGAGACTAGCAATACAAACATATGCAAAATGCTTAATTGCTAAAGGTTGTTAGAAGAATTTTTATTCCATGTTAGAAATAAATCTATGCCATTGTGAATGACAGTTCAGGCTATATATGTGCAACCCTAAGAAGATATGAAGAAGAAAAAGGCCCAGGTACTCATATTTGAATTCAAAGAACATCATGAACAATAAAAATTTCAACAATGGCATGGGAAGTTATGATAACAAGTATGCACAATTTTAGGTGGCATGGGAAATTATGAGAACAAGTATGCATAATTTCAAGTGTGGTTGTGAAGGTCATAGATCCTCAATTAAAAGGAAAGGTTGTAGAGGTTGAGAAAGGGAAAAAGAATGTGGAGACGAGTTATGTTGCATCAACTTATTGATGGATTGAAGGTCATTGTAGGTGTCAAGCACAAGGAATATTTTGTTGTTGGTTGTCAAGGGAGCTACATTCCAAATTTTTCATATGCTATGTTGATAGGAGGTTGTAAAAGAAGGATTGATGTTTCAAAGGAAGATGGAAAAATTGTCACACTTATTTCTATTTATTTGCCACGATATCTATGTTTGAATAGATTCCCAATTTAAGTGCTACAACTCAATTTAATAGGGTATCTATGAAGGACTTTCAATTCAATAGAAATCACAATGTTCCACTAAGAGTTAAATCTCATGAAGCCTACCAATATGTAGGTGGGATATTTGAGAAATTTAAATGTAGTGAAATGAAATATTTTAAAGGATGACAATTTTGCATGATACTAGACATGAAAATGGCAATATGTTTAGCTTTAAATTTCACATCATTGATAGGTTTTGGGATCACATTCCAAACTTGATTCATCAATGTGAGATGATGATTAACAAATGTAACTCGAGTATATGTATTTGAAAGTAAAATTTTTGGTAACTTGCAGATCGTAAGATGATACAATGCTAGCCTCAACAAACCATAATTTAGTCTTTCTTCCAAAGTTACAAGTTTCTAATTACCTTTTTTGGAAAAGTTACTTATGTCACTCATTGTAATCAAAAGATTAGAAAATGAATTTTATTTCCGAAAAAGTGATGTAAATCCTAAGTAATATTATTGTATTTCAAAGGTAGTTAGGAAGTATTTATTGGGTAGTTATAGGTAGTTATGATTATGGAAGCCTACAAATACAAGGCTATTTCAAATCTAAAAGGGAGACTTTTTGCAAAAGGGCAAAACTTTTGAAAACTTTTCAAAGAGATTGTATCAAGACTTTTTGGCTTGACACTATGTATAGAAGAGTTTTTTGAATTGTATAATTTCAAGGAGATAATGAAGAATGATTTTTGTTCATATGTTTTAAATGTATTCATGTGTTATCATTGTTGATTTCTCGTATGTTAAATTAATGATCCTTCTATGTGATTGTATAAACCATTGGTAATCTATGCAATTGATGTAATGAAAATTGCTCATATCTTGCTATCTTGGTTTGAATATGTTGAAGTGGCATATCTCTTTGCATGTTGAGGTTTTTCATCTTTCTTTCATCGAAATTGCACATCAAAATTAGCTTTGTGTTAAAACCCCTTTGTAATTTGTCATATCTATTGTGAAATCTTAGCTGATATTTGTATGTCTATTTTTGGGGTTTATATCAGTCATTTTCCTTTAGTTTTCCTTTTCTCCTTTATGTAATTTCAAGTTAAAGTACACAAAAACTACAAATACCCCCACCATAGGAGGGAGTTTCCCCTCTCAAACATAGAGTAAGATTGTTGTTTCACAAGCAATCTCTCCAACTATTGGAGCATTATCGTCACTTTCCATTGGGTGAGTCAAATATCATTTCAAGTGCCAATTCACTTACCAATGGCTCCTTAATCTCAACATACTCCAACTTTATTTCTTTGTCTGTAACCTTCTCTCAGAAAATGATACTTAATTACAATATGCTTTGTCCATGAATGTATCACCAGATTCTTGGAAATATTTATAGCACTAGTATTATCACAAAGAATGGAAATGGGTTAATCAAGCTCTATTTTCGTCTTCTCCAAGTTCTTCTTCATCCATAATACCTGAATGCAACATGAAATTGCTGCAATGTACTTTGCTTCTACTGTAGATAAAGATATTGAATCCTACTTTTTGCTTAGCCAAGATACAAGACTATCACCAAGAAATAAAGATCCACCACTTGCATGCTCTTATGGTCATCTATGCTTCCTATCCAATCTACATCTATGTATGCAGTTAGTATGAATTTTTCACTCTTAGGATAACACAAACCAAAATCTATTGTAGCTTTCAGATATTTGAATATTCTTAATACAACCTTGACATGAGTTTCTTTAGGCACTACCTAAAACCTAGCTACTATCCCTACTGCTTGCATTATATTTGGTCTAGATGTAGTTACATACAACAAGATACCAATCATTGACCTATATAAAGTTTGAATTTCCATAGTAGATTCATCATCCTTACTCAATTTACACCCAGTAACTATAGGTGTACTCACTATTTTGCATTCTTCCATCTTAAACTTGTTATGAAACATCTCTTTTATGTACTTATTTTGAGAAATGAATATACCTTTATTTGATTGAGAGATCTATAAACCAAGAAAGAAATACAACTCACCAAGTATCAACATTTCAAATTTATTATGCATCTCAAAACCCTTTGCACATGGAATCACTACTACAACCAAAGATAATGTCATCAACATAGACAACAATAATTAGTAATTGATCATCTTCTATTTTTATGTACTTAAGTTTCCATTTGCACTACCTCTCTTGAAACTTTGTTGTTGAAGATATCTATCCAACCTGGAATACCATGCTCTAGGAGCTTGTTTAAGACCATAAAGAGATTTCTTTAGTCTACACAAAAAATCTAGTTTTTCTGAACATTGGAATCCTTTTGATTGTTCAATGTACACTTCCTCTTATAATTCTCCATTCAAAAATGCATATTTTACATCCATTTGATATACTTTAAAATTATTGAATGTTGATAAAGCAAAAAAAATTGATTGCTTTCAACCTTGGTATTGGAGCAAATGTCTCTTCAAAATCAATTCCCTCAACTTGAGCGTATCCTTTGCATACAAGTACGACCTTGTTCCAAATCACTTTTCCATCTTCATTTAACTTGTTTTTGAAAACCCATTTAGTACTAATGATATTTTTGTCTTTAGGTCTCAGAACCAATTCCCAAATTTCTTTTTCCTTAATCTGAGTTACTTCTTCCTCCATAGCATCTAACCAACATTTCTCTTTGATTGCCTCCACATAGGAACTTGGCTCAATTTTTGATGATAGGAAAATGTACTTGTTTATTTTTCTTCTCAATTCTTCTCTGAGCCTGAACTTCACTCTCCTTATCTCCCATGATTTGATCTTTAGGATGATTCTTTTGAACATACCTAACCAGAGTCTTTGTAACTATATTCTCCGATTCATTTTCTAAGTCGTCATCGTTGTTGTGAATTAGATCTTCATTATCTTCTTCATCTAAAATATCAGTAGACTGTGTTGTTTCATCAATACTTACATTGACACTTTCCACAATCCTTTTCAATCTTTTGTAATAGCATCTATATGTCTTGCTTGTCATAGAATAACTAAGAAAAATACCTTCATTAGATATAGATCAAACTTACCCAAATTTTATCCATCCCTCTCAATGTAGTATTTGCTTCCAAATATTCTAAGATGTCTAACTAAAGTCGGTATTTCTTTCCACGATTCATATGGCATTTTTTTAATCTTTGGTTTGATTTGAGATTTGTTCAAAATGTAAACTAATGTCTGAACTGCTTCTCTCCAATACATATCTAACAACTTTTCTTGACTTAACATTGTTCTAGCCATCTCCTATACAATCTAGTTCTTTCTCTTAGCTACCCCATCTTGCTACGGAGTTCTAGGAGAAAAAATTATCTTTAGATCCCATGCAACTCATAGAATTCATCATACCTATCATAAGTGAATTCTCCACCTCTATTTGATCTCAGGCACTTTATTGTTATTTCGGTTTCATTTTCAACCATAGCCTTAAATGCTTTAAACTTCTCAAAAGCTTCTAATTTTCTTTCAAAAAAGTAATCCACGTCATTCTAGAGTGATCATTAATGACCATCATAAAATAACTATCATCTTGAATGCTCTTTGTCCTTATTGGTCCACATAGGTCAGTATGAATCAAGTCCAATGGCTTTGTTGTAGAATATACCTTAGTAGGAAATATGGACTTTATCTGTTTTCCCTCATGACATGGTTTACAACTAATAGATGGAGGCTTCTTGATCTTTGACATGTCTCTTATCATTCCTTTTTAACTGATCCTCACAAGATCATCAAAATTGATGTGCCCCAATCTTCTATAACAAATCCAAATCTCTTCTCTTTGTATGGAAAAGTATTTTTGTCCATTTACGTCATTGAGATGATACACGTCATTGTCATTCCTACTATCCTCCCTAACTAATTCACTAGTACCAATTTTTCTAATTTCACAACCTTTAGCACTAAATGAGAGCTTGTAGCCTGTATCACACATTTGACTTACACTCAAAATTTTATGCTTCAATCCTTCTACATCCAAAACATCATGATTCTTTGTCTTCCCACCATCAAGACTCAAAATACCCTTTCTGATAATCCTAGCAAAATAATTCTTACCAAGAGTTATAGCTCCTCCATCAAACTTCTTGAAGTGCATGAATCTACTCTCGTCTTCATTCATATGATTTGAACATCCACTATCAATGATCCATAGATTCTTCTCCTTTTAGGCATGTAATGCAATCTTAGCCACCATGGATTTCTCTTATCTTTTCTCCTCTTGTTTCTTCTTCCAAACCTTATATGTCTTACTTTTATGACATTCTAACGTATTTCCTTTTTTGTCTAGTATAGGAGGACTCACAAAATTTCTTCTATAGTTTCTAGAAATATTTCCAATTTTTTTGCATTTGTGACAAATAATATTAAAATTATACAAAGGTGCAAATGCATTTCTGCTAACAAAATTATTTCTTCTTTCCAGAGTCTTTCTACAATTCATAGCCCTATGACCGAAATGATTGCAATTAAAATAGTGACCAGAAAAATAATTATTGAACCTAGTATTGTATCCTTGTCCTCTTGAATCTTGTCTTTCATATCTTCTATTTTTTCTATGCACTTGGATGAAATTGTCATTCAGCACCTTGCTTTCATTGATTACCGCAACTTGTTCAAATTTTGAACTTTTAGAGTCATTCTCTTTCAAACTCTCAGCAAATAACTTTATGGGATTCTTGGTCACCTTGTTCTTGTGTATATTAGTAAAACCAATGGCGGATTTGATATGCTTTGATCTATGACTTTCTATTATCTAATCAGAGATCTTAGTGCTTTTTCCAAACTTCAACTTTAGCTGATGATTTACCTTTTCAAGATCTTTCCTTAGTGACACAATCTCTGCTTCATGTTTTTCACAATCCTTATCTCTTGTTAGCAACCTTTCTATCAAAACTTCTTCAATCCTCTTTACCTCTTCCACTTGAATCTTCAGGTCAATGACCATCTTCTTTGCCTTCTCAAGATTCTGAGATAATTTGTCTTTAGCTTTCACTTCTTCAACAATTCTTTTCTTCGGTCTTTTAACCTCCTTGTTGGCACAAAGTAATTCTTCCACAAGGTCTACTTCAGCATCATCATCATTTCTAAACTTCATTTATGCATCTCCTTCAGAGCTTTTCATAGCCATGAAAAGAGCCTTTTCTCCTTCATTCCCAAAAGTGGTTTGGTCATCATCATCAAATGAGTAGCCTTGCTCATTGATAAAGAAACTTTTCTGATTTTCTAAATCTTTTTCCCTTTTGAAAATGACTTTGTCTCATCATTGTTAGGTTCTTTGTATGTAAAATTAGCCATGAAATGTCCTACTTCACCATAATTAAAACATTTGAAATTCAACTTACCTTTATACTTTTCAAAACCTCTATGTAACTTTCTAACAAAGTTTGCTTCGTCTGGATCCAATCCATCTTCTAAATCAAGACCATCTTGCTTCTTAGACACTTTGAATGCCACCTCTTTCCTTAAAAAAATTTCATTCTCAATTCTCATTTCATAGGAAATCAGAATTTCATGTAACTCATCCATAGTTAGGGTATTCAAATCTTTAGCTTCTTCAAAAACATAAAATTTTGCATCAAACTTTTAGGGAAGGGATCTAAATACCTTTTTCACAATCACACCTTCTTTCATTTCTTCACCAAGACCTCTGATAGAGTTGACAACCTCATCAACTCAAACCAGGAATGTGGCAATGTTTTCTTCTTCCTTCATTTTTCAAACTTTCAAATTGACCTTGATGAGTTTGAATCTTTGCTTATTTGACCTTTTCATCACCTTCATAGATGTTGTGTAAATTACTCCATACTTCCTTTGTTGTCCTGCAATGCATGATCTTTACAAACTCAAAGTTAGATAAACCACATAAAATAGCATTTCTTACTTTAACACTACTTTCAAAAGCCTTATTTCCAACCTAATCTTTTGGGCGACTTTCAGAGATCTCATATCCATCCACAACGGATTGTCAAACCTCAAATCTTAGGGCCATCAAGTATGCTTCCATCCTTAATTTCCAAAAGGTATAATTGGATCCATCAAAGAGTGGTGGCTTATTTCAAGATAATCCTTCTTGATCCACTGAGTTTTCTATCCGAAATCTACCTCAAGTTGTTAAGCTTCTTTAATGGAACTTAGCTTTGATCCCAATTGAAGGGCACACAATATACTGAGAGGGGGGTGAATCATAATATTTAAAACTATTTAATTCAACATGAATTACCATTAATAACTTCTCCAAACATGAAACTTTAACCATCAAATCAACAAGTACTAATCAAGCAACATAGATGCATACATTCACATAATGAACACTAGATATACATGAAAACCCAAAATGGGAAAAACCACGGTGAGAAGAGCTACTTGGAGCTACTATCTGAATCTAGCCTCACAGAAATAATGAATACATTACAATCATGAAGTAGGCACCAACCTACTAGAGACACCAGTCCTCAATTGTGTTTGTAGGCACCAACCTACTAGAGACATCAATCCCTAACAAACAGAACTGAGCACAAACTCAATAGGTAAGACACTAGTCCTACCAGATTATAGAGATAGGATTTGTGGATCTTCAATGATGATAGATCTGATCTATCTTCAAACACTCTCATACAAAACATATGATCTTCTGATAATGGCACACAATTATTAGGATGAAACTCCCATTACATCACCCAAACATAACATTCACACTCACTCACACATCCATCGATGATAAGTTATTGAATGAATCTTAGTCATAAATATATACATCCTAATACATTACCAATATTTCATGCTGCCCCAAGAACCTCTTAACACCATTCACAATCATCTAGGTTAGGTAAGGGTGGACCTAAATTCAAATTTATATGAAACGTGTAGCGGGTCAGTCCTAAATCAATTTTGTTGCTGCAAATAATAGTTGATGTTATGCACATCCTTCAGAGAACTTAACCTATTCCTATTTCATCTTCACATGCTTCCTCTAGTTGGTGCACACTTCCCTTCTCTGGCGCAAACACTTAGACATTATTCACTATTAGCCAATCAACACAACCAATACTCTGTTACATACAAATCTCTGTTTGCTAAGGCTCCACCTCCAAAAATTTGGAATCTGATACAACATGAGTAACTTTTCTTTAGGTCCAAGTCGTACGGCATATAATTCAACTACAATAGAATGTGGAGTAGAATACTATTACAATATAATACAATGCATGAGTAGTATCCATAGAATACTTCCAGACTACTTCCAATAACTAGAATAGATATAAGCATGATATTTTAAGCATACTATGGGTAGTATTCTTCATAGTAGATGTAAGCATCTAAATCTTCAAAATAGTTAAACTATCAACACACATTAGCATGGGTTAGTTTAAGACTTAGCAAACATAGTGCTCCTATTATATATCTAAACATGGTGCATATGCAAACAAAACTATGAAATACCAAAGAAAATCAGCTAAATGAAAGCATACAAAAACATGTTCATACCTATCCCATAGTGGATTGGTGCTACTTTTCCCTTTCCCAACCCTTGATAAGCTCTAAACGATAATGATGCCAAGATGCAATTAATGAACTCTAGAATGCCCATAGTGATAATACTAATATTGTGGATGGATTTGGAAGAGAAGTGCCCTATATTTATAGGTTGAAGGCTTGAAATATGGAAAGATGGGAGGAATGTGGGACTAATCATTAGCCAATGGAAAAGTGCCACTTGTTAACATGCTAGTGGAGGAGGAATGAGCACATTTTGGAGAATGTGCAAGTAAATGCAATTAGGTGGATTTGAAATTTGAAAGATGGCTTTAAATGCATATGGTTGAGACATTTTGGGGGGAAATTTGTTTGGGCAAGAAATTCAAAAATATGGAGTTAATGAGGGAATATTCCTTAGGAATATGCCTTGTGAGGGAAAATAGGGGTAATTAGATAATTAATTAAAATAAATTTCATGTGCAAGTGGGTGGGTTAGTCAAGGGTTTAGGTTTGACCCAGATTGAGTCAAAACCTAGAGGATGGGTAATTAGGATTAGAGGTTAATTAATTCAATTTAATTAAATTGGAGGAATTTAAGGGTTTTATGATATATTTTTAAAAATCAATTTGTTTTATTAAATCAGATGAGAGGACCTTTAGGACTTAATTAAATTATTTGATTTATTTAATCAAGTATGATGCACCTTAGTGACTTAATCAAATAAATTACTTTATTTTATTAATAGAGGAATTTGATGTTAATTAGAGCGAGATTGGATGCATGATGTTAATTAAGATTATTTTCATGTCTACATTTTGCCCCTCTTTGAAGCAATGTACTTGTTGCATTGATTCAAAGAATCATGCCGCCAAGATCAAAATTCAAAAAAAATCTATTTTTTTGGATGCCCCAACAGAAAGAAGTACATTGGCACATTGCTCCCTCAAGAGATTGAGCGAAAAAGTTCAATTTGAAGGTCGATCTCATGAAAAAGAGGTTCAAGATGGATGCACAAATGGTTAGACTAATAGATCTATATGATAATGATGATGCAAATGATATGTTTTTCAGAATCTTAGAATAACTAAACTATATTATCTTAAATAGCTTAAATGGTTATGTAATGCATGTGAGATAGATGATGTTTTCTATTATGATGATATGTATGAGTATGTAGGATGGGTACGTTGATGTTTTATGAATGCAAGATGGATGCATTGATGTTTTGGTGAATGGCATGATACTATGTTAGCTTGAAAGAGGATAGAAGAATGAGAGGAATCAACCCTTGAATCCGAGATGATGTAGAAGTCCAACAAGTCTATGAGTCATCGATATTTATTAGATATGATGATGAATGATAATGATTTATTTCTCATCCAGGGATGGGAGAAGTAAAGAGCATAACTTTCCTTATGTTTGATAGCACACATAGGTACGATGCATCAAGGTATAAAGAACCATGATGGTGTTGCACCTAGTGTGATGGACTTTGACTTGACAATCAAATAGGAGTAATCTTGTTAACACCTAACATACAAAACCTTATTTAGAATGCAGTTTAGATATTCTAAACATCTCAGACCAAAACATACAAAATAAAGCCTTCCTATGTGGTCAACAAGACATCTAAAACACCTTCCCTACAAACCAAACAAAGCACGCATGACCAAGTTATATTAAAAGAACATCCAACAAGAATAATATATAAAAAGATAATGATTGTTGCCCCATTCCTTTCTCTCTAAACCATTTTGATTAGGCATCATCGAGAGGTCATTGGAATGACCGCAAAATAAGATAAGTCAAAAAGACAAAGATAAAGTAAACAAACAAGATAATGTTCTTCATACCGCTAGCCAAGACTAAACTACGGTGATGCTTAATGTTGATGTCCATTGTAGGAAGGATGCATCCTAGGAAATTTTGTGATCAAGTGATATGGGATTGATTGGATGATAATCTATTGATACCAAGAGTTGACCAACTTGTTTACTTACTGACCTAGACTTGAGACTTTGACGATTGAGCTTTTACTTTTAAACTTGCTAGACTTGCTTCTGACTGACTTACCAAAGGATGAAAATGATTATTGATTTATTATGAATGAGATTATTTCAGGTGAGAGCGAGATGGAGATGGATGGATTTTTCAAATATTTGGATTTTTTGGTGTTTTGAAATGTTTTGAGGCTATTTTTGGGATTTTGAGATTTTTTACGAATGTTTTGATTTTCAAATTTTCCAATGTTTTTGGTTCTTTTGAGATTTTGACCAAGAACCTAACCTAAAGACCTATCCTAGGGGTCTCGAGAGCTAATCAATAGATTATCCTTTCCTACATTATATGCACAGAGACCATGTAGTTCGACTGACACAGACTTGATTTAATGATGAGATGGACAAATGGATTGCCAGTTTATTGCAACAGACTACTAATGGACTGACCTAATGTGTCTCGGTGGATGATCAAAGATCAACCTTTCCTATGTTCAAGCTTAGAGATGACGTAGTTCAACAGGATGACTCTATTTATTGAATTGGATTTTTGACCTATTTTTGGATTTTGACCTGTTTTGGATTTTTTGAAATTTTTTTTATTTTTGATTTTAAGGAAGATTGCAAGAATATACATGAATCTGATCCGATGCAAGTACAAGAACATGCCCCTAGTTTGGTGTGATAGGCTACTTCAATATAGGTAGGAAAAATTGACCTTAGGAATGTGCCAAGTAGTACTAGGAGGGATTATGATACAAACACATGATCAAGCTATAATACAGACACGGATGGGTGAATGGAAGGATCAATGGAATGCAACAGAATACAATGGACTACAATGATAAGTGTGCAGAATAAGCCATGAAGATCCTGGTGGATGGAGAGTGCTTTATTTACACAAGGCACCTGTTTTCCAGGTTTTCACCAAGGTACTTTCCCAAAGCACCACCAAAGTGGTTTTCACTAGAGGATGATTTATTTTCTTCACTATTTTTCAATCCTTTTTTTGATTTGTTTGGATTTTGGTATTTTTTTATTTTTTTATATTTTTGGTTTTACCCTTAAAAGATCAGGCGTAAAACTGTTTGAGATGAGATTTGTTCATGGGCTCCTGCAAAGGTTCGCCTTTGAGTGTTGATAGTTGATATGCCCCTAATTTGTAGCTTGTTGTAATGATGAATGGTCCCAACTAGTTGGGCTCAAACTTTCCCTTACTATCTGGATTTGGCACGTTTTTCTAATTTTCCTTCAGTACTAGCTCACCGACTTGGAAGGTCCACCTCCTGATTTTCTTGTTGTAGCTTCGCTTGAGGCAGTTTTGATAGACTTGCAAGTGGTTTAAGGAATCCATACACCACTCATCCAGTAGTTCTAGCTCATTTAATCATGAGACCTGGTATTCTTCATTTGTTATGAGATTCTATAGTGATATTCTCAGGGACGGGAGCTCGATCTCAATGGGGAGTATGGATTTTGATCCTTAGACCAAGAAGAAGGGGGTGGCACCTATTGGTGTGCGGATGCTTGTGCAGTAGGCCCATAAGGTGGGATTCAGCTACAGATGCCAGTCACGACTGGCATCATTGACTTTTCTCTTGAGGATCTTCAGGATGGTCTTATTGGTATCTTCTACTTGGCCATTTCCTTGGGGTAATATGGAGTGGAAAAGCGATGTTGGATTTTGAAATTTTGGCATAGGTCACGAACATCTTGATTTTTGAAAGGTGTCCCATTATCTGAGATAATGGCTTGAGGGACACCGTATCGGAAAATAAGATAATTCGAGATGAACTTGGATATCTGCTTTCCTGTAATGTAGATCATGGGAGTGGCTTCCACCTAATTCATGAAGTATTATGTGGTGGTGATAATGAACTTGTGTCCATTAGATGAGGTGGGGGTGATTTTTCCAATGAGATTAAGCCCCCACTGTGAAAAGGGCCAAGGTGTAACAATCGGGTGGAGCTCTTGAGCTGGTGCATGGATGAGGTCCCCATGCTACTGACACTACAAACACCTTTTGACATAATCGTGTGCTTCTCTTTCCATTGTAGGCCAATAGTACCTCATCCTCAACAACTTCTTGGCTAGGGTCATACCGCTCGAATGTGAACTGCAGATCCCATTATGTACTTCCGTTAAAGTAGTTAGAACTTCCTCAACATTTAAGCATCGTAAAAGGGTTCCCTCAATGCTCCTATGGTATAGGGTTTCACCTAGGATGAAAAAGAAGTTGATTTTTTGATGAAGGCTCTCTTAAGGTTTGGGGTTATGTCAACTGGGAAGACTCCTATTCTCAAATAAGTGTATATATCACCAAGGATCACCGAGATCAATGATTTCACATATAAATTTGGACTCTAGTACCTCGAATGCTAGTATGAGAAGCTTCTCTATGAGGAATTCTCGCTTTGGGACATTGCGTGGGATCTCTAGGAGTGATCCAATCATTGCCATTGCATCTGTTGCTCTATTATTTACTCTTGGTAGTTGTTCAAATGTAATACCAATGAAGGATTCCTTGAGGCTTTCCACCAATTTCTTGTATGGGGTCAACTTATCATCCTTTGTTTGATACTCATCATTTACTTGGTTGATTATGAGTTGTGAGTCTTCGTAGACCTTGACTGCCATAATTTGCCACTGTATTGCAACCCTCAGCCCTATGACGAGAGCCTCATATTCTGTGATGTTGTTTGTGCACGGAAATGACTTGTATGATTTAGGTATGCAATCCCCTTGCGGGGTGATGAAGAAGATTCCCTCTCCTGACTCGTGTTGTGTGTAGGATCCATCAAAGTGCATTTTCTAGTGATCCACTACACTAAGGTTGAAGATTGATTCATTGAGGAACTCTGATACCAGTGGATTTTTTGCATATATCAGTGCTTCTACAAGTTGATCTACAATTGCTTGCCCTTTAATAGCCTTGTGTTCTACATAATCAATGTCATGTTTTGTCAAAATCATAACCCACTTTGTTGTCTGCCCTATGAGGGTTGCTTTGGAAAGCAGGTACTTGAGAGGGTCTATCTTTGCAATGAGCTTGATCTAATGTGCTAGTATGTAATGTCTGAATTTTTGTGTTGTGAACACGACTACTAAGCATGCCTTCTCAATGGATGTGTAATTCATCTCATGTACCACCATGGTTCTACTGATGTAGTAAATAGCTCTCTCCTTCCCGTTTTTGTCATGTTGTGCTAAGAGAGCACCAAGGACCGTTGTTGTTGTTGATATATATAAGATCAACGATTTTCCTAGAACTGGCGACATAATAGCTAGTGGTGTGAGAAAGTACTCCTTGATCTTGTTGAATGCCTAGTCACATTTCTTGTCCCATTTCTATGCTACCCCCTTGTGGATTAGATGAGAATATGGGATTTCCTTTTCTGCTAGTTGCGCTATGAATCAGTGGATGGACTAGATTCTTCCTTGTAGGCCTCTTAGCTGCTTCAATGTTCTAGGTGCCTCCATTTTGAGGATCGCCTTGACCTTGGCAGGGTCTACCTCAATTCCTCTCATTGATACGATGTACCATAGGAGCTTACCTAATTGTACCCCAAAGACACACTTCTTCGGATTAAGTTAGACTTTGTACTTTTCTAATCTATCAAAAATGGAGCTTAGGGCTGATATGTGATCCCTTTGCTTTCTTGATTTAGCCAATATGTTGTCCACATAATCTTTAACATTTTTATGGATCATATCATGAAAGATGAGTGTCATGGCCCTTTGGTAAGTTGCTCCTGCATTCTTCAACCTAAATCGCATCATATTCCAGTAATATGTCCCCCACAGACAAGTGAAAGTTGTCTTGTGTTGGTCCTCTTTAGCTATCATGATCTGATTGTATCTTGAGAATTTATCCATTAATGATAGAATCTCATGTCCTGTCATCATATCCATGATCATATCAATGTTTGGAAGTGGAAAGTCATCCTTTGGACATGCTTTGTTTAAGTCTTTGAAGTCCGTGCAGATGTGAATGCCCCTAGTGGGCTTTGAAATAGGTACAAGGTTTCAGACCCACTTTGGATAATCGATCAGCCGATGAACCCTACATCTAGGAGCTTTTGTAATTCTATTTTGACCAGCAATGCTATCTGGGGATCCACTGTTCTCATCTCTTGTCTCACAGGTTTCACTTCAGGATATATAGCTAGGTGATGAACTACAACTTCTAGATCAAGCCTAGGCATATCGACATAATTCCATGTGAATTTTACCTTTCTTTCCTTTAGGAACACAACTAGGAGTTCTTTTTCTTCTTTGAGAAGTGACTCGACATAATGTTATGTGTGGTAGTTCCTCTATTCATAGATTGACTAGATTGCACTGTTCTACCAGAACCGCTGACTTTTTCTGGTGAATGGCACTGAGAGGAAGATTGAATCCTTCATCCTCTGAAACCTCGTAGAGGTTTTCACCATTGGATATGTCCTTTATTTTTACTATTTTCAAGTCAGAGAGTTCCATTGTGTGGTTTTCACTCAAAGACCTTGAGATTATTCTCAATTTCTCACTTTTGCGACTGAAGGATTCAATTGTTTCCCCGTAATAGGCTTGTGTATCCAATATTATGTCGAACCCAACTTTATGATCTCCATATGGCACTGTATCCCGAAATCCCATGAATTCTGAGAGCACCTCATCATTTTTGAATGTGTCCAAAATTGGTGGCCCTCGTTGGTCATAATCGATGAGTTGGGGATAGACTAGGCTTATTTCAAGGGTTTCATGGTCTAACTCAAATGATAGGGAGCTAATCATGAATAGGAAGGAATCTTCAGAAAGCATAGGCAAGTCGGTAAGGGTATCCTCATCACTATCACTACAAACATCAGTTATGTCAAAGGTAAAGTTGTCTATGACTCAACTTGTGGATACTGGTAGACGAAGGACGATTGCTGATACTTTAACAGGGGGACCTCTTCCATGTACGGTTATACTCGGAGGGGTACATTCGAGGCCAATTTTTTTCATACGCTTCTCAACAATGACATGTTCTAATCAGTCATTGTTGTTCTTTCCAATACTTTCATTCCTGTTATAGCCCATGCCCAACATTAATTGAATTCCTTTGCTGGCATCATCCATAGGAAGGTCTGGTATAGGTCTCTCATCTCGATAGACGGAATAGATATGCCTCTCTCATCCACCACTTCTTGGCCTAGATCTCCCCAACTCCTAAATCGGGAGGGATCCGCTCTGAAGGTTTGAGCTACTATACTGGTGAGTTGTGGTTGTCCATGGGATCCAGGGGATTGAGGTAACTCCCTAATACAAAGCATCCCTTCCTCATTTGGTAACCCTGCACTCATTATCTTGGATAATAACTTTGATATCAGAGATATTTGGAATGGTGGGTGTCTTTGTCCTAGAAGTGGAGGCAATGTTGGTTGGGTCTATATATGGAGTCGAAGGGCCTTAATTGTTCTTTGGGACATGGGGGATTTTATAGTATTTTGCTTCTAGGTTTTTGCAATAGGAAAAGGGCTCAAGATCATCGTAGATTGTGACCTCTTGATTTTGGTATGATAACTTGACGCACTGATGGAAGGTTGATGCGACTGCTTGCATCCCATGGATCCATGGATGCCCCAGGAGGATATTATAAGGCAGATCAAGGCCAAGAACCTGATAGGTGGTCTCTATAATGATTGGCCCTACTTGAATAGGGAGTTGGATAGTGCCCTGAGAAACTCTTTCTTGATCGTCATAAGCTCTGATCATGATGCCCTTGCCATTTTCAATGGAATCCTCGAAGAATCCTAGATTCTTTATGAGCTTGAGAGAATAGATATTGAGACTTGCACCCCCATCCACCAAGACCTTTTCACCTTGTTTTTACAAACCAGGACCTCAAGGTGAAGTTTACGATTGTGAGATGGTTGGGTGGGGAAGTCCTAATCAAAAAATGTGAGGAGATTTGGGGTGGTAATGTTTCCAACCATAGCTTGGAATTGTTTAGTATCAAGATTGGCAGAGACAGTAGATGAAGCAAATGCTTCCTCAAGGATTTCTCTATGGGTGGATGAAATCTTCAGTAACTCCATGATGGACATCTGAGTGGGAGTTATTTTCAACTGGTCTAAGACATTGTAGTCATTAGGAGCAGATTTCTAATTTGAGGTGGATGTCCTAGGTGGTTGTGATGACCCAGCAATGGTGACTTTTTCACCACATGTGGTGACTCCACAATCAGCTTTGGCTCCCTTGATACTAACAATAGTGACCTTTTCATCTAGGGATACAACAACTTGATCGTACACATGGTTCACATTGCCATACTTTTGTTTCCTTTTGTTATTTCTTGTGTTATGATCCGGCATCAAATTCGTGTAGATCTTAAGATCTTGATTTCTTGTTGGTTGTTCCACGTTTATGATCTTGTCATTGATGAGGTCTTGGATTATATTTTTCAGCTTCATGCAATTGGTTGTTGTGTGCCCCTTAATTTTATGATAGTCACAAAGGTATTTTTCATTGTACCATGTTGGTTTTACTTTGAGCTCTTGATAATTCTCATAGGTGGGGATTTTGATGAGATTTTCATTTACCAATTTCTTCATGACGAATTTTACTGATTCCCCAAGGGCCGTGAACTTTCTCTTGGGGGATATTTGTTTCGTGGAGGTGGTCCCTCTTGATTATTCAGATTGTTTATTTGATTATTGGATGGTTGTTGTGCTACTGCATTGGTTTGTGTGTTGTTGTTTTGTAGTTGTTGATATGTTTGGGTGTTCTGCTTTGGAGCACTGATCACAACCTTGGCGTCGACCACACCATCATTAGTGGCATTCTTGTTTTTCGCCCACCTATGAGGTTTTTCGTTATAGCTAGTGGAAGGGTGGTTGTCTTGATGTTTTGGATAGGTGGGTGTCCCTCCTTTTGCAATTAGGGCTCATTCAATGTTGAGCGTCTTGGGGATCAATTGGTCATAAGTGGTGATGCACTACATTTTTAGATGGAATGCCAAGGTTTTCTCAAGATTGGAAATGATGGTGAAAATTTGTTGCTCTTTCGGCATGGCCCACTTTCTCCTATTGACCTTGGATCGCCATCATCATAGGAAGGAAGCAAATGATTCCCCCTTACCTTGTTTGAGCATAGATAGTTCCTCTAGACTAACATCCATGCCCATGTTGAAAGCATAATTTTTCATGAACGCGTCTACAATTTCTTGGAATTTATTGATTCCTATAGGAAGTCGAGAGAACCATTCCATGGTTGGGCTAGCCAGACTTCATGGGAAGATCCTCATTAAATAGGAGTCATCGTAGGCTACTTCCATGCAATGCACGCGGAATTCCCTGATGTGATCTTCAAGGTTTTCAATTTTGTGGTACTTATCAAATTTTGAGATCTCGAAGCCTTGTGGGAATGGTTTCATCACAATGCTCCTATCGAATGGATAAGGGCATAGATTCCCTTGTGATTTAGGGGTCTTCCCTGATTGGATGTCCAACACCTGTTGTGAGAGCCTCTTGATTTGGGCGAATAAATCACTTTGCGGGTCAGCCAGTGGAATGAATGTGTCATGGGTTGGTGTAGTGATTTGGGTGGTGGGTGTGATGACTTGTGGACTGGATGGTGCATTCGCAAAAGCTTGTTGCACAAGAAATGCTTGTTGTTATGATTGTAATTTTTGTTGTACCAACAGAGCTTGTTGTTGGTCTTGTTTTTGTTGTTGCACCAACAACACTTATTGTTGGGATGCTTCTTGTTGCACTTGATACTATTGCAAGGCTTGCTGATATGCTTTTCACTGAGTTGCTTGCAGTTGTGCCTGGTATTGAGATTGTGCTTGTGCTTGTTGAGCTTGATACTGGGCTTGAGCTTGAGCCTATGCTTGTTGGGCTACCTGTGCAGCCTGTGCGGCTTCTGTAGCTTGAGTTGCTTGTGTAGCTTGGGCAGCTTGGGTGGCCTATTGTTGTTGTAATAAAGCATGTGCTTGCACTTGGACTGCTTGTTGGGCTTGTTGTACGGTTTGCTGCGTTTGTGCTTGTTGTGCGGCTTGCTCAGCTTGCTGGGATTGGAATTGTTGGAGTGCCTTTTGGTAGGATTGTCGAGCCACTTGCAAAGTGATGCTATATTGATTGGCCATGTTTGGATTTGGTGGCAGAGGTGAAGGATTCATAATTGTATTTGTTGTTGTGATGAGAGGTACCATTGTATTGAAAATTGGGGTGTGTGTGGTGGATGGTTTGATTGATATGCTTGCTCCTTGGGAGACCATGTTTTGAGATATCTTGGGGGTTGTAGATGTTGTGTTGACTGCTTGGGTTGCTTGAATGGTTTCCACCTATTGTTGCGATATCGATGGCAAGACGGGAGGATTTGGTATGATGTTTTGATTTATGATTGGAGGATTTCCCGTATTGTGTTGATTGATGGTTGGTAAAGGGGGAAGGCCTAACCCAAGGGGTGGTGCGGATGCTAATGGAAAAGGTGGAAATGGTGGGAAAATGTGTGGTGTAATCCCTTGGATAAAGGATGATGATGATGAGGGATCAAAGATTCCCCATGTTCCAAATAACCCTCCTTCTCCTTGTGACATTATGGAGAGAGAGGTTTGTGTGTTGAGAGGATATGTCGATGTTGCATGAAAAGAGGATGGATTGGTGGGATCATCAAATTCGAGTGGAACATATGGGTGCAATGGATTCAACAGGATGGATTGACCCAATATGGTGTTTGCATCCAAATCCTAGTTGTTCACAAGGGGATGTGTTTGAAGTGCATGAAGCAATGAGCTTCCCTTGTTGAAAATTGGTTGAGTTTGTTAGATGTTGTGGTTGTGTTGTTGATATTTGGTTGTCATTGATATCAACATTATTATAATTGATGATTCTGATGGCTGTATATGTTGAGGAGATTGAGAAAATTAGAAAAAATATGTTACAGGCAGTCTATGAAACTATGTTGATAAGAATGGTGGAAATTTGTGTACGTTGATAATCAAAGGTTTCCCTTTAAAGGGTTTTTTGTTGAGCATTTCTAGTATGTTGTTTGAAAGTTTCAGTGGTACACATCAAGACTGGAGCAAGTTATGAGTTTTTGAGTTCCGACAGTTACTTTGTTACTGTAGAAAGTGTTTTTGGAAGAAGAGAATGCAATTGTGGTAAATTGAGTATTTGTGTATGCTACTATGATATTCAGTGATGTTTATAAATTGTGCTCTATCATTGTGGTACATCTGCACTGATCGATGTGCTCGTGATCGAATATTTTCCTTTGTGTGTTTGAGGTTTTCATGTTCTTGGCCGACACGATGGTGGTAGCGTGTTATGGATCCTTATGGATTAATCTTTTATTGTTTGGCATGTTCGAGGATGTTGATTTTGGTGTGCATTGAGATTTGTTCATGAATTGGGCTGACAAGTTGTAATTCATTCTTTATTTATGGCCAAAAGAGTTGTTGATATAAATTCATGTAGTGGATATATAAAAGCAGTTGTCTCTTCATTTTGAAGTGTGTGTGTGTGGTGTATGCTCGGTGAATGTATGCAAGATGTGCGAATAAAGATCCAATCATTTGATTTCAGAATAGAGTGTGAAGAAGATTGAGCGAAGTGTAAAGAAGTGTTTTTGTGCCTAGCCGAAACTGGCATCAGGATTTTGTAGAAGATAATTTCTCAGTTCAACCTCATCAAATGGATTTAATCTGATTTTTCTATGTAAGGCAGTGAGCCTTCCCTTTGAGCAATGAGCTCTAGGCAGTGTGCCTAAATGCATGTGCATTCCCTATTCATTTTTTCATTATACTTCTAATAGGGTATAATCTTGTGGACTAACATCCACCATGGTTTTTCCCCTAACAAGATTTCCACATATAAAATCTTGGTGTTCATGTGTTTCTACTGTGTTGTTGATTTATGCTTCCACTGTTAATTATCAGATCTAAGATTAAAGGTTGATTAAGGTTGAATAAGTTTAAATTTTGTAACAACTGATTCACCCCCCCTCTCAATTGTCTATCCTTGTTTTTCCAACAATTGGTATCAGAGTTGGTTCCTCTGAAGAAGTTTAATAAATTGAGGTGATCCAATATGGCATCATACAAGAAGGATAGTCCCAGATTCGATGGTACAAATTACTCTCTATGGAAGGTCAAAATGGAGTGTCATTTGAAGAGCATTGGTGAACCCTTTTGGAAGATTATAAAGAATAGATATAATATTCCTCATAATGGTCCCATTACTCCTGATGAGATCAAAGAAGCTGAAAATAATATCAGGGCTATAGAATCATTGCTAAGTGCTTTGACAGATTCAGAGATGAAAAATGTGATAGGTCTGAAGACAACACATGAGATATGGAAGAAATTGGAGACATTGTATGAAGGAGATGCACAAGTGAAGATTTCTAAGTTAACAAGTCTGAAAGGTAAGTGGGAGAACTTGAAGATGAGTAAAGATGAAAACATTGTTGCTTTCATGTAGAAGGTAAATGGACTAGTGATGGGTATTAGGTGTGTAGGTGGAGTTATGGAAGAAGATGAGATTGTGGCTAAAGTGCTAAGATCAATGCCCGCTTCTTACAAAATGAAAGCTCATGCTATTGAAGAACTCAAGATAGTAACAAATGTGACAAGAGACATGTTGATTGGTAAGCTTGTTGCCTTTGAGTTGAGTGAATTTGGTGAATCTACTCCAAAAATAGAATCTACATTTAAAGCTACTGTATCCATAAAAATCCAACAGAGATATGATCCAGGAGAAAGTTCTAGAAATACATTCAAGTATGAAGATGAGATGAGACAGATTGAAGATGAAGAAAGAGAGCTAGAAGAACTAGAAGCATTGATTGTGAAAAGAGAATCCAAAGGACATGGTAAGTATAAAGGAAAACTTCCTATTAAATGTTTCTCTTGCAGTAAGATAGGTCATTTTGCATCAAGGTGTCCTGAAAGAGCTTCTAATTATAAACCTGATAAGTCTAGATTTCAAAAGAAATGTTATTATGTTGAAGAAGGTGTTACTGATGATGAATCTGATAAATTAACTAGAAATGAAGGTAGGTGGGTATTCATTGCTATCAAGGAAAACGGTACGGTGTCCACTAAATCTGCTAATAATCAGAATATTGAGAAAGTTCTTGCAACCAAAATTGATGAAAAGGATGAATGGGTGATTGACAAGGGATGCTCACAACATATGACTGGTGACAAAATCGAGTTTCTTAGACTGGAAAAGCATGACGGTGGTGTTGTAAGATTTGGAGATAACAATGCTGGTGTGATTTGTGGTAGATGCATTATTTCTCTTGGTGGTAAATGCAATACTGATGATGTTATTTATGTTGAAGGATTGGAGCATAACTTGTTGAGTGTTGGACAGATGGTAGACAAGGGATACAATATTTAGTTCAAAGATGGTAAGTGCAGGATATTAGGAAGCTCTGGAAATGTAATTGCTTCAGGTACAAAGACAAGAGGTGATTTTTTTCACTTAAGTGTTGCTAGTGAAAGTTTCTTTATTGTTGAAGTTGATGTAAGTTGGTTATGGCATAGGAGGTTGTTTCATGTGAATTTTGATAACATTGTCAAAGTACTATCAACTCAAGCAGTCAGAGATCTACCCAAGTTAGTGAATCCTAGTAACACTATATGCAAGGAATGTCATATGGGAAAGCAG
Organism: Sequoiadendron giganteum; assembly: GCA_007115665.2. NCBI lineage: Eukaryota > Viridiplantae > Streptophyta > Pinopsida > Cupressales > Cupressaceae > Sequoiadendron > Sequoiadendron giganteum. The sequence continues at coordinate 227,785,043 of CM021105.1, forward strand.
ATAATAATTTCTTTTAGGAGAAAACAACATCATTCCAATGGAGTGTTGGAGTTGGTTCATACTGATCTATGTGGTCCATCCAGAATCAAAAGTCTACAAGGACAAAGGTACTTTATATTGATTATTTATGATTACTCTAGGATCATATGGGTTTCTTTCTTAAGAGAAAAACATGAAGCTCTAGAAAATTTCAAATGTTTCAAGGCTTTGGCAGAAAATGAGACAAGTTTGAAGGTCAAATGCTTAAGATCAGACAGAGGTGGTGAATTCACTTCCCGAGAGTTCAATTCATTTTGTGAAGAGAATAGAATCAAAAGACAGTTATCTACTCCCCGAACCCCTCAACAAAATGGAGTTGTTGAAAGGAAGAATAGAACAATTCTAGATGTTTCTAGAACCATGATGTTGGAAGGTAATTTTCCTCATATCTATTGGAGAGAAGTTGTAATCATTGTTGTATACACTATCAACCGGGTAAATGTTAATGGAAAATCTGGTAAGACTCCTTTTGAGCTGTGGTTTGGTTATAAGTCTACTGTTAAGTATTTCAAAATATTTGGAAGTAGATGTTATATTAAGAGAAATGAAGATATTGGCAAGTTTGATGCTAGAAGTGATGAAGGAATCTTTTTGGGATACTCTACTAAGAGCAAAGCATACCAGTGCTACAATAGAATATTGAAGAAAATGGTTGAAAGTGCAAATGTCAGAATTGATGAAGACATGGTTAGATCATCCAGATACTATGGATATGATTCAGATGACCAACAAGATAGTACTGATAATGGAAAGAATGTGCAGAGACAAAATCAAGTTCAAATTATTTCGGTGAATCAAGAGAATCATTAAGAAGAAGCTAGTGGAAGTGCAAAAGAGAGAACAAAAGGATCAGAAGTTAGAGAGAATCCAAAAGTTCCAAGGCATGTAAAGCTAAATATTCTAAAAATCAGATTATAGGAGACAAGAACAAAGGCGTGCAGACCAGAAGAAGGATTGCAGAAGAATATTGCCTGATTTCAAAAACTGAGCCTAGTAATGTCAATGAAGCATGTAAAGATGAATATTGGATGGAAGCAATGAAGGAAGAACTGATGTAGATAGAGAAAAATGATACATGGACTCTTGTTTCCAGACCTCGAGATAAAAATGTGATTGGAACCAAATAGGTCTTTCAGAATAAGCTGAATGAACAAGGTGAAGTTGTCAGAAATGAAGAAAGACTGGTATGTAAAGGATACTCACAAATGGAAGGTATTTATTTTGAAGAAACCTTTGCCCCTGTTGCTAGAATTGAAGTTGTAAGGTTATTTCTTGCTTATGCTACTTTCAAGAATTACAAAGTCTATCAAATGGATGTGAAGTTGGCATTTCTTAATGGTGAATTAGAAGAAGTTTATGTTGAGCAATCAGATGGATTTCAACTGACTGATGAAAAAGACATGGTTTTCTAATTGAAGAAAGCACTATATGGACTCAAACAAGCCCCTAGAGCATGGTATGCATGACTGGATAAATACTTGTTGAAGCTTGGATTCAACAAAGGTATTGCTAGCAGCAATATGTATTTCAAGATGGATCAAGATAAAGAGTTGATTATTGAAGTTTTTGTTGATGACATTATTTTTGAAGGTGATGATGACTTATGCATGAAATTTTTTGATGAAATAAAACTTTGTGAATTTGAGATGTCAATGATAGGAGAGCTGAAATTATTTCTAGGATTGCAAATAACTTAGTTAGATGGTGGAATTTTCATATCTCAGACCAAGTATGTAAAAGAGTTACTGAAAATGTTTGGCATGGAAGATTCAAAACCACTTGGTACAGCCATGGTAACCGGATGCAAGTTAACACAAAATGATGATTCTCATAAGACTAATCAAACAAGGTATAGGTCAATGATTGGTGGATTGCTATATTTGACTCAAACTAGACTATACATTATGAATGTTGTGTGCATGGTTTCTATATATCAAGTTGATCCAAGGGAATCACATGTGACTGCAATAAAGAGTATTTTCAGATACTTGAAAGGAACAGTTGATTTTGGTCTTTGGTATCCTAAGGATGATGATCTTACTTTGAATGCCTTTAGAGATGTAGATTGGGCAGGAGATGTAGATGAAAGGAAAAGTACAAGTGGTGGTGCATTATTCCTAGGGAAGAATTTTGTGTCTTGGCTAAGTAAAAAGCATAATTCCATTTCCTTATCTATTGCTGAAGCAGAATATATTGTTGCTGCAAACAATTGCACTCAAGTATTATGGATGAAATAGATGTTGAGAGATATTAGAATTGAGTATAATGAGCCTATTGCTATATTATGTGACAATTAAAGTGCCATAAACATTTCCAAGAATTCGGTGTTTCATTCAAAGACAAAACATATATCTATCAAGTATCACTTTTTGAGAGACAAAGTGGGTGATAAAGAAGTCAGATTGGAATATGTGCCACTAAGGAACATATTATAGATATCTTTACTAAATCATTGCCTAAGGATACTTTTGAGTATCTCAGAGGAAATTTAGGGGTAATTTCCCCTCCTATTTTGAACTAAGATGCAAGTCTTTGCATCAATCCGTGCACCTGCAGTCGGATCTTGCTTCAGATTGATGTTGTGGTGGCTACTACTCAGGGGGAGTAGTCAGATGATTCAGATAATATGTGGTTCAGAGCTTGTGTACCTTTTCCATTGATGTCAAAGGGGGAGAAGTATAATGTGAAAAACCTTGTACTATAAGGGGGAGAAGTGTAAGGAGGAGAAGTGTAGAACAAAGAAGGAGAAGAGTATTGTGTGAGGAGCTAGTTGTGTTGATGGTATTTTTCACATCATGTGTTTGCATCAATGCCAAAGGGGGAGATTTTTGGATGTTGCGGTTGTGTTGCTGATATGTGATTGTCATTGATGTCAACACTATTATCAAAGATGATTATGAAGGTTGTATATGTTGAGGAGATTGGGAAAATTAGAAAAAATATGTTACAGGCAATTTGTGAAGCTGTGTTGATCAAAATGGTGGAAAGTTGTGTACATTGATAATCAGAGGTTGTGCTTTAAAGGGTTTCTTGTTGAGCCTGTCTAGTATGTTGTCTGGAATTTTCAGTGGTACGCATCAAGATTGGAGCGAGTTATGAGTTTCTGAGTTCCTACAGTTACTTTGTTACTGTAGCAAGTATTTCTAGAAGAAGAGAATGCAATTCTGGTAAATTAAGTAGTTGTGTATACTACTGTGATGTTCAGTGATGTTTATAGATTGTGCTCTATCATTGTGGTACGTCCACATTGATCGTGTTCTTGTGATCAAATATTTTCCTTTATGTGTTTGAGGTTTTTGTGTTCTTGGCCGACATGATGGTGGTAGCGTGTTGCGGGTCCTTATGGACTAATATTTTATTGTTTGGCATGTTCGAGGATGTTGATTTAGGTCTTCATTATTTTGTGACTGACCTAAGTTGGTGCGCATTGAGATTTGTTCATCAATTGGGCTGACAAGCTGTAATTCATTCTTTATTTGTGGCCGATAGAGTTGTTGATGTAAATTCATGTAGCGGATATATAAGAGTGGTTATTTCTTCATTTTTAAGTGTGTGTGTGTGGTGTATGCTCGATGAATGTATGAGAGATGTGCAAATAAATATCAGATCATTTGATTTCAAAGCAGAGTGTAAAGAAGATTGAGTGAAGTGTAAAGAAGTGTTTTTGTGCCTAACCGAAACTGTCATCAGGCTTTTGTAGAAGCTAATTTCTCAGTTTAACCTCATCAGATGGATTTAATCTGATTGTTCTATGTAAGGCAGTGAGCCTTCCCTTTGAGCAGTGAGCTATAGGCAGTGTGCTTGAATTCATGTGCATTCCTTATTCATTTTTTCATTATACTTCTAACAGGGTATAATCTTGTGGACTAACATCCATCGTGGTTTTTCCCCTAACAAGGTTTCCACGTATAAAATCTTGGTGTTCATGTGTTTCTGATGTGTTGTTGATATATGCTTCCACTATTAATTATCAGATATGAGATTAAAGGGTTATTAAGGTTGAATAAGTTTAAATTTTGTAACAACTGATTCACCCCCCCTCTTAGTTGCCTATCCTTGTTTTGCCAATAGAGTTGGAGCAATGGATGATGTGATTAGCGGGATGCTTTGAGTGACGCCTTGAAATGGAGGTGTGGATGATATTGGGGGCATGATCCAAGAGGTTTCTCCACAATAGTGCTTACATCATAATCAGAAGGGATTTTATCCTTCTTTTGCTAATTCAAGCATGTATTGGGAGGGATTTAGCCTCATCATGGCATTGACAATCCTGTGAGCTTCAAGATTTTGAACCATTTCCATGATTTCTTCTTGATTCATTCCCAAGACATTATTGGTGATGTCTTCCACTTGACCTTCCTCTTGAGGATTTTGGGGTATTGGAGGAGGATTAATTGGGAGGTCAATGGATATTGTATGGTTGAATTTTGTTTCAGTTTCACTCAGATCGCTTGAAGTGGATGTTTCTTTGTTTTGCTCCATGTTTTTCTTGTATTGATATCAATTTTGAACCATAAAATAGGGATCAATTTCTAGGAATGTAAGAGATGAACCTCTAACACCTTTAGATTGGTCTAAACTTTAGGCTCAAAGAAGAAAAATTAAGTTTTCTTTAAGGATCAAAAGGATGGTAATGAGACAAATGAAAGAGGGATGATGTGGATGATTGAACTCTTAAGAATCTTGAAGGGATACTAGACTTTGGGACTTTTGGATTTTTGATGTTTAATTTGATTTGATTTGGATTTGGATTTAGATTTGGATAATGAACTCATAAATCCCAAGAGGTTGGATGTTTATCTTGGAATGAATTTTTTCACAAGGATTGATAATTTAACTAAGCACATGAAGAAGGATTCATCTACACATACTTAGTCAAACAAGAGGATTCTTTATTTGATTTAAAGGATTTGCCAAAAGTCTAGCATGAGGGATTATTCCAAGATTCTAAGAGTTGATGGTGGGATGAAATTTTGATTGATGTTTGAATGATGGATGAGAGTGTTGATTTTGATCCTAGATTAGACCTAGACCAACTTCCTTTGTACAAGACCTTGGTATTGAAGAACATGCTTGTACTTCCTATGTGAGATTCAAACCTTTGAAAGAGACTTGGATTCTGCTGTCAATAAAATTCGTACAAATTAGGATTATTCTTTGAAGCTTTCTTGTAAAAATTATAGACCAACCTTTCTCTAACTTCGTGAAGTCTTGAAAGACGTTCCTCACAAGCTTTTGGACTAAGGGACTTGTGACGACTTGGTTTGGGAACTTTGACTTTTCGAGAAACCATGGGATCAAGCACATGTGAGGTTCAATTATCTGTTATCTTGCTTAGATTTGGTTCTTTTTACCACAAACACTTTCTTGATTATGTTTCAAACTGAATGTCTAATGTCCTAATTTATTTTCATCCCACAAGTTCCATTATGTGGAAATCAAGGCAATAGTTTCCTAATGTTGACTTTAGTAAGAGAAAATTGTGGTGTAATTCCAAATACTTAGAAACCTCTAAGGATAAAATCCCTAGGGAAAACAAGAGCACTTGGATTTTTCAAAGGTATTTTCTCCTCCTAAAGGGATTGAAATTTTGAGGATTTGGTGAATGTTTGTTTTCCAAATGTTTTATATCTAAGAAAAGTGTTTTGATTTCAAAATGATGCACAACCCTAGGATGAAAGAGGCAATATTTGTTGAGTTCCCACTTGGATAAATCTAGCTACGCCTACCCTTAGTGGATGATTAGATGCTTGACCACACAGGCTCCCCCTTACAATGCACTCACTTCTTAGGTCATCCAAGCATCAGTACCCATGAAACTCCCACGACATACTTCTCATCTCTACCAAGAGCCATAAAAAATGTGGGACGGCTTCAGAACAATCATCCTTGCATCAACAAATAGATAGGGATTTTGGCCTTTTACACAATTTTGGATCTTAATCAAGGCACTCGTTTAGGAAGCCACACGAGAGGCAAGATCAACTCATATAAAGAGTATCACTTTCTTGTCTGTAGGAGTTCCTGTAATGATGATATTTCCTCAACATTCAAATTTATATACCAGTTGGGAGTAGCTTGGCGTTTAGCTCATTACCGGTTTGATTCATTCCCTTGGGGTGAGTACTTTTTCCCACCAAGGCAGGCTCTCTAAAGGTAAAAAATAGCGAAGAAGTGTATTTGTAGTTTGACCACCTAACGCATTTAGGTGGGAGCACACACAATACCTTTTCTTCACACTCGCAAATTTTGTTCAATTTTAAGAATCCAAATTAAAGTGTGGAGGCAATCACTTATACAACCTAATATCACCAAAAGACATTTGATTCTCAAGATCATTGTGAAGCACGAGAGAAGTGCATACGCCTTTTGAATTATATTAATTTGTAAAAGAGATTATAAAGCAAAACAAACAAATTTTCATTTTAAACCTCAAAAGCAATAATGTATTTCTTTTATAGAACCAAGATGAAGTGTAAAGTTGATTGTTCAATTTTAGACCAAATCAAAATATAGTATGTTTCTAAGGTTCAATTTTAACCAACTTGAAAACGTCAAATCAATGGTTAATTTTAAACCCCAAAAAAAAGAAGTGTGTTGGTCTAAAACTATTGGAAAAGGTGCCTCAAATTACTAGCTTGAACCTCTGTAAAAGACTTGGCGAGTTACCTTTTATTCATGCCTTAACCTCTATACTATTGGAGGCTTTCGAGGTTGGCACAGTTGCACTGTTTACCGCGACGCACTATGTTCAATTCGGCGGTTGGGCGATGTTACCGCTATACCGTGGTGGTCCTTCCTTTGATTGGCAGTTACGTGGTGTTATCGCCATACCATTGAGGTTTTTAGGCCAGGGCGCAGTAGTGCGGTGAACTTGGCAATCGGTGCATGAACGCTTACCGCTATATTGTTGAGCTCTTTTGGAAATGACACAGTGGCGCGATGAACAACAACAATCAGTGAAGAATGCTTACCTCCTTATCGCAATGGCCTTTTGGCCATGTCGCGGTGGTGCAGTAAACTGTGGCAGTCAATGGAGTAGCTTACCTCCTTACCATAGAGGTCTAACGGTCGGGGTGCGGTAGCACGATGGGCTATACGGTCGGCACAGGCGGTTACCTCCATACCGCGGAGGGTTGAGCTAAGCTTGGCGGTGGCATGATGAAGGTGGCAGACGGGTGATCAAGCACCTACTGCCATACTATGGAGATCTCCTTGCTTAATCGTGGTGGTACAGTATGTGTACCGCCATACCTCAGAGGTTGTGTATGAGTTGGGCGATAGTGCGGTACACCACACTACCGCGAGGGTTGTTCGATAGGCTTGCGGTAATGCGGTAAGAGGTGTTTGGTGCTTGTTTGACTGATTCGACTCGATAGGAAGCGGTGAACAAATGGCAAGGCGACACGTGGTGAGTTATCAATGACTGATTGGCCGAAGTTTGAAGCGGTGAATGCATTAACTGCAAGACATGTTTCGATGAGTGACAGGATCCAATTATGGAAAATGGAATTAAATGTCTGGGCAGCTTGATGCGTGAATGTAGGGTGACTTGGACAGGATGAGATTGGATCCATCTATCAGAAGGAAGATGTATAATTAAGACACTCGATTGGTTGGTTGGATGTATGATGAACGAAAGACTTGTAACAGTCGAAGGATTGTAGTGGTCACTTAGGGGTGACGGTGAAGTCTGGTTCTCTATGTATGTTGTAATAGCATTGTTATAGAGAGGGAAGTCTGAGAGAGGTCTGTTAACTTTGTATGTAAACATTTTACTGTAATACAAAGTGATTGCTCTTGGTGTGGTGTGTTTTTTCTCTAAATGGTTTTCCCACGTAAATTTGGTGTCCTTTCTATCTGTATGTTTTATTTTTGTTACTCTTGTTATCCTATATGTGTTCGTCTTAAGTGAATGAAAGTTTTAAAACTGGTCTTTGCACTTCTCCTTTGTGGTTTTAGCGTTAGGAAAGTGTTTCCGCATTGTTGCTTTTCCTTTCAAAAATAGAAAAGAAAAGCAAAAAATGGAAGCCCTAGATTATTACAACAAGCATTTAAAAAAGATTTTTCAAGTCTTAATTTCAATGTTCAAATTTCCCAACTCCAATCTGCTTGCCTTTGTTCAATTTTGATGCTCAACTCCAACGCCAACCTATAAAACATTACAATGTAAAATCTTAGAAATGAGATTTATTTTAAGAAATTAATGATAAGTTTCAAACAAAATGAATGCATTCAATGGTTATAATAAATACATTCTCATGCAAGAGTTTCTTATGCATTCAATGGTCACAATAAATGCATGTTGTTGCAAGAGTCCAAATCAGAAATTGATAATTTTGTAAATGTATGTCAATCCAAAATAAATCTTGATTGATGATTTTAAGATAATGTGACCCCACAAATTCATAAATTTAAAACTAGAACATGCATTGATGGCTCAAGTGATTTTTTGCAGAGATGTCAATAGTATTGTGCATAGATTGGGTATGATAATTGTATAAAACCCAATCAATGACGAATACGATTTGGAATGGAAGCTTTAAATCCAAATTATTGCAAATGACAAAAGGTGAATAAGTGCTTGCCAAATTTGAATAAATGTGTGCAATGCTAGGAAATCAATGCTATTGTAACAAATTCATTCAACCCTTTTCTACACTGAGCATTTTAGTGAAATCTTGCAGAATCAAGTAACACGTGGCGGGCTCTTTAGATTTTTTATCATTGTATCAATGATTCGAGTTTGTGCTTCGTAGTTTCTCTTTTACTCACCTTGTTTCTACACAACCATCTATTAATGAAGCAATTATAACAAGTTTTTCAAAACATCAAATTACCGAAGTCGGATACTTAATCAAACATGTGCTTCAATACTCTCAACAAACATTAAGGATATATTTTGATGATGCCCCCACTTGATATAGAAACAAAATTATGATAGCGTAATGCACAAGTTATAAAGATTTATTTTTAAAATGAAAGCAATCAGAACTACTCAGATACATATCTTCGAAAAGAAAGCAACATGAGGACAAATGACGTGGAGAGATAAAAATAGACACATTAAATTATTCGATATGACTCCTCAATTAATATGCATGGTAGGTATATGACATTAATGCAACGACAATCTAATTCAAGGCCTTTATGTTTTCAACGAAAACTCTTAGTGGACAGTAATAATGGTATGATACACACAAAATAGGCTTGTTGAAAAGGCTTTAGAAACTTTCGAGTTAATGCAACTGGAAGGTGTAAATTCAAATTCAAGAGGTTTTTCTAGCTTCGAGCCTCAGAGAGATGTCATTCATGAAATTAATTGATTTTAGGACTTGTGTGGGCATTTGGGAAAGTTGTGAAAGGGTGAACTCTTAGTTCTTGGCATCAATTTATTGTTACTCTCAAGGAGGTAGCAAGGATTGCTAAGTCATGTAAAGATCTATGCAATAAGAGACCAAGCAAATCTTTCAATAATAAAGGCGCTCTTTCACTCAGCCAAATCTATCAAAGTTATTGGAACAGGATATGAAGCAGCCTCCCTCACCCTATGCAAACTATGGAAATATAGACCCGGCCCAAAATAGATTAATGTTGAAGGCTATCCAATATTCCAATACAATAATTCTTAAATAATACAGTTATTTCGCACATTTTCATAAAATAAAAGCATGCCTGAGTTAACATTTAAATTGGAGAATCGATAGTGCAAATCGATAATGCGAATTTAGAACATAGACTCAATGAACTAAACTCAAAATAGCGTAAGAATTCATTCAAAGAACTAGACTTGCATCTGACACAAATCTATTACGTTCAAATAAATTTAGGAAATCACCAAAAATAGAGACTGAACAAGTTTATGTTATGGCAAACAGGCACAAAGCAAAATAGTTTCAACACAGTTATCAGAAATGGTTACCAAAGCAAGATTCATATGGCATATGCCACAGCTGGAGAATTAAAGATTTCAAATATGCTAATATAGTCATGCCACCAATGTGGCTTCCATAGCACATCCTCAAAGGATTTAAACCAGTGCTCACTCGGGATTGAAATAATGTTGTTCAATAAGTAATGTGACAACCTCAAAGCCTTCTCCAAATGGTCTTGGTATTGGATGCAGCTAAAAAAGAGGAATCAACACTGGTAGCCACTCCCAAAACACATCAGAAAGGAAATCCAATGTGGGCTTGTGCGTTGTACCCTATAAGCAGAACGGATAAAATTCCAGAAATAACGTGCCACACTAAAGCGAAATAAGCGAAGTAAAGCTAAGAGAGAGAACAAAAATTGACTGTTGAAATTTATTAAGAGGATGGCCCTCCTTCTAGTGCCATTTTGTAAGCATCTAAATTTGCAAAATAGCTTAAACTATCAACACACATTAGAATGGGTTAGTTTAAGACTTAGCAAACATAGTGCTCCTATGATATATCTAAACATGGTGCATATACAAACAAAACTATGAAATACCAAAGAAAAAAAACTAAATGAAAGCATACAAAAACATGTTCATATCTATCCTATAGTGGATTGGTGCTACTTTGATATGGAAAGTAGCCCTTTCCCAACCTTTGATAAGCTCCAAATGATAACGATGCCAAGATGCAATTGATGAACTCTAAAATTCCTATAGTGAGAATACTAAGATTGTGGATGGATTTGGAAGAGAAGTGCCCTATATTTATAGGTTGAAGGCTTGAAATATGGAGAGATGGGAGGAATGTGGGACTAATCATTAGCCAATGGAAAAGTGCCACTTGTCAACATGCTAGTGGAGGAGGAATGAGCACATTTTGGAGAATGTGCAAGTAAATGCAATTAGGTGGATTTGAAATTTGAAAGATGGCTGTAAATGCATATGGTTGAGACATTTTGGGGGGAAATTTGTTTGGGCAAGAAAGTCAAACAAATGGAGTTAATGAGGGAATATTCCTTAGGAATATGCCTTGTGAGGGAAAATAGGGGTGATTAGATAATTAATTAAAATGAATTTCATGTGCAAGTGGGTGGGTTAGTCAAGGGTTTAGGTTTGACCCAAGTTAAGTCAAAACATAGAGGATGGGTAATTAGGATTAGAGGTTAATTAATTCAAATTAATTAACTTGGAGGAATTTAAGGGTTTTATGATATTTGTTTTAAATCAATTTGTTTTATTAAATCAGATGAGAGGACTTTTAGGACTTAATTAAATAATTTGATTTATTTAATCAAGTATGATGCACCTTAGTGACTTAATCAATTAAACTACTTTATCTGATTAATAGAGGAATATGAAGTTAATTAGAGCAGGATTAGATGCATGATGTTAATTAAGATTATTTTCATGTCTATAGTAGATCATACTAGCATGTTCTAAATTTTTTTGACATGATATGATCATGACAGAAATACTTCCTGATTTCAAAAGCTTAGAAATGACAAAAGTAATTGCATTTAATTCTCACAGATCTAGTGACGTCACTCCTTTGACATCAATGACAACATATGTTCAACACTTATATTTGATCCATCTTGTGATATTTGGATGAGTGTTTTATATGATATTTATTTTAAGTCTATACTTTGTGTATGGTATGTGTAAGTCATCTCCCAATGTGTTTGGTGTGAGTGTTGTGATTGTGGCCCATGTGAACATCTCCTAGCATGGTGGGAGTGGATATTTTGATTCCACGAGGTTGGGTGGTGTGGAAACCACTGTTGGGGATCAAAAGATCGTGGTGGGGTCAAAGACAACTTCATGAGGTAAAAAGCATTTCATGTTTTCTTTTATTTGGTTCATTTGAAGCAAATTGTATATGTCAAGAACATTTTAGTCATCTTGTAATTTTAATAATGAATTAATTTGACCTCCCTCTTGGGATGGATTGTATATTCCATTTATTTAGCATCGTTATAGTATCTTGTTATGTGTCTCGAAGTTAGATTCAGAAACACATGTAATCTTGTATGCATTCAATATTTCATGTATGGTAAAATGAACTTAAAAAACATTTCAATTTGGGCTTAAAATTTACTTACGATTTTTGTTTTTATGTTTGGGTGGCCTAGTATTGTACCTGAGCGGCCCTGTTTCACCCAAAACCTACCCAAGTTGCTCAAAAATTGTCTACGTGTTTGTTTTGGTGGCCTTGTTGCCAGTGGGGTGGCTTGGTAGCACAATGGGCCAGCCTAGTTAATAGTGGGGTGGCTTGATTTGTAGGTTTTTAATTCCAAAATTTGGACATATTTGTTTGGGTGGCCTCATTCCCCATATAAAATCCAAAATGTTAATGCTTCCTATCTTAGTAAGCCAATGATTTCCCTAGCCTAAAGCCACAATAGAATAATTTGTATGCCTCTTACTTTTCCTATGACAATTTTTTTTGTCATCTAAACCTTCAAAAACCTAGTCAAATGTTCGTCTCTTAGAACAAGAACATTCCTCTTTGTTTTAATGGTGTTTCAGGGCCTTGTATGGGGAAAATCCATAAATGTAATTTATTCCTCATGGTCTTGGGAGCTAGGGAAATTTTAGATAATGTCTCCATGTGTTATCATTGGAAGGTTATGGCATCTCTTTCTTTTTTTTGCATTCCTTCATCCAAAGTTACCTAATTGTCAAACCTAGGGCTAGGGACATTGTTCACCCAAATTTGTAAAGACTTCGGAAGGTTGAAAGCCGTCATGGTTGATATTTTTGCGTTCTCAACATTCCTCATAGGTCAAGAAGTGTTGTGTAGTAGTATTCTTCCACTTGTGTGATGTCACGTTGTGACAAGATGTCTTGGGAAGCATGTGGTTGTTTAAAAGTGACCCATCATCATTCCAGTTAGTAGAGAGTTTGTACCTCCTAGTTAAGAAAACTCTTGTGAAGGTTTTCCCTTGTGTTAGAGTTGTAAAGTGTGTTTGGGTGTGGATTGGAGATTGGTGAATTCTTACTTAAAATATCCTTTAAATGAGAATCACTCATGTTGCCCAATTTATAATGCTACAATAGATATGCATTTTCAATTATCTTTGTTACGTTGGTAAACTTAAATAATGGTTGCATCTAGCCTAAATAGAGTTCTTATCCTTGTCCTCTCTCTATCACTAAACTCCCTCTTACCAATTTTCAACCATGCTTATCAAAAGTTACATGTATTCCTGAATCATTCAACTTAGATGCCAAAATTAAATTTCTAGCTATCCAAGAATATGTGAAACACAAAGGAGGGTTTTTATCCTCCCATCATTAAAACACAATTGTATATTTCCATGTCCAACAATGGGATATGAACTATTATCCCCAAGGTATACTTCATCATATTTTTCACATGTGGAAAACCACTCTTTATGAGAATTCATATGATAGGAGCATCTTGAATCAATCAACCAATGCTTATTAGAAATGGTATTACATGAAGAATAGGAGGGTTTTTCAAGATTCGTTGTTGATGGCCCCTCACCTAGGTGGAAAATTATACTATCTTTGGGGGAAACTATTGTGGCTAAGTGTGCTATGACTGTGTTGGTGGATCCTCATGATGTTGGTTGTTGTAATCATCTTCATCTTCCTCCTCCACAACGGCAGCTCATGCGTAACAGATGAAGACATCCTACCCCAAAGGTGAATAGGGAGGGAAGATGGACCCCTTCTCCTCATGGAGTCCTAAAAATCAACTCGGATGGCTCTTCTCATGGAAATTTGGGTCATGCTGGCATGGGGGGTGTTGGTCGGGATAGATCTGGAGATGTTCAGTTTATCTTCTTTGTGTATAAGGGTCTTCATACTAATAATCTTATAGAGGCCCGGGCCATTTTATTGGATGTGGAGCGGGGCAGTCAATTGGGATGGCGAAGGATCATATGTGAGTCTGACTCCCAGGTTGTGGTGAATTTACTGAAAAGGCGGTATTTGGATGATGTGAGCAGGCAGCTAGCTTTGATTGTTGAACAAATTCTCACTCTATGTGCTTCTTTGGAGTATATTACTTTCACTCATATTCCTCGAGAATGGAATGGTGTTGCTGATTGCTTGGCTAATCATATTCATGATTGGAATTTGGTGGATCGGGATCAACTACCCCTGAATTTGTCTCATCAATTGGATCACTTGGTTGATCTTGATAGGGCCATTTAATGCCCTTGCTTTGTAACGTTTCCCTGTTTTAATAAAAAAATTACCCCTCCTTGATGTTGATATTACATGAAGAAATAAAATATTCATCACTTGAATCAGATGACTTCTCTATAGTAGAATCCTATTATTAATTTTGGTTCTTGTATTCATTCTCCATATGTCCCCTTTTACCATGGTTCCAACACTATTATTTTATGTAGACTTAGATCTTCCCTTAGACTTGTCAGTAGGACCCTTCTAATCTCCCTTCTTTCCTTGGACCTTCCACTAACATGGAGAGTATCCTTTGAACTATTTGCAATGGCTTTCTTCCTCATATCCTCTAACAAAAAAATTGCAAGAACATTGTCCATCTTTGGAGTATTTAATTTAGGTTAGCACTAAGAGCAAAAACCATGTTATCCTCTGACTTAGGAAAATAACATAGAAGCATAATACACTTATCTTCTTTATCTATAACTGACTCAAAATAAAATTAAATGTATTCAAATGCTTTGTTATCAAATCACCCTCCTTCATTTTAAAGAATATTTTTCTTTTAAAATATAACTTATTTACTAGAATTTTCACTTAGTAGATCTCAACTAATCATTTCCATAGATCATGCTTTTTTCTCTTTATAAAAATTTAGTGGGATAGAGTTTATAAGACAAAGCTAGATGGTTCTCTATGCTTTTGTATCCATCTTATCTCACTCATCTTGATCTATCTTGTTTGGTTTCTTTTCTTTTCTTGTTGTCAACCATTGATCCCTCTCTTCAAAGATATCTTCCATTTTCAACTTCTATAGCTCACAACCAATTCCATTGAACTTCTCAATATCCAAGTGAGATGAGGATGTATCCAAGTGAGATGAGGATGTAAGAAACAAAAAAAAATTGCAAAGCAATATCAAACAAAACTCCCACTATAACTCAAAAAACCTTCACTCTTCCACCCAAGAAGCAAAGTTGGTCATGCTCTAATACCAAATGTTAGAAATGAAGGTGGGAAACTATAAAATAGAAGTTTGAATTCAACTATAGATATTATTTAAAATGTGCATATAACCAAGTGGATATTGAAATAAATTAAGCCAGCAACACAAAGAAATATAGAACAAAAGAACAAACACATAGCATCGTGTTTATGTGGAGAAACCCTTTTAGGAAAAAAAACCACAAAGAAGAGAGACCCATGTCTATATTATATTCAAGAATAGAGGTTACAGATAATCCTTCGTTTCTCCTCTTTATTTTTCACTCCTTCATCACCTGCAATATATTTTTCACTCTAACTCATAATATTACCTCTCTACCATTGTAACCCTTGTTTATATAGCATTTTCACCCTCTAAATTGAGCAACCAAGTTGGGTATCATGTCCCAATGACCCCTTGGATGATTCCAAGTATTTAATGCATAAAAATACTAGTTGTAACTCCATTACTCACCTCTTACACATGGACAACTAATTTATTCTTATGGATACCTAATTTGTTATATCTTACAAGGTGATTACCTTTGTCATGTGGATGTGTTATAACCATCCAAAAGAACATCGCAAGTTTCCAAAACAACATCATGGGTAGTTTAGTGACCAAAACAATCTTAACCTTTAAGATTCACTTTCATTAAATGATAGCTTCATGCCAGTAATAATTAGTTATCAACATTGTGAAAATTGATTACCATAGCAGTAAGTCCTTATGGTGAAAAATAATTACTGCTAATGATGAATCCCCGATCACTTATGATTTTATTATAAACAATATTGTGAGTAATTAAATACATAGGATTTGCAAAGTTGATGTCACCTTAACCCTACAAACAAACCCCTTCGAACCCTTCCCTTTGTAAGGTGTAGGTAGAGGTTCTACTCCTTACAATGAAAAGGGTTATGGCCATGTTGGGCCTCACACTTTTTTATGGAAGTGGCGAGAGGGCTCAAAGTGCCCCACAAAATTAATTCGCTTTTTAAAAATTGATATAAATTTTAATAAAATTAAACCTAGATTTTCCAAACTTTGCAAAATAAATTCCTCAAATTTGGTAGTTTCCAAACTCATATAGAAGCTCTCCAAACAATGATTTTGTAATAAGTGGTTTTGTGCCATCTTATGGGCAACTTTGACCTTTTGACATTTTAGAGGCCAGATTGGCTTCTAACATTATTAAGGGTGGTTTTGGAATATACATCAAATTTAGAATATTTTGGGTACTTGAGAATTTGTTTAGTGAATGATGTCATGTGATATTAGCAATTGGCTTCTCCTAACTTGTACCTTCACCAATACTTGTTTCACTTTTGCACATGAACTTTGACAATCCCATTCTCCTTTATATGGTGTTCAATTTTAAATTATTTTTTGAAATGGGAAAATAACATGTACTTTGTGATAGTGTAGGTAGTTTTTAGTTTAAACACTTGGTTTGATCAAAATTTTAAATTTTCAACGACTTTATGGTTTTTATTTTAGAAAATTTGAAGGGTCATATCTTGCATGTATGGACTTATTTTTTGGTCTAGTTCTTTTGAAAGTTTGTATCCTTTCATATGCTTTATGTTCGTTCCTTCTATATCTTTTCATTTTGTAGTAAAATCATATTTTAGCATGTGGTTTTTTTAAGCATTGTAAGAATCTATTGAATGCACTATCTAATTTGTAAATTGACTAAAATAAAGTGCCAAATTTTATTTGTATATTAGGGTTTGCATAGCATATTATGTTATTGTTATATCCGCACTACTTTATAGAGCGTCGTCGGGGGTTTGCATTGTGTACCTTGTATTTGCAATCACAACCTCATCTACATTTATGGATGTATGTCTTATTCTTGTACACCGCTTACATAGTGATATGGGAAGTTTGATGTGTGTGCCTTGTCTTTGTCATCCCAAGCTCATCTACCTTCATGCATGTGGTACATGTCCTTGCACGCCCTATTTTAGTAATAGGTACTTCTTAACGAGTCTTTTGACATTTCTTAGATTCACCTTCTTGCACTATATTGTGACACGATTTAAATGGATTTTGAAATACTTATCCCTTGTTAACATTATGGGGTTATAATACCATTTATAATTATGCTAATTCTTCCTTCATTTTATTTTCGAGTGATTTACTTATCTAGTTTTTTGCATATATACTAGGTGGATGTAGTGGTTGATTACCCATGTATTTTGGTTAGATGAAACATACACCATGCATATACATTCTTAGATTCTTGTTTATGGAGGCCACCTTCCATATTTTTCAGTTGATCGATATTCTTGATAATTTTGGTAGATTTTGGTGTGTCATCTACAACTTTTTTTGTTACATTATTGCCTTGTACCATTTATGCAATATTCAAGTAGTGTCATTTTAGTCACTCACGTAGATTTTTGCCTCTTTGACCTTGATCTTCACTTGATTTTAGTGGAGGTTCTTTAGTTTCAATAGTGTATCAATTGTTCTTTCGAAATAGTTTGCAAATTCTTCATGCTTCAATGGAGTTCATGTTCCTAACCTCTTATGGACAATTATTGGGGAGATCTCTCAATCCTCTTACTTACTTTCTTTGGGGAGGATTTCTTCCTATGGGTTTTCTCATTTTCACCACATATGAGAGACTATTTTGTACCTAGGGTGAAGTTATCCTTGGGGGTCATCTTAAGTCCTCTTTCCTTCATTATTTTCATTGTATATGGATACCTCATTAGCCCTAGATGCCAAGGCCCATCTTTATTGTTTTTCTCTTCTTTCCTCCTTAAGTTTCTCTTAGGGGTAGTGTTGGTGTGAATTAGTCTATTACATGTCTGATTTCCCTTTTGATTCATTTTCATGCCTAGTTGGTTAAGTTTACTTCAAGCATTTATATTTTCTAGTTTGGTGGAGATGTTCTGCACACATGTGACTCCATCTCCTATTAACCCATATTTATTGTACATGTGTACCTCTTGATAGTGCATCCTATATACCCACCTCTTATTCTCATATGAGAAACCTAACTCTCTCTTGTACGCACATTGTATCATTTGTATGCATTATCGTTATTTTATCATTTTGATCTTTTCTCTTGTTATGATTAGATATTAGGCATTTTAATCTTGGGATAGCTACCTCCATAGCTAATCTAATTGTAATCAACTAAACCATGTAATAGGACAACATATGGGGACTATAAGGGACACAAAATGATGACTTGCAAGAACTCATAGAGTTGTTCATTACAGTACCTAAGAGACACTAGAGATTGAGAAATTAATATCATCACACAAGCACATTATAGGGCTAGAAGTAAAAAAGTTTTTGAAAGCACTTGATAGAACATGGTATAATGTATGATAAACATGATGTGAAAGAAACCATTCTAGGGTGATCCAACAATAGTTTATCCCACTTTTTGGCCAAAGTAGGACATTGAAATTATAATTTTTCACCAAATTTTCACTTTCTGATACCTATAGAAACCAAAATGTTGATAATTTGAAGATCGTGTGAACTAGTAATTTTTGAGATTTTGTCTAGAGATTATAACTTTTTTAAAAAAATTAAGAAATAATTTGTGATTTTACGTAACTTTTAATAACTTATTTTTTATAGTTAACAGTACTTTTAAAAGGTGTTATTTCAATAAAGCATAACTTTATCTGTAGAAAGTACAAAATTATAAATTTTTAAATATAGATTGGTTACACTAATATCTAGTGCATGAATATTTTTTTATAATTTGTTGTTGCATAATTTTGTTACTAACTTTTTGAAATGAGACTAACTATAATTCAAACAAGTTACTTCGATAATGCATTTTTTTTTATATATTTATCTGAATTAACTTATTTTTTGTTTAAATAAGAACATCACTACCTAGTGCATAGATATTTTTCAAAAAAAATGTACAAATGTATATATATTTTACTATTTTCCTATGTGTGTGGAATAGACACCTTCACAATCGCTTAAAAACCTATCTTAACAAGAAAATAAAAAATAAATATAATAATCAAATTAAATATATTCAATATTATACTCATTGGAAAGCTTACTTCGAGTCTTATGAACTTGCCAAATTATCTTGTTATATTCATTTCATTTGTTGGTCCAACCCAAGATTGCAAATGAAAAAAATTGAGGAAAATTTGAGGCCTAAGGTGCAAAGGTCACTTTTTAACCATCATTCGAAGCTGTTCTTTTTCCATGAATTTTTTTGCAAAAAACCTTCAAATGTAGGTAATTTGCAAAAATGGGAAAAAAAGGACCTTCGAATGATGGAAGGTCCCTTTTCTATTCTTAGAGATTACCTTTGAATGAAGGTGTTTTTCAGTTTTCACCACCATCTAAATTCAAAAGTCTATAGCATGAAATTGGGATTCATTATTGTGAGTTCACCCTCCAATGGTTTTCCCACCAAAGTGTGCCTAAATTTATTTGGCATTAACATATCATCATATATATGTGCATAATCTTAATATGAAAATATCTAACATGTAAACTAGCATCTTCATTTCTGCTAAATGTGACTGGCATGGATTCATTAACAACATTTACAGTAGAAACATGAACCATACAATTATGTTGTAGGAGAATGTCTACATAATCCAAGGTATCCTCATGAGTTGCTTAAAGAGTGAGAATCATCAAATGAAGCAACATCATGTGGAGGTGAGTATAGATAAGGCACATAACTAGTGTAATCATCTTAGTTTCCCTTATTAGGTAGAGTATTGAAACAAGGGAAATTACTTAATGGTAAAGCACTATCATTGGTATTATAAGAATAATCAATGCTAGGTGCATGACTAGTCATTGTAAGGTCAACATCAAAGGCATCATCATCACTAATTCTATCCATATGAGAGGTGTGATCAATATGGAGCCCATGGACAAGTGAAGTGAAGGAAATATAAATCATAAGGGAAGTCAATAACAAGTATTATGAGAGATGAAATACATTATGAAAGGTGTATTTGTGGATCATGTACCACTAATCATATGGTAAAAGGATGTGAGGTTGGCAAGGGTTGATGGATCAAACATAATAAATTGTAAAAATGCAACAAAATCATTGATGCAAGTATAGATAGGGGTTTAGGACAAAGGTTGATGGGAATTCATAATAAAAGGACCACTAACCAAATACAACCACTATAGATAAAGAAGGGATAAGTCAATCAATTTTAGATATGGAATCAACGAAGAAATATTAGAAAAAAAATAAAGAGGGGAAGTTCAACCAAAGAAAAATCCTACAGGGTGTAAGATAGGTTTGTAAGGAAGAACATAAACCCTGGTTAGTTCCTTGAAGTCCCTAAAAGCATAAATCTAGGTCTAACAAATGATAGTTCAATTAGCACAAACCACCCCTAAATGAATACATAGAGTTAAGAGTTAAGTAATGGCATATAAAAACAAATGTATATTTTGAAAAATAAGAGAGAGAAGAGGTGGTTTAGCATCTCATTATGTTGCAATGATTGATGTATGAATGTCTAATATTTTGGATCAGAGCTCAAATGAGATACAAATGATTATGACAAACCAAATTCTAAAGCTTTCTAACCTTGGACAAAACCATGGCTAGATAGAATTGTAGTCACAATTATGTCTATTATTTGCAACCATATCCTTTGCAATTGCAATTTAAAACTTCTTCCATCTAATACCTAAATTTGCACAATGTGGTATCAAGGAACGCCCTTAAGAGCTTGATATGCAAGAGTTGGTGTTTTAAATTTTTCTTGCACATTAGTTGAGCCCCTTATTGCTTTTCATAATGTTAAAGGCATTCATGACCTATCATTAAGAACTTATGATCAAACAATGCTCTAAATGTCTCTATTTGTATGTGAGTTGCAAGGAACTTTTTAGTGTCTATATGTCATCATTTGACTTTTTTATATTTTTGTCCCTATATTTGACTTTTTGGTTAATTCTTCATAGATGTATCTAAATTTTGACTATTTTTTATTTCTTTACAATTGTCTCGGTTGCCCATCTTCAATGGATTTTCTACGATCTTAACATAAAATAGCATTGGCCTAAAAGTTCTAATTATTTAGGATTGAAACATATCATGCCATTGTCTATTAAAAAGTTGGGCCCTAATCACCTTAGTTTATCGGGTGTTATTTTTTATTGTCTATACTCGTATCCATTCAAATATATTATTTAATCAGCTATAAATTAATAAGAAATTCATATGCTGAATTAATCTACACCTTGTTTCAATAGGAAAATTTAGTCTTTGAATTGAAAAAAAAAATGTACATGTAAAAAACTTACCATCCGCTCTAAATTTTTCTATGGTGCATTTTAGAAAGTTTCTTTAGAATTTTCAACATTCCATTTATTAAAGTATTTACTTGAACGAGTTAATGTTGTTAATGCTCTAATAATTATTTGATTGATTCATTTATGATTACTAATATTCTAGGACATGTCTCTAAATATGACAACCAAGATCACAATTTTAATAATTTAACATGTAAATCAATAGACAATGATCAAATTTTTAAATAAACTCAAATACCCAAAAAAAATTGAATTTAGACAAACATAATTGAATAAAAGAGACAATTACATTCAATATGTGCATAAGAATAAAATATCAAGCATAAACATAATAAATGGTTTCTAAGTTCTATTAACTTTTGTACATAAAAATCCCAACCCAAATATCAAATCAACACATCTATACAACATTATTAAAAATGATTGACAACTACCATACTATTCTAGTATAATTGTCAATAATTATAATTTACAAATTTATAGTTAAACTTCCATAACTTCACCCCTCCCTCTCTACCTATAATTACGCTTTTAAATATTTAACTATAACTATTCCACTAGTTTAAAGGAAAATTATAAATTATTAAAAAACACTAATTAGACCCGCACGGATAATGGAGTTGGCTTGGGCAGTGGGTTTGCTCCTCATTGGTTTGGGTTTCAACTCCCACTCCCAGGCTTAATCAGTGGACCGGCTTGCGGACTGTCATGCCCACCTACAGGGTATTAGTCTCGCCTCAGCTCGCCCCAGGAGATACCCTTGTAGCAACAAAAAAAAACACTAATAAGAAAATTCTGTAAAACCACTTGAAACTTAAAAAATTGAAGCATCAAACATATGGATCGGATACCAAAGGGGGAATTTGTTCATAGATCTTTATTACTTTTTATGCCAGGCAGTTCTGGCAAATACTAACAGGGACATACAACCTGATTAGCGACAGTCAAAAGGTAACCAGTATATCAAAAATCGACCCTCCACATAAAAGACCTACAATGGAAACCTATCAAAATTTTAGATAAAAACTCAACTAACAAAATGGGCTCGTCCATTTTTCTTACAGGAGTTGAGTAGAGGTCTCTTCAGTGTTTTATTAAATTATGAATCATCAGACGTAATTTTTAAATTTGACTACCAAATGTAATTTAAAAGGGAAAAATTTAAACAACAAACATTCTTCATAGCCTCGAATAATATAATACAACCTGCTTTCTGAGCAAGAACAGAAACACCTGAGGAGAAAAAATTTAGGTCACCTTCATGTGGACCAACGCAGAATTTAAAGAGACTCATTAACAATGCAGGCCCATGTAACTGCTTATCTGGGTGGGGTTCCGTATAAAGATTGAATTAAACACAAAAAATAAGATTTTTTTATGTAATAGTAGGTAGAGCTGTTACATTTTAGGTAGTGAAAATGAAGCGTAGATAAAAAATAGGACGCTAAAATTATGCAATTGAAAATGTCATTCGACTACCACACATTTCCTTCTCTCTTTTTTACATTTTCCTACAAAATTTACCTCCAAAATTCTTATTTGCTTAAAATTTAAAAAATTGGGGCCATTAGCTCCAAGAAATTTCCAAAGGAATTTGTTCTGGACACCGCGCGGAATCTTGCTTAAGAATTTATGCTATACTCCGCATGGAACCTTGCCTTAAGTGATATAAGTGTCGATATTAAGGTAATTTTACAGTTTTTTAACGGAGTAAAATCCATTTAAGGTTCCTGGACATTTCTTTTCCCTTCATATCAAACATAATAAACTCTGGCCAATCTAAACCTATATTCTCAAGATAAAGCATATTTCGCGATAAGGAATCTTTCTGTTTAATCTAGATGCTCGAGACATCTTTGGCCAATTTAGATTTTCAAGATAAATTGTATTTCGCATATTGTCATATATAATTTATTCACAATCGGTCTGATTACCTTTTGAAAACAAGAAAAAAATCCTTGTTTGATCTAGATTCTCGAGATAAGACTACAACCCTCTGAAAACAAGAACCAGAACAAAACTATCTCAATCAATCGACATTCTCAATAATGCAAACTAAAAGCCAAAACAATATGCGCCACATGAACACGTAAGCATTGAAGAGTTCGTTGCAGTGCGTTCATACATCATCTAGCCTAATTATCGTCAAGACTTTGCCATTGGATGCTTACAGATCAAGCCGCTTAACACGGCTGCTCTGCCACAACTGTCGTTATCACAATATCTGGCACAAGGGTTATATCATTCACAATATTCATAAGATATCTACATATAATAATGGTGAAAAGCGAAATTGTGAGGAGAAAGAAAAGACGCCATCATTTCCAGCTGTTTCATTTAACAACACCATTCATATCTCTACATCTAATAAGGTGAAAAGCGGAATTGTGGGAAAGAAGGAAAGTCGACATCATTTCCAGCTGTTTCCTCGAACAAACTTTTTATCATTTCATCCACCACAGAGCATTTAGAATTTTATCCTTCAGATTAATGGAATCTTCTAACGAGTAATATATGTTCTTTTAAATAATGAACAGTTCACAATGGACTTGAAGAGGAATCAAACATCGTTTTTACATTGATAGCTTAACTGAAAAAATTTCCAATCACTCAAAAGCCCATTAGCCATATATCAACAGTTCGTTCATTTATGTAAAAACCCAGATACATCTAATTGGGACAATAGGGTGAAAAATATACCCCATCACCACAAAAAGAATATAAGTGTAATCGAGAATGTTGATAGCATAGGTACGCACTGAAAGATATATTTGTTCAATCTCAAAAATCACAAAAAATACAAGAGTGAAAAGCCAAGCAACCCATCATACGATAGACGAACCAATTAGGTAATTAGCTCTAACCAAATGTGGCTGAAAAAATATTTCAGAGTCGTGCAGTTGTGGAACAAATGACCAGATCCTCTAAGTTTGCATGTGAAAAGTTCTTAAAATAACTAAAAAATAAAACCCATTTGACAAACCATTACTATATGACTCAAACATCTGCAAGCAACGCAGAAAATACGTACTAGGGCACGAAGGCGAAAACACAAAACAAGTTCATCAAAAGGTGAAAATTGATAATGAAGCCAATAAACTAGCTAACCAACCGTGCCTTCGAAAAAATTTCACAACAAAAGTTGCCGAATAGTAAAAGAATACAACAGTCCTCTGAGTTGGTTACTATAATCTCAAATCATTTCACCATAAAACAATAACTTGAAAAGTTTAAAGTCTAAAGCTTTAACATATGCAAGCAACTTACTTGGCTCAAAACTTCAAAAAACCACAAAAAATTGCTATACACTAGACACCAAGAATTGTACTTGTATGTTATTCTTCGCCTTTCTGAAAAATTGGGATACAAAACTGAATCAGATCTTTAACCATTAGCCATTAGCCAGTTCCACACGAGACGGGAAATATACCTATGCACCGTGCGATTTGAAAATAAAAAACTGTCCTACGCCAGGCATACGTACAAGCTACAGAGCAAACATTAATACATTGGACAAGCCTTTCTCAGTGTAATTTATCTGCCGCTAAATATAGGCTTGCAAATTAGCTTTTAAATTTTGAACAGGATTCCTCCATGTGCGGCGAAAAAGGGCGCAAATACAAGTGATTCAACAGCCATAAGTTTGATCAGAATGTTGAGCGATGGTCCAGATGTGTCTTTCAGAGGATCTCCTATGGTATCACCAATTACAGCAGCCTTGTGGGCATCAGATCCCTTCGGGCCTAATTCTCTCGCAGCTGCTGATGCCCCAGCCTGTATCAAAGAGCATCCACGAGACTAGTTAAGCATGGCTTTGACTTCAGCTACAAAGCATCCACTCCTAGAAGAAAAAAACTGGCAGATACCACACCCATAATTTGTAAAAATAAAAGAAATTACCTCTATGTATTTCTTGGCATTGTCCCAAGCACCACCAGTGTTAGAAGCCGATATAGCAACCTGTAAACCAGGCATTGAAGCATAATAAGTATAACCCAACTATAATCTCAGCCAAAGAAACATTTGCAGAAGCTGCAGTTATAAAATTACATACCTGAACCCCTGAGACAAGAGCACCAGCCAGTACTCCAGACAAGGTCTCTACTCCAAATAAGATACCAACAATGAGAGGTGTGAGCATCACAAGGGCCCCAGGAGGAATCATCTCCTTCAGGGATGCATCTGTTGATATTTTAACACAAGTAGCATAGTCTGGCTTTGCTGTTCCTTCCATCAGACCAGGTATGTTTCTGAACTGTCTGCGAACCTCTTCAACCATTTTCAATGCAGCACTACCCACACTTTTCATTGTCATGGCAGAAAACCAGTAAGGCAGCATTGCCCCAACAATCAAACCGATAAATACTTTTGGGGTAAGGACATCCACTGATGTAATTGCAGCTCGGCTTACAAATGCTCCAAACAGTGCAAGAGATACAAGTGCAGCAGAACCAATGGCAAACCCCTAAACAAAAAAGTTCATCACATTTCCTAGCCATCAATAACAATAAAATAAACTTTACATATAATAGCAGCATTGAAGAAATGAAGTGATCAAACTACATATCTTACCTTGCCAATTGCAGCTGTAGTGTTTCCTGCTGCATCAAGGGCATCAGTCCTCTCTCGAATCTTATGATTCATGCCAGCCATCTCGGCAATACCACCAGCATTGTCACTAATTGGACCATAAGCATCTATAGCCAGTCCAGTTGCAATGGTACTTAGCATTCCAAGAGCAGCTACTGCAATTCCATACATGGCAGCTAAACTGAAGCTCACAAATATGGCAACTGCAATAGCAAAAATGGGAATGATGACCGACTTGTATCCCAAAGCAAGGCCAAATATGACATTTGTTGCAGCTCCGGTTTTACAGGACTCAGCCACTTCTTGAACAGGGCTGCACTACAATTAAATTAATCAGTTATACTTCAATCAAAACTAATATTAGCGGTAACCACACTATCAGACCAACAAAAGGCAGGCAATCTCACCTGTAAGCATTACTAGTATAGTACTCAGTAACGTAACCAATCACGAGTCCAGCCCATAATCCAATTGAAACACAGAAGAACAGATGCCTGCATATTTGCAGTAAAATTAAAAACTAAACCTAAAAAAGCTAAAAACTTATGCAAAGAACAGATGTGAACATGAAACATTATGCACTTATTAAATATATGGATTTCCTTTACATACCAGTTTTTGACTGTTTTGGCAGCACCAAAGTTGAAGATTGTGAAGGTTGATGGCAAAGCAACAAAGCTTACAATAGCAATGCCAATTGTCATCAGTACAGTAGAGATGATAAGCTGCCTCTTCAGGGTAGGTTCAATTTCCTTGACTGCCTTGATCTCAAAGAAATCAGTTGCAAACAGTGTTGTGATCAAACAAATCACAATACCCATTGAGCTGATTAGCAAGGGATAGCACATTGAAGTGAAATCATGATTGTTGCCGAATGATGAAATGGATGCCACAACAAGAGCAGCACAAGAGGATTCAGCATAGGACCCAAACAAATCTGAGCCCATACCAGCAATGTCTCCAACATTGTCACCGACATTATCAGCTATAACCTGGAGGGAGGCACACGGTAACATCAATACAAACCCAAATGTGACAATATAGAAATTTAAAAGCATGGTACCAATCCAAAGCCTAAACTAGTTGGATTGCCACCCACAAAGTTATATTCTGTATTTCCATACAATCAAGAGTCTAAACTTGATATACACATTAATCAATTTGACCAAACAGGTTCTATATAAAAGTTCTGGGAACATATGATGCAATTAAACTATACTTCAAAATAATTTTAAGTTCAAAATACTCACTGCTGGGTTCCGTGGGTCATCTTCAGGAATGTTCTGCTCAATTTTACCGACAAGGTCGGCACCAACATCAGCAGCCTTGGTGTAAATTCCACCACCAACTCTTCCAAAAAGCGCCATTGCAGACCCACCAAGACCATAGCCAGTAATGGCTTCAAAGAGACCCTCCCAATCATCTCCATAATATATCTTGAAAACATTAATGGTGATGTAAAGCACAAGAAGTCCATTTGCAGCAAGCAAAAACCCCATCACAGCACCAGACCTAAAAGCAGTAATGAAAGCCTTCCCAACACCCTTCCTGGCCTCCAAAGTAGTTCTTGCATTTGCATAAGTTGCAATCTTCATTCCCAGAAAACCAGATAACACTGATGTCAAAGCACCAAGCAGAAAAGCTATAGCACTGAATATAGCATTTGCAAGAGCAGGCTTGCACATTTTTTCCTTTTGGTAAGTACAGGCTTGAGATTTGGTGCTAAAATTCTCCACAGAACCGAGAAACAAAAATATGATAGCCCCAAAACACACAGTAAATATCCCCAGATACTTGTACTCTGTAAACAGGAATGATGTAGCTCCTGCAAAAATCAATCGCAGCAAATAAAAACCCAAAATCATTTTTCAATAATCCAGCTTCCATTAGAACATTGATTTTCAATAGGTGGGAGAGGGACTTATGAGATATGTTGCATCCCAAACAATCAATTTTTTTTAAAGAGAAAGAAGAATCCTGTTCTAAAAAATGGCACAAGAGAGAGGAATATACAGTATGATTTTGAAGCTTTTGAAAAACTCTGCAAAACGGCTATTTGTTTGAAACTTCGCCTGAAAATACATTACCAGAAAAGACACAATTTGCTCCCAAGTAGGCAAGAAGAATTCCATCTTGTAGAAAATATTACAAGAACAAATGTAGATAATATCACTGAAAAAGCATTCTTGTTGACAGTCAATTAAGCAAACGGTGAGAGTAAAGTGAAGACCCCTTGAAAAATAAAACCAAATGACAAAAACGGCAACCCAAAGCAGCACAGTTACACATAGTATTTCCTAAAATGCCCATAAATCTCTTGTTATTAAAAACAAATCAATCGAAGACAATGTTAGTTAAAACTCCTTGAAACAGAAAACCACGTAACAAATAATAGAATGCATCCTTGAACAAGAAAAACTCCATACATCAAGATAGAAATTATATCTACTAAAGGAAACGAGAACAAATCTAAAGACATTTGCAGCTAAACCCAACTTAAAATATCTCCCTCAAAATTTAAATATCCCTTCTACAACCCAACTCGGAAATCTTTCAAACCACAGATCAAAAACACCATTACTACACATATTAAACAAGACAATTTAAATATTTCATTTGCAAGTATATACAATAACACTGATAAATAACTCAACAAAAAAGTAGAACACAGATCGAAGCCAAAAAAGAATTTATTTGTACCAGCTGACATTATAAACTCAAATTCTTGGTTTGGCGCACAGAAGCTATACAAAAATAAAAAAGAAAAGCATATCAAATTACTAATACTATACATACTGAATTAATATTAACAAACAAATCAAACTTACATAAAAGATTCCTGTAAAAGTGGATATCAAAAGCCAAAAAACCAGAAACACCAAATTAACATTGATGAATAACTCAATCTCAAAATTCTACAGAAACCAAAAAATCAGTCCTTGACAGCACGGTTACATGAACATTTGATTATGGGGTGATACAGAAACGTTTAGAATAAAATATAGAAAACATAAAAACTCAATAATAAAGGACCAAAAACGCTTTAACAAACTTCAATACAATTTAAAAAAAAACAAATCCTGATATAAACATTAAAAAAAAGCCCGCAAGAAAAAATTACAGTAGAAGAAAAAATACACAATAATTAAATACTAAAAATTCAAATCTTGTGAAAAGATACCAAAAACATTAAATTCATTCAAATCACTAAATCAACAAAAGCATACTGAAAAATGAATCCCTAAACCTCAAATACATAAAATATTCCAAAACATTCTATTAAAAAATAACTTTCAAAATGCATATATATAGAACACATCAGAAAAAAAACAACTAAAAATCTAAATTTATTGATAAAACCTAAATCACAAAGGCCAATTCTCTGCACCTCTGTCTACAGCACACTGTAACCCAGATGTATTCCAATGTTGTAGGAGTAGATCTGCAGCGCTAAACAGGATGCAGATAATTCGATTCGTACAGGCTTGTGCTAAACAAAAACATGAAAGCCGAATAGTAAAAGGCAAAAAAGGACATAACCTATATTTTTTCAAAACAAAAGGTATAAAAGCAAATCCCTGATCTAAAACTCACAGCCACAGCATACCAAAACTCCGCAGCATCGCTAAAAGTCACAAACCAATACAAATTCCAATAACAAACCGAACAAATGCCACAGTAACGTAGAAGGAGAAATTCCATAAAAGAAAAAAGGCCCTTTTTTTCTTTACCTTCGGAGATGGCGTTCTGGATCTCTGCACATTTCAAGACAGTCTGTCGACCGTCAATTCCATCCTCGTCGACCTCCTCCAGCAAACGGTCGTTGTAACCATTTGACGCCGTGGAGGGCTTCACTTTAACTTGAGAAACGAGCAGCCATTGCAGCAATGCAAACCCTATTCCAACCACCGCCGCAACTGGAATCAGTATTTCCGTTAGCATTTCGCTGAGCAGCGGACCCTCCATTGCTGAAAGCCCTTCAGAGGTTCTCACAGCTCCTACTTCGGTTCCAACCAAGGTCTAATCCGAT
Organism: Sequoiadendron giganteum; assembly: GCA_007115665.2. Taxonomy (NCBI): domain Eukaryota; kingdom Viridiplantae; phylum Streptophyta; class Pinopsida; order Cupressales; family Cupressaceae; genus Sequoiadendron; species Sequoiadendron giganteum. Next base: position 227,815,064 of record CM021105.1, read on the forward strand.
CCACAAACACCTTATACAAATGTGAGCTCCTTCGCTTAGTATTTATGATTAATAGCCTTCTCAGAAACACCAAACTCCAGAAGCCCAAATCCCTGGGTTGAAGTGGGCCCAAATTCCGAATAAATTTTTGGGTAAAACTTAAAAATCAAAGCGAAAACTGCACACTTTTCCACATCCGTAAGACTCAGGGTTTTCAGTTCTCACTGTAGTTTTGTATTTTTCGCGCCGTGTAATGTATTATTTGTTATGCAACAAAAGCGGTAGGCTCCCTGCGACTCTTCATGACTGAGGAGTTTTGCGGATTTATATGAGATTATAAATCGGAGTTAATCAAGGAGGCTGAGTTCCGCCCCTTCTGATTAGGGTTTTAAGGCCCCCTGATTTTGGGGAATGGGGATTGATAGTTATGAGGTGAGGTAAGCCTACGTGGCATCCTAACATTAGGGCAGTTGTTGGGGTTGATGTTTTTATGTGTTCCAATGGCATTGTGGTTATCCATTGCCTAAGGACTTAGATTAAATGTATAAGAATCAATGTAGGGCCCACTTTAGGGGTGGGCCCATGTGTAGAATAAATGTTGTAAATAAAACCAAAGTAGGGTTCTCTCGGTGGGGCCCACCAGGTCCAATGAAAGGGTAAGAGAATGATGTGGTTTGTGGGGAAAGGATAAGAGAATGGTGTGGTGAATTACAAAGCTAGGGGAATATTAAGTATGATAATATTTTTTAGTCATGTTTTTAAAGTTTTTTCTTATTTAGTAGTTATTATTATTAAAATGAGGTTGCCATTGATTTGGGTAATATGAATATTTTATAGTCTTTCATCTTAAGTTAATGAAGTTAAAAAATGTTGATTATTTGTACATTTTGTAATTGAGTTTCTAATTTCAATGGTAGTTATAACGATTTAAGAATGTTTGTTCTCTCATAAGTTGGTGGTCTCATGATGTTTTTTCTACTTATTTTAAGTAATTATCAAATTGTAAGTATTTTTTATCATATATTTTTTTCTCAAACGATTATGTAAATATAAATTTAGAGGGAAATATAAAAGGAGAGAAGGAAATATACAAATATGGGGCATATTTTAGTGGCTACATAAGTTTAGCCCTTTTTTATTATCTAAAACATAAAAGTTATATCATTTTAAGAGAAGATTCTAAAGTATTATCTGTACTTCATAAAAAATTACATTGAACCACTTGTGTCACTAAGATTTAAGCATTGAACTTAGTTAAGGAGTTATATGAGATTGTTTTATAAGTAATTTATGTGTGAAAGATGAATTGTTATTCCTCCTAGGAAAATCAACTCTTTTACGAAGAGATTATTGATAAAAGCTTAGTGGTTACTATTTTTTAAAACTATCATTTTCTTTACATTCTAAATACTAATCTTAATTAGCCAAGTAATTTGATTCATTGCTAGTACTCTATCAATGTGTACACATATTAAGAACTCCGTCTCTATTTCGTTAACCAATAAAGAATGCTACAAGTAGTTTAGTTTACAAATAAGAACATAAAATGTCATCATTGTGTCGTACAAGGCATTACTTTACAACTCATGAAAACTTAAACATCCTAATAGATGATAATCATGACATGGATCAACTTATCTTTATAAAGAAAACAAGATACACTAGAAATTTCTAGTCTAAATGAGATCCTAGAATAACAATATAATCCATCAAATAAAGCATTTAGAATACTAAACATATATAATAAAATTTAATAGCAACAACTTAAATAAAAAAGTACCTCATTCATGGTTGATCATTAAACCTAAATTCAACCTCTTTACATTTGCATCGATTCTTGGTTTAGATGTAAAGATGCAAGATAATTCAAACCAAGTGAATAAGGAATCCTTACCTTATGATGCCTCCACCTAACATTATAGTAATAGATATAATCATAATCACAAGCTATCAAGGATAATAAAATAAGCACCTAAGAAAAGATAATTAATATTATAAAACTAAAACTAAATAAAGACTAGCAATCGCACCTTGGTGTGCAATGGGTATGCCGAAGAGGTATGGAAAGTTAATTAGAGAGAAAATGTTTTAATTTTTTTTTGCATACATTTGTGCAATACATAAGATTTTATTGGTTGGTCATTTAAGAAATGATTTTATTGATATATTATTAATATTTTAATTACTATTTTTATAATATTATATTATTACTATTAATTTAGTTTTTATTATATATTTTTTATTATTTTTAGACATTTACTATTATATTATTATTATTTTATTAATATATCAAGTTTGCATTATGTTACATTATTATTATATTAATAAATGATTGGATTAGGTATTATATATTGTTAGTATTATATAATTATTGTTATATATTTTTATAATATAATAATATTATTATTGTGATTTTTTTCTTATATATTTACTATTATAGTGCTATTATTGTATTAATACATTACTATTGATATATTATTAATATTTAAATTATTATATTATTCGTAATATTGTATTATTACTTTGATATTACTATTATATTATTCTACTATTATAATATTCTATTATTCTTATTATTATTCTTATTATATGATTTTTGAAATATTATACTTAGTAAATTATATTTATCCTTAATATTATATTATTAATAAAATATGATTAATTATAGTATTAAATTATTAAACTATTATTATGTTATATTATATTAATTTTATTATATATTTATTATTATTATATTATGTATATTATATTATTATTATATTATACTATATTATAGGTACATTTTGACACTTAAACTAAATGCATTCCCATTTTCATGTCACAAGATCCTACAATTTAGTTAATTATAATATTTTAATTTTGTTAATTTTTTTAAAATTCATTCCGTTATAACCAAATTTCTATGTTTTTGCACGGTGCAATACATAAGATCAAATTGGCTGGTCATTTAAAAAATGATTTTGTTGATATATTATTATTAATATTTTTATTACTATTTTTATAATATTATATTATTAATATTAATTTAGTTTTTATTATATATTTTATTATTATTATATTATATTTTTATTATATTATACTATATTATATTATATTATTATTATATTATATTATTATTATATTATATTATATTATATTTTTATTATATTATACTATATTATAGGTACATTTTGACACTTAAACTAAATGCATTCCTATTTTCATGTCACAAGATCCTACAATTTTGTTAATTATAATATTTTTTAATATTCATTCAGTTATAATCAAATTTCTATGTTTTTCACATAATCATCATCGACGGTTATACACGGTTCAACCGTATTCCCTCCCCTCTCGAGCAGCGCACATCGTCGATTGACAAACTTAGCCCCCTATTCTCAAATAGGACACGCCTTCAGCATAATTAGACTTAATAATGTTCAAAAGGCATGTGAAGGGTTGTCTCATGAATGGATAAGTATATAAGGAAGATCAATCAAGGAGAAGGGAAGAGCAATTTGGGAGACAATTTTTATATTATTATCTCTTGTGTAATGTGAATCGTGGTTCAACAACCTGAGGACAAAACCCCTTAAGGTTTAAAATTAAAGGGTAAAAACCTCTTAATTTCTATCACTAAGTTAGTGGATGAAACCCCTTATTCGGTAAAACTTTAAGACATTTCAAAGGCATTAAAAATAAATAGAGATCAATCTAGAAATTTGAGAAAGATTTATAGTAGAGATAGGAGAAAAAGTTGTATATTTTATGAGCTACATTCTAAGTATTGAAACTTAATTATATAATAAATTGTTAAGCTACAATTTCTAGGTTAAATTCATACTTATAATTAATCATGCAACTATTATTGTAAGTTAGATTTTATTATTTAAAGAAAAATAAGGAAATTTTAAAATGGGACAATGCATACTCAACTCAACCAAGTGAATGAGGAATCTCTACCCACCCCAACCTAGTCAATTCCACAAGCCTATTGAGAGGGGTTCATAATGTCAATATCTCATTGTACTAGAGTAAACACATGAACCTAGCTACACAAGACTCGTTATATTATTACCAACCCAAAAATAATTTACATAAGTAATAACCTACTAGCAATAGGAAGTAGATATGACCCTACTGCATTAACCAACTTCCCATTACCTAGTTCCCTAACACAAGCCCTTAGTGGAGATATGAATAGCTTGAAGGAGGAAAGTTAATGTATCTAATACTACACTATAGCTCTTTTATTTTTCCTAATTCAAGTTGCTAATTGTGATGATGAGACAAGCATCTCATATTGTTTGTGATAATTACTAAAAAATACCTAAATACTCATTACAACAATCATACAATACAACCTAGTATTACTATCATGACATATGTGACTATCAATTAGTTTCATCGCAGTATACTAAACATTTTGAGATGGGTAGATATTGGCATATATCATTTTCATGCTGCTTGCAAAAGTTGATCCAACTTTAGTCTAGAGAGTAGCTCTCAACATTTATCACTAATAATATTTATGTTGATAGTCCACTAGCCCCTATGATAAAACATGTTCTATGCATAACTATGCTCCCTAACTTTTATCATTTGGGAAGCAACAAAAAGCTTATTTACAAAATAGGTCACAAGATTTACTATATTAGTGATCATCTTGAGGTGAGGGTAATATGATATGTTTACAAGAGAAAAATAGCCCTCCACCTATGTCCATGTAGTGTCTTAATCTCAATATTATGTATGTTGTCATAAAAGATGAATCTTTTATTTATCTCAATTGTAGATTAATGTGCCACACAAGGTGTATTAAATTGAATCTTTATAATATTGTCTTATAGGTTTCTCACTCTCAAGCCTAGTTGAGTGTGATAACACCCACCCTGATAGATTTAATGACATGCACAATCCATTAGGCTTCAAGTGGTATATTCTACTAAACAATAATTGAGACATACATCTCACTTAGATTGGCTTACAAACAATGCAAGAATAATTGATTACCACCCATAACTAAACAATCTTGAAGATTGACCACTTTATTCCCTAATTGTAATTTCGCATACACACTATAGGCATTTACTAGACATTGTGAGGTATGAATTCTTAGGTCTTGTTGATTCAATATTACATTTCACCAATTTCTAAGTTATAATATTCCTAAAATATGGTTTTTCAACTTATTTTAGGATTTTTTAATATGTGAAGTTAAATATCTTATTTGTTAGAATTATTTCACACACGGATAAAACAATTTAATCATAGCCTATGCTGACCTTATAGTGTTTATAATGGTAAACTAAGTTACTTCAAATTTCAATTGACTAAGTGAAATCAATCTTATTAATTACCCTACCCTACCTTGTAACTAATCCATTTAAATAGGATTTTTTTATACCTAGTTATTAACATAATTTAAATAAATCTAAATATATCATTTAGACTCTAGTCATAAATATAAATATGAATTGAAGAATTTAAGTATAACATTTAGAATCTAAACTTAAATAATAAAAAATCTATACTAAAATATTTAAAACAAATCTAAAAAAAATATGAACTTCAAAAGTCAAAGTACATAAAGAGAAACAATAAAACTCTTTAAAGTATGATCATTGTCTTTAATTTGGGTAATAAGGTATTATTGTATTAACTATCTTTATAATCTTTAAAGTTTCATCTAAATTATTTATATTCAAAGAAAATTTTATCTAGCAAAATACGTGGCATTCAAATTTTGTAACTATTCTTCTAACTAGTATACCTATCTTTATATCAAATCTATATAAATAGTTCGCTGAAAGATATATTCTTATAAATGTGAATTTATATTCAAAAAAATATCGGTCTTTCTCTATTGGCGTTGAGTTCATTTCACTAGAGAAAACCTTGTAGATATTGACTACATCAATTGAGTAAATAGTAATCCACGTTATAATATATAGCCAAAATAGTTTTATATTTTTTATTATATAAAATATACATTAATATATGCTTAACTATGTAGGATAAACTGTAAAGGTAAAACCTCAATGTGCTCATTATTAGGATCTTGTCGTAATTTTCATTTTAATAAACATACTCTAAAACCCTCATTGAAACCTCATTTTCAAACTAAAGCTCACCAAAAATACCAATGGAGAAGAGTTTGGGGGAGCGGAAACTAATAGCGGCAGGGAAAGCAACCAAAAAAGGCAAAAAAATAGTCGAAAAAATGATAAAAAATGATGAACAGTTGATATTCGTTTAATTATCTTGCATTGATAGGGACGCAAGATAGTCATCGATACGCTTTTACATATCACCTCGTTCAGAACACCTTCGACGTAAAAACATTTCTTTTCAATCACTTACTATTCACCACTTGCACTTTTGTTCAGTGTAAAACATCCTCTGACAACTTATTATTTTACAAACCATCCAGCCGAATTTAATATGTTTTGATGTACACAGAACAAATGTCGTTGCAGTTAAATCGCCTTTTGTTCAATGTAAAACAACCTTCGATAACTTATTATTTTACAAACCATCCAGTTGAATTTAATATGCTTTTTAATTTGTTTTGATGTACAAGGAACAAATGTCACTGCAGTTGAACGCCTTTTAGCGTAATTATTTTGAAATAATAAGAAACGAATCTTATCACTGATCCCATTCCTAGATAACTAGATGGCGTGCAATACTTGAGATGCATCCCTATCAATGCCTTCTCTAGTAGAACTCTTTTCTATTTTTCACCAAGGCCACTCATAATTCCTTCTCCAAAACCCTAATTATCTAGCTTAATGGAGGTATATAAATAAATCCCTTTTTCTCTAGCTCAATGGAAGTATACAAATAAAGTAGACTTTCTTCAATTATTGAGATTAAAAAACCTACTAATAATGGCTTATTGTGGTTAAGAGAGAAAATTAACGCTTGGATGCTTATTAATGGGATATGGAGCAATGGCAAAGTTAGTGCCTTTTCACATTAACTCTAACATAATGTCTCTATAATTTTATTTTTCATGGGGATTTATTTTTTAAAGTAAATAATTTGTTTTCAAAGTTTCTAATTAGGTAGGCTTTCCACTCTCTAAAACCAAATCTATTTACAATCAAAGTGGTGACACATTGATAGTTTGCATTTACTCATATACATTTTACATTTGCTACTTTATTTTATTCTATAAGGGAAAATGACTACTACATCTCCAAGGATCTTCATTTTAAATGTGATCTTAGTTTTTTATAGTTAAAGATCCATATGCATTCCTACTTATTAGATTCAAAGATTTACACAATATAAATAGTATGATTTCTACATATTAGTGAAATATACTTGAGGATGCAAAACCTTACAATCACTTTGATGGATTATGAATAATACTAAAAAAATTATAATTTATATCTTAAGGGTAGTTTTGGTAGAATATTTTTAATCTTCAATGGCATTATCCCCTTTGTTAATTTTTCCCATTTCACCATAAAATAGGTGATGGGCTTTATTTATGGCTAGTTTTGCTTCATTAGTTTATGTTTTTATCATTTCAATATGTCAAGTTTCACAGACATTCCTAAGAGTTCATGCATCTTTTATATACCTTTCTTGCACTTTGACAGACTTAAGTATGTGGAAATACAAATATGATATGTTGACATTTGTATGTGTGAATGTATGAATTCTCATGAGATTTAATATAATTCTATGCCAAAATTATGATTATTAATGATGTGTATTCCTTAGGGATGAAACTAACCTCTTGCAACTAGAAGGATTATAAACCACAACAACTAGATTTCTAGCCCACAACATAAGGACTACAAATAGTTGTAGGGGAGAAATCAGAATGGTTGAAACATGATACTTCCAGAGGAGAACGAGTGTAACCATTAGATGGTCAACCGTGAGTCACCACAAGCACATTCTTATCCACCGAATAAGATGACCGAAAGTAGAATTCTTTTTAAAGTAGGACTAACCCATCATGTGACATTCCCCATGAAACACATCTCTATCATGGTTGTTAACCTTAGGGGAAAGTTCCAATTTAGTTTCTCTTCTTTTCTTTTCAATTATGGTTTTTTGTTTCAAGACTAACTCATCTCCCTATCTTTGAGGGAGAGTGGATGGATACATTATGGTTTAGTTTTAGTCGTAGAATGAATAAGACTTCTCGTAGACCCTATATAGTGGGATATGTTGGAGTAAATCTAGTTATCTAGTTAGTTTTTTCTAGTTACCAATCGATAGTTGATCGTTGTTATTTTTTTTGTTATCAGTTGAACAATAGATATGTATTGAAATAATCCATAATTTTTCACTCTTTTCTATATCTACATTGCATTCTGATGATGGATCATGGAGTATGATCTAAAACATTGATGTAAAAATTGGCACATAGTTTTAATTGAGAAATCTTGTTGCAATACTTTTTTTTTTTTGATACGCAAGGTAGTTTTTATATTGATATTATAAAAGTGTACAAGCATCTGCTAAGCAAGGATAAGAATTCCATCCTAGACGTGCAACCGAACAAAAAACATTCCCAGCTGGAGCATAATATCATCATTTTAACATTACAGTCTCGTTGCAAGCATCAGAAAACTAGCCACTATAAGCATAGATACAAAATATTTGGGTCGGAGGCCGAGCCTCATCCAGCTTAAGACGATATTTACTATCTACTAATGCTAAATTCCACCGAAATTTGACAAGCTAATAACTAAAAAACTTGTGAAAACTTCAACCACAAAGACCAAGCCTCACATAAAACCATTTATTTCTGCAAACCTTATGAAACCTTCCATCCACTCCAATCCCTCCTTCGGCACCAGTTTCAACTTTCTCTTCAAGAAATCCATAGCCACATCTGCTAACTTTCTATGCCTCAACAATGCGGACCCTTTAATGTCTAAGACGAAAGGGAAGACTTTGACAGCATCATCCGTTTCCCATAGGAGAGCCAAGTCTGCAGAGCGCGGAATACCTTTGCCTATGAAGGCCGCCTTTAATGTTTTCTCTAAACCTCCAAGCAAGTCATCACGGAACAGACACACCATCATCTCCTTAGCCTCCGCCTTCGGGGTTTCCAGGTCCAAAAGCACTGTGAGAAACCGAGAGGAGATATGGGCATTATCTCTGGCAAATTCTTTTCTTTCCAAGTGTTCTTTGCCTAGGACCATCTTGACAGCAACTATTGACACCGGATCATCTTCGAGCAGAATTCTCTTTAATCTCTGGTCCATTACTTCCCAAAAGGCTATCTGCCTCTTCGTGGTTACCAAAGAGACTGGTGTGTCGACACCAAAACTTTCCAATCCTTCCGCTGAAATATGAATGATGAATTTCGACTTCGTTGTCCTCACCATTTGCAAAGCTTTGACAGTCGTTCCCTGCACAGAAACAACAAACAATACCAAATTTCAAAGACATAGCTTTGAAAATGACTTCATCAGATCATTAAATAAACCCGTGAGATATTCAGTCAGGCCTCCACACACAAATCTGAATAATGGCGGAGCTAACATATCATCCTTGCCATGAAGATTTTCTACGGCCTCTATCCTTTTAACTACATGCCACCATCACTTCGAATGAAGTGAGTTGCCACCTGGCCATTCATCTTTCGTTTCTATGATTGTCGTGCTCTACGTGTCACGCAGACGACGCTTTGTAAACTGTGCCATACATACCCCCTGTCATGCACCAATGTCACCGCTATTTTCAAGATCGAAAAACTTAAAATAGTCCCTGCTCCTCCCTTCGGCTATTTGATAAGACTTGGAATGACATGGCAAAGCCACATTCGCTAGAACTATATCCGACCCAACTACCACCTCATGTCCACCCTAAATTCCGAGTGACCAAATGAGGGGTGGGGGGGGGCACCCTACCACCCATGAGTTGTTGCAATACTATTATGGACTATGGAAACTTCATGATTTTAGTAGATATGTATTGTTGAATGAGAAATCTTTAGTAGATTCTTGTCAAATTGTAAGATTTTAAATTTTTCATGCAATAAAGGAGTTAGTTCAATATCATGCTTTGTTGATTAAGTAGTAAGTGTTTGACATCTGTTGTGGAAGCAACAACTCAAGCAAGGGCCACTTGAGGTATTGTTATCCACTTTATTTCCTATTATTAGTTTAATTCATGCATTGTTGAATTTAGTTAAGATGGTTTCAAGTTACATGCAGGTGGAATTCATGAATGTGATTCTATAATTAAATTAAATTATATAGCTTAATGTTTACTCATAATCTAGATGTAATTAGTTATAGTTCAAATTTATTAGTTAGCAGTTATAGACTTAAGTGATAAGTACTCGTAGAATAAGTAGCAACTTAAGTTTATTTCCCCTATTTTATAAAATAGTGTTTCATTTCCTTTTCTAGCATTTATAGCTTTTTGTACATGTGTAAACACCTATACTCCATTGATATAGGGTGTGTTTAGAATCCATGAATGCATATATAGTGTCAACACTATCAAAAGCTTATGAGCCCTTGGTTGATAATTAAATGAATCCTCTCATAGAAGGTGAACTATTTAGTAAGGAAGCCACCCTCTAAACTACATGCCTACTTGTAGCACCAAGTTAATCAAACATTAGAGAGGCCCTACATTTTTGGCACCATTATCGAGGATGGTGCTAAGTTCAAGATTCTCTTGTGTATTTTCAATTCTTTTCAAGCTTTCCTAGTTTAGTAATTCCATTTTTAGCATTAGAATAAATAGGTTTTAGCCATCAACAACAACACGAGTTACTAACAACTTGCAGGAACCTTTGAACTATGAAGTCACAACCATTGCATGTGGAGGCAGCGAGATGCTTTGGGTAGATTTCTCCCCTCAACACATGAAGCATTAGAGGATACTGGTGAACATAGTGAACAGATCGAGGGTATTCCTGAAGAAGAATGATCCCTGATACTAGTACCTATACTAGGCACATAGGAGACTTCCCGCATACACATAAGCATCATGGATGATGCAGTAGTAGAAGACCCACCAAAGCATGTAACATTTGAGTTTCCTATAGCCAACCAAGAAAGGGTTGCTACTTTGAAGAACATACATCCTTCAACACTGATTGTCTTCTATGGGTTGGTTATAAAAGAACCATACACTGTTCTTTTTGAGTTTGTTGTGCTATGCCAAAGTTATGACTATACAATAGATGCTCATAGACTCAAATTATTTCCAGCAACACTGAAATATGTTGCTCTGAGATGGTTCATGGGGTTGGGAAGAGATGTTCCCAATTGGAACATAATGAAGACAAAATTCTTAGAGAAATTCCAAGATTATTGTAGAGGCATAGATAGAAAGAGGGATGACATCTTTAGAATGTCACAAAAGGAAGATGAATCTTTGGAAGATTATGTTGAGAGGTTTCAGTTTTGCCTCAAGAAATCCCATCAAAACAAACTCTCTAATGGATCCCTGAAATTGGTATTCTTAAGAGGAGTTAATAAAGACTGTATGGATGCACTCAACCTCATTAGGGTAGGAGAAATCTCATATTTACCATTTGATGAGATTTTCAAAGTATGTAGAAACTATTCCAATTCCTTCACCAAAAAGATCAGAAGAGACAAGACATCTTCTACCAACAAATCATCCACTGGAGTTTCAAGGGTGGAGTTGAGCAATCTTATATCAAACATGAAGGAGTATATCATTAGCCACTTGGCTACACAATTAGATACCCTCCACATCAAGAAAAATAAATAGGAAGCTGAAGCAACCCTCATAGAATAAATCCCACACTATCGACAAAAGAAGATCAATTGCAAGTGCAAGAAGTTGGTTGTATTTCTGAAGATAAGCAAGGGAAGCCAAAATTTCATGCCCTAGAAGATGAAGATGTTCAAGTGTTTTACATAGCTCAATGCAAACCATGGCATCCAAGACAAGGTATTCCCCAAATCCCTTGAACTATAACATGTCATTTTCAGTTAATAATGTAAATTTCCCTAGTTGGAACCCTCAATCTTGGACCAATGTGCAAAACTCACAATGGCCAAGGCCTCAATCCAATTGGAATCAACAACAACAAAACATGTGACCACCACAAAATTACCAAGGACCTAATTATAATTCTCAGTGGTTACCCCAACAAAATCAATGACAACCTCAATGGCAAAGAGGTCAGCAGTGGTAAAATCAAAATCTTAATTATCAATAGCCACAACATCCCTTGCAGCCACAATAACAAGCCAGAATGCAAAACCCAAGAATAGCTACACCAATACCACCAAAAGCACCTCAATTTCCAACACAACTTGTACCTAACATAAATAATAAACCTATCTAATAGGATTATTCTAACAACACTATACAATACCCCACCTATGGGGTTGAGGTGAGTGATGTATACCTCAGATCTGGGAAAATATTAGCTGGGCCTTCATCTCCTCATATCACTGAATTGACTGATGAGGAACTCTTAATAGATCCTACAAACAAACAACCTAAGGAACCTGAGTCAAATCAGGTCAAACCAACAACTATGAGTCTAGAGCCTCCATTACCTGAGAGATTAATAGTCCAAAAATATCATTCACAAGTTGAAATGGTCTATTAGGATAGCTCAAGGATGTTTGCATCAAGCTACCCCTTATCCAGGCCATTAAGGAAGTACCCATTTATACCAAAACAATGAGAGATTTATGCCTCAAAAAGCTAGGTAGGAAACGTAAGGACCCTTATACTATACATATCTTAAAATAACTTGCAGACATTATGTTGGGAAACATAACTTTCCTCAAGTATGCAGATACTAGGAGCCTTATAGTGGATGTCAAAATCAATGGTACTCTCATTAAGAGTACTTTAATTGACCTTAGGGCAACCATTAATGTAATAACCAAAGAAACCATGAAATTATTACAACTAATGCTTAGACCTTTACCTATTGTGCTACAGTTAGTAAATAGTTCTCTAGTCAAGCCTGAGGGAATCATAAAAGACTTGGTAATAACATTAGACTCATGGGAGTACCCTACAAAAGTTATGGTGTTGCAACCTAAAGCTAATCTTGTAGGATATCCCCTCATCTTAGGGAGACCTTGGTTGGAAATTGTAGATGCTTTTATAGGTTGTTGGTTTGGTAACATGATAATTTCCAATGGAAATGTGACTAAGAAACTAGTCCTCTATCCACCTGCCTAGCCACATGTAAATTTAGAGCAAATTGTATGGCTTGCCCTAGATGAGGAAGTCTGGTACTCATTACAAAATCTAATGACTAATGAATATGGTCTGTTGTTAGAAAACCAAGATGAAGATGAATTGATTGCAAACATCATGCATAACAATTATGGTAGGGACCCGTAGAAACATAACTATCTAACATGTTTGCAAGATCCCCTATGGAACATAATTTCGGCCAATACATCTAAGTCCATTTCACAAATTCTCCACACCTTATTTTCGTATCATTGTATTCCAAATATAGCAAGTCCTATCATTCCATCTGTTCAGACATCATCCTTGACTTTAGAGAATATGCCAAACAAGACATTAAATGTAAACAATTAATTGACTAATACATAGTAGAATTTACTGTTGAATGTGTTGCAAGCACATGCAACAACATTTGCATGGGATTACCATGATATGAAGGGAATAGACCCAAACCTATGCATGCATCATATTTACATCAATGAAGTCTATAAACTAGTTAGGCAACCCCAAACGAGAATGAACCCTACAGTCTGTGACATACTCAAAGTAAAATTATAAAATTTGTTGGATGCAAGATTCATCTATCCAATGTCTAATAGTTAATGGATGTCTCCACTAGTGATTATACCTAAGAAATTAGGGAAATGGAGAGTGTGTGTAGACTATCGTGAGTTGAATGCAATAACTAGGAACTTTCCCCTTCCATTCATTGACCAAGTACTAGATTCATTGGCAAGCAAGTAGTATTTTTCCTTTTTGGATGGCTTTAGTGGGTACAATCAAATTAAGATAGCCCCAGAAGACCAAGATGACAACCTTCACATGCCCTTGGGGTACACATGTTTACTCTATCTTACCATTTTGGCTGTGTAATGCACCTGCCACCTTCCAAAGGGCAGTACTAAGCATATTCTCTGACTTTGCTCATGATTCTATGGAGGTTTACATGGATGATTTTACAACTTATGGGAATACTTATGAATAAGCACTTAACAATTTGGAGAAAGTACTACAAAGATGTCAAGATCATCACCTATTCCCGAGTCATGAAAAATGCTTCATGATGTTGATTGAGGGAGTGGTTTTGGGACATTTTTTTGTCTAATAAGGTAATCCAAGTAGAGCCCAACAAAATTGAGATAATATCAACACTGTTTGTACCTCAAAAACAAAAGGATATTAGAAGCTTCCTTGGCCATGTTGGGTACTAAAGGAGATTCATACAAGATTTTAGTAAACATGCAGCACCATTATTTATCTTATTGTCTAAAGATGTTGAGTTTGAATGGACTCCTGCTTGTCAACATTCCTTTGAAGCTCTCAAGGAAACACTAACCATGACCCCTGTCTTAAGAGGACCAAACTGGAATTTACCTTTCCATATCCATACAAATGCTTTTTATTTTACAATAGGAGTTGTGCTAGGATAGAAGGATGGAAACCTTGAGTATGCTATTTATTATATTAGTAAAAATATTCAAGGGGAAGAACTCAACTATACAGTAACAGAGAAGGAGATGTTAGTAGTGGTTCATGCAATCAACAAATTCATTATAGGTTATTTTGTATTCATACATATTGACCATACAATATTAAGGTATCTAATGAACAAACTAATAGTTGGTGGTAAGCTTGTGAGGTGGTTATTGCTACTTCAAGAATTTGATATAACTATTGTGGACAAGCCAGGGAAAGCCAAATGGTAGTAGATTTCCTCTCTAGACTGCCAACCAAATTAGAAGAATATGTTGTAAATGATTCATTCCCAGATGAACACCTAGTTTCTCTTTATTAGCATACACCTTGGTATGTAGACATAGCCAACTATCTAGTAGTAGGGAAAACACCACCACATCTCTCACCAAGGGAAAAGATACAATTAGTTCAGAAGAGTTTTCCTTACTCATGGATATCTGGATATTTATTCTACATAGGTCCTAACAACATAATGAGAAGATGCATTATAGAAGATGAAGTATATAATATCCTCATAGCATGCCATGATGAACCCTATGGGGGACAATTTGTAGCAAAGAGGGCACCTCTTAAGATTTTGAATATTGGCTATTATTGGCCAACACTTCATAAAGATGCAATTAATTATACCAAGAACTATGATAAATTTCAGAGGATGGGAAGGCCAACAAAGACAAATGAGATGCCATTACAACTGCAACTAGTAATAGAACCATTTGATAAATGGGGACTAGATTTTATTGGTCCATCTCCCCAACATCATATAACAAAGAATGCATATTGGTTTGTATAGATTACCTTACCAAATGGGCGGAGGTTAAAGCTTTGCAGTTTGCAAAAGATGGGAATATGGACAAATTTCTCTATGAAGATATATTCACAAGATATGGTGCTCCTAGAGAGATTATCACAGACCAGGGGCCATAGTTTACATCAGATCTAATCACAAAACTAGTGCAGGAATATGATATTGGACATGAAAAGTCTACACCCTACCACCCTCAAGCAAATGGTCAAGTGGAGGTCACTAACAGAGAAATTGAAAACATCCTCACAAAGACAATGCAACTCCATAGGAAGGGTTGGGCAACCAAGTTACCTGAAGTAGTTTGGGCGTATAGGACAACCTGGAAAATATTAAGTTTTACACCATATGAATTGGTGCATGGAAAAAAGGTAGTACTTTCAATAGAATTTGAATATAAGACTTTGAGGACAACAATCAAATTGGGCATGGACTTATCAACAACATAAAAGGAGAGGTTACATAACCTCAATGCATTAGATGAAATAAGAATGGAAGCCATACACCATATTAAAACCATCCAGAAACAAAGGATGTGTTGGCATGACCAGTTTATTAAAACCAAAGATTTTAGTGCAGGCGATTAGGCTTTATTGTATGATTCAAGGTACAATGATTGCAAAGGGAAACTACAACCTTTCTAAATGGAGCAATTCAGTTACAAAGAATTGGTGATGTAAATTTTTATTGCTAGTTAATGGCCATAAGTTGAATCTCTACAGATGGCCATTATAGAAGGATGACTTCATTTTATCATTACAACATCAATTTGAGCCACAGATACAAAATTCATTGATAACAACAAGCAATTGTTCAGAAATATCAGTAGATGGGCAACACAACTCGCCCATTAACATTTCACAGGTATAATTCTATCACACATCTCACATGTACACACTACATAGGTGACATTTGAAAATCTCTTGTTGAATGCACAAGACAACTGAGAGGGGGGTGAATCAGTTGTACATTAAAATATCAAAACCCCCATTAACATTCAGATTTGCATTAGTACTTAAATCCTTAACAACCATTTAAACCCTTAACATGCATTAAAAAAATGTAAACATGAGAAAAAATAATGCAAACACCTCCAAACACATGAGAACACCAAATTTACATGGAAATCATGACAAGGGAAAAGCCATGATGAGGATTAGCTCACAATATAAAGTAATTGCAACATCGAATACAATAGGCTTGCTATTGGAGGGCTCACTACCCAAAGAAAAAAGAAGGGATCATTATCAGATTAGAAAGAAGAAGAAAGAATATTGTTGCAATGAGAAATCCATCTCAGAGCAACAAAAAAGTTCCACCATTGCTTCACTAGAACATTCACACTCTCTTTGTATAATGTAGACACCCTCTGCTCACTGCTTCTTATAGTCTTAGGCATTAAATCTCACACTACATTTCGCATTTCACATCTCAACACTTCACATTACACACTTCACTCATATTTCCTCCATCAAATCATCACTCATATATACCATCCTCAACCTTGAAAACAATTCACACTTGGTCGGCTATGCACCTCAAATGTGAAAATTCAAATTAGTTCGGTACCAAAACATTCCCATGGTGGAGAGGAATTAAGGAAAACCACAACACACATTAACTCAGACCTAAGTCCACATAAATATGCCATGCCACACTTCCACATATACTGAAGCATATCTGTAATTAGTGTAAACACCCAAGGTTAGTCGAACCTATGTTAACACCATTAAAAAAATAAGTACACACTTCCTTTTATCCAAAGATGACTCACAAACCACACACAACACTTAAACAAAATCTGGAATATTCCATCAACACCTTGAAATCCAACAACTCCTTTGCAACATCATACATCGGAAGAGCATATTCATTCTGCACAACCAACTAACCTTCCACACATTGCAAAACCTAAATCCAACCTTGTTGAGGACCAAAACACAAACAACTCAGAATGAAGATAGATACTAGAAATATAATAACACTCCCAGATCTACAAGACTAGAAACCAAACTACAGAGAAAAGTAGAGAAAAACAATTTCTCCAAGCCAACATTGATTACACAATTCACACACTGGTGAACAAAACTTTCTTTTCACAATGGTCTAGAACCTAGATATCTAGATATAACACCTTTGAACACCTCTTATTAACATATATGAACTGCATAAGCATATATTCAACCATGAATAAATGTGGAGAAAAACACTGAACACCACTCTATCACACTAAACACTTTTCACCACACTGTTTCCTCTTTTATTCAAATTTTCTCAAAAGCATTTAGAAACCAAGCACCACAAACTCAAAATTAGCATTTGGAACACCTTCCCAGCAACTCAACCACACAAGAGGTTGAACATCACAACATATTCTCATCAAAGCAACACTAGAGATGAAATCAGTGATACTACTAATGACAACATAATATAACTAATCAAAGCATCTTCACAAACTTCCACCAATCTCCCCATATACCTATTGACATCAATGCAACAATAAATATTTTTTAACATCAATGACAACACAAACTTCCAACAATCTCCCCCTTTGTCATTGATGACAACACATGGAAAAACCATCAACAACAAAAACAACAACTCTGATCACCAACTCATATACAACACCACAATCATTTTTCTTTCTCATGACTTCTCTCCCTCTTACTTCATCAAGTATATTAGTTAACTCTCTCTCCCCCTTTGACATCAATGGAAAAGGGCAACACACTTGTATCTCTCCCCCTTTGACATCAAATCATACATACTTTCTTTCCCTCAAAGGCAACACCTCTAAGGAACAACAACTACTTTGCAACCTCCTTTTCTTTTATTGCACTCTATTTTCTTCACATCTTCTCTACACAATACACAACATACTTCACCAACTAGCAACCACTGCACATATCCTTTGACATAACTGTCAAAAGAAAACACTTGTATACCTCATAATGACAACACTTACTCCCCCTGACTGCAACAACCAACAATGCTACTACCTACTCCCTTTGAGAGGTGGCCACCAACATCAATACAAAAAAAAGAATGAATCTTTAGATCCACTAGACTAATACATATCGTTATGCATCTGGTTGAAAGGAGGGGCAATAACCCCCAATTTCTCTTAGAGATACTCAAAAGTATCCTTAGGAAGAGCCTTTGTGAAGATATCTACAACTTGATCCTTAGTAGGTACATACACCAACTTCACCTCATTCTCCGCAACCTTTTCCCTCAAGAAGTGATACCAAATTGAAATATGCTTTGTCCTTGAATGCATTACTGGACTCTTTGAAATATTAATAACACTTGTATTATCACAAAAGATAGAAATTGGTTCATCATACACCACTCTGATATCCTTCAAAGTTTCCTTTATCCATAACACATGTGTGCAACATGATGATGTAGAAATGTATTCTACCTCTATAGTAGATAATGACACTGAATCTTGCTTCTTGCTTAGCCAAGACACCAACCTGTTTCCAAGAAAGAATGCACCACCACTTGTACTTTTTCTATCATCCACACAACCTGCCCAATCTACATCTGTATAAGCACTCAGAGATAAATTAGTATCCTTTGGATACCACAAACCATGTTTTGGAGTGCCCTTCAAGTATCTGAATATCCTCTTCTTGAAATCTAGCCACAAGAAAATTTGCCTAGTTTGGTAGCAGTTAGATATAGCAGTTCTCCAATCATTTCTCTTTACTTACTTTTATCAGCCTTATGAGATTCTTCATTCTTACTCAATTTACAAACAATAACCATAGGATTACATACCAATTTAGAGTTCCATCCTAAACTTCTTCAACATTTCCTTGACATACATAGATTGTGAAATGAATATCCCTTTCTTTGTCTGATTGATTTGAAGTCTGTGTCACCAAAAAGTGTATCCTTTGACACTTTTCACTCATTTGGACCATGGCCTATGGATTTTGGACCTAAATAACCCCTTTTCATCATCATTTATAGGCCCCTATGACCCCTTATTGTGAATCCCAAGGCTTAATTTGATCAAATATCTGATAAAATTATCATATAAACCTGATTTCTTCACTCCCAGACAATCCAGCTGGCAAAAGGGCCCCCGTGGGACTAGATCATCCATCTGGGTGAATTAGTCCTATCCAGGTGGACTAGGTCACCCAAGGTGGCGACCTAGTCCCATTGGAGCTATTTTTGGGGTTTTGAGTGAGAAAAGTTAGGGTTTTACTTTATTTCTCCTTCATGTCGGCCTTGAGGATCAAATAACAGGTGTTTTAGGTGGATTTCCTATAAATAAGCCTCAAAACCCTAATTCATGAGGACGCACTCATTATTCAATCTCCCATTCACCACTCTTCTTAAGCAAGCTAAGGTTTTCTACATTCTAAGTCACAAAAGACATATTTTTTGAAGCACTCAAGGGCTGATTGCTGCAACAACATAAGATCATTCATCATGGCAAGGTACTAAACCCATTACTCCATATTTCATGCTTTCTTATTTCATTTCATTATTTGATTTGATTATCTAAAAGGGGTTTGACCAAGGCAAACCCCCAATTCCTAACAATCAACATTTCTTCTTCCTTCTTTGTGTGTTTGCAGATTTAGGTACTTTAAGGGTTTGGAGATCATTCAAGGATGGGTTGAAGACTTGTTAGGGCATTTCCTTGTCAACTAGGGCAAAACATCCATTAAAAGTCTCTTACAGCCCGAGAATCAAAGTTTCAAATCCGAAAACTTATTAGGAGCAGAAGTGCAGACCAAGAACCACAGAGTACATCTTCAGATCTCCCAAAATTTGGAAGTAGACTAGGTCGCCATTAGTGGTGACTTAGTCCCACTATACATGCATTTCTGGGTTTTTTGTAGATCTGAGTACCCTTTTGGCAGAAACGAGTTCCGACAAATTTTCATAGAAACTGGACTTGGTCACCCAACTTGGTGTAAGTGTCCCAATTGACTTCTACATCAAATTTTCAAGGATTCCAAACCTTCATGCCATCCATTTTCAGCCTCCAGGTGCACCACTTTTGCTACTTTAAGTTTGGTTATAGTTTGGTTACATTTTAGGTCATTTTACATAGTGCTTTCAATACATTTTCATTGTATTACTTTACATTTCGTAGTTAGTCTCTTTTCTCCTTTCTTAGCATCTAGATCATCACACACACATTCACACCTATTCACAACCCCTAATATTTGAATGAACTCACCAAGAACACCTTAGTGCGAAGGAGAGTTATTCTTCCAACCTTGCTCCTAGGTGAAAAACCCTAGGAGCCCATTGGGGAATCCTCTTTCCCTCCCTAAATGCATTGTTTTTGGTGGTTCAAAGTCCAAGGAATAAATTCATCTCCCCAAACATAGACATCTCAAATTCTTTTCGATCTTTTGCAAATATCTTGCACATTGCTTCTGTAGACATGGAAAATATACATGCACCTGATCCTGGTTTACTAACATCATTTTCGACCTAAATCATACTCTCAACTTATCATCACTTGTTCATCTCTTAATTAGATAAATCATTATTTATTTAATTAGGTCTTTCTCCCTTGTTGATTAAATTAATCAATTTAATTTAATTAATCCTCAATCCTTGTTTAATTAAATAATTCATCTTATTTAATTAAGTCTCTAAAGTCTTATTATTAAATGGAATAAATTAATTTTTTTTTAATTTAATCCAACATTATCCCACTTAATTAAATAAATCAAATCATTTATTTAATTAATCATTTTCTTCTCAATTCTTGATTTAAATCAACTCATAAATTTGAGTCAAAATTGTCAAATCATCTAATCTTTCATTTAATTGATCAAATCTTGATTAATTTAATCTCAATCACTAAAATCCTCTAGAGAATGCAACTTGCACATGAAAATAGATTTAATTCATTTATTAAATCTCTATTTTCTCTCAACATGACATAAAAGGGGAATATTCTCTCAAATTTGAATTCAAAATCCAAGTAGATGGGTACTTCCAACAAGGCATTTAATGCCTCTTACATGTCCTTGTGCATTGAGCCAAGTGACATTAACTCCATTTCCCTTCCCTCTAAACATGTCATATTCAAATTTCAAATTTGAATCTCATAGCATTTATCATGCACATTGACCAAAATGTGCTCATTCCTCCTCCAATCACATGTGGACAAGTGGCCTTCTCTCATTGGTTGGTCTTTTATCCCACATTGATCAAATCCCTCATTCTTCCAATTTGGAAATCTATAAATGAAAGGTTATTCCTCTCATTCAACATCCACAATCTCATGCAAAGTTACTCTCTTCACATTGAGAGCCAATTTTGCCCATTCCTCTTCAAGTATCCATAGTTTTCATAATTCCATAGCTAGGTTATGCTAAAATCTCATTAAGGAGATTGAACTATCCACACATCATCAACATTCGCAACTAAGGAGTTGGGAAAGGGCCAATTTCGACACATCAATTGGCACCAATTCCCCCATGGGATCAAGTGTGTGTTTAGCTTAGATAGATTAAACTTGGTTTATTGCATTGTCTTCATTTTCCTTTCTATCTAAGTTTTATAAATGGATTTCATGGGGAATCCTTCTTTCATCTTGCATTTTGATCTAATAACATGTTTGTTTGTTGTGTTTGTGCAGGTATGAAACAAGGGTTCACAACTTCATTACCTCCAAAGATTATATCATCAACATATACAACCACAATCAAGATTTGATCTTTTTCAACTTTAAAATAAATATTACTATTTGTGATACCTTTATTGAATCCTTGTTGCAACAAGCACCTATCTAATCTTGTATACCAAGATCTGGGAGCTTGCTTGAGTCCATATAATGTCTTCTTCAATTTGCAAACCATATCAATATTATCTAATAACTGAAATCCTTCCATTTGTTCAATATAAACCTCTTCTTCCAACTCACCATTCAAGAATGTGGATTTTACATCCATCTGATAGAATTTGAAATCCTTATGTGCCGCAAAAGACAAAAACATCCTAATAGCTTCCATTCTTGCCACCAGAGCAAATATCTCCTCAAAATATATTCCTTCTGCTTATGAGTAGCCTTTACACACAAGTATTGCCTTATTTCTTACCACTTCTCCAATCTCATTCAACTTGTTTTGGAATACCCACTTAGTTTCAATCACATTCTTGTTTGCTGGTCTTGGGAAAAGTTCCCAAGTTTGATTCTTCTTAATCTACATCAATTCTTCCTCCATAGCCTTGATCCAATATTCATCTTTACATGCCTCAATTATTGTTTTAGCTTCAACTTTGGAAGTAAACATAAGCTCACTTGATCTTCTATCATAACAAAATTTCTTCTCGTCAACACACCTCTACTCTTGCCACCAATGATATGATCTTCTAAATGATTCTTTTGCACATACTTAGGGGTCTTAGGGATATTTTCCAAAGATTCTTCCTCTTCAATCTGCACTTCTTTTTCCTTACCATCATCTTTCTCTTCTTCTCTGCAAGAGGACTCATCTAATTCATATCCATATATCATCATTGAAATTGTGTGTAAGTCTTCATCCACTTTGACACTTGCATTTTAAACAATCTTTTTTTAGCCTCTTATTGTAGCATTGATAAGCCTTACTTCTTGTAGAATATCTAAGGAAGATTCCTTCATCAAATCTTGCATCAAATTTTCCTAAGTTTTCTTCATCTCTTCTGATATAACATTTTCTTCCAAACACTCTGAAATATTTCATAGTAGGGATTCTTCCATACCACAACTCATAGGGAGTCTTTGAACTATTTGTCCTTGCTTGTGCCCTATTAATTATGTAGATTGTAGTATGAATTGCTTCTCTTTAGTAGATATTTGGTAGATTTTCTTCATCATTGTCCTTGTTTCTTCCTGAATAGTCCTATTCTTCCTTTCCACAACTCCATTTTGTTGAGGAGTTTTAGGGGCTGACAAATGCCTCTTTATTCCATGATCTTCACAAAAAGTGTTAAACACATTAGAGGTGAATCCTCCACCTATATAATATTAAACATTTGATATTCATATCCATTTCATTCTCTACCATAGCTTTGAATGCCTTAAACTTATCTAAAGCTTTTGATTTTTCTTTGAGAAAAGTAACCCAAGTCATTCTAGAATAATCATCAATTAATAGCATGAAATACTTGTCACCTTAAAAAATTTTGATTCTTGTAGGTCCACAAAGATCCATATGCATTAGCTCCAAAGGACCGGTAGTAGATTGTTCTTTGATTTTGAAGCTCTTTATAGCTTGCTTCCCAATCTGACATTCCTTGTAGACAACATTAATAGGCTTTGTAATATTGGGAAAATCTTTCACAGCTTGATTTGAACTAATCCTCACTAGGCTATCAAATTTGATGTGACACATTCTTCAATGTCATAGCCAACTTTCATTAATTTGAGTCATAAAGCATTGACCATTTGTACCCTTAAGTTGATAAACATTCCCATATGTCCTTCTTCCTAGTGCAACCACAATTCCAGAGCCTTTTCTGATCTCACAAACATTATCCTGAAACACAAGATTATATTCTTTGCTACACATTTTTCCTACACTCAAAAGGTTATGTCGTGGACCCTTAACATAAAAAAAATCATTTGTATTGTGCTTGCCATGAAAACTAATTAAACCTTTTCCACATATCTTAGCAGATGTATAAACACCAAACTTAACTAAACCACCTTCAAACTTCTCAAGCTTAACAAACTTACTCTTATCATCTGCCATGTGATTTGAGCATTAACTATCAATGATCCAAATTTTCTTCTCCTCTCTAGCATGAAAAGAACCATTGCTCCTTCAATGTTATGACCTGCTTCCAAAGCACTTTCCTTCATACATCTCTCAGATTTAATAGAATTAGTTCCAACATTTAGAACCATGAACAAGCATTCATCATCTTGACCATCTAGCTAATCATATTCATCATCATATATACTAGCATCTTCTTTAACATAATAACTTCTCTTAATTGGTTTACCTTTATTCTCCTTAGGCCTATCTCTTGAAGGTTTGACATGACATCTTGAAGCATAATGACCAATCTTTCCACAATTAAATCATTTAAATGAAAGGTAAATTACCTCTATATTTTCTAGTGCCCTTTTTCAAGTTCCTCACAAAGTTTGCTTCTAACTCATCAAATTCATCTGGGTCAGATTCCTCACTCTCCTTTGTTTTTCCAACTTTAAAAGTAGTCTCCTTTTTACATCACTTGGACCAAACTCTCTCAATTCAAAAGTAGTTGATGAACCAAAAAATTGATCTCTAGAATAGTTATTCAAATTATAAACTTCTTCACTAGCAAAAAATTTATGGCTATAAGATTTAGTAAGAGTTCTAAGTACCTTCTTTACCACCTCTTCTTCATCTAGATTTCCACCAAGACCCCTGGTGGAATTGAAAACTTCATCTAGTCTATGCATGTAGCTTGTAATATTTTCATCTTCTATCATCCTTAGGTTTTCGAACTTGATCTTCAAATTTTACATCTTTGCTTGCCTAACCTTATCATCTCCTTCATAGATACTTTCAAGCTTTTTTCAAATTTCACAAACTCAGCTTTTACAAGTTCTAAATTAGAAAGACCACTCAAAAGAGAATACCTTGCTTTGCCATTATTCTCATATGCCTTGATTTAATCATTAGTACTCGAACCATTTGTAGGCATTGTATATCTAGTTTCAATAGATTTCATAACTCCAAACCCTAGGGTAAAAGCACAAAGTTGTGTCACACTTTATAAAAGAAACGACCAACACTGATCCAACTTTTAAACTTGAATCACTAAAAAGTGGCATATATGTTTTGAATTTTGAAATGATGTAAACTAGTAAAATATGTATTTTTTAGTATATTTTATGTTTGTATTTAAAAAAAATAGTTTTTAAAATAGTTTTTAATAAAGTAACTCTATAATATAGTTGCTGATAAAATGCTGAAAATTGAAGTTGCATGAGACGTCAAACTTTTTATAGTAAATTTTATTTTTTTATTTCAATTTTTTTGTGTGTATTTATAACTTGAACTTTAGTGCATGGATATATTTTTTTTCAATTTTGATAAATAAATATTTTTAAATAAATATTAAAATGTGCATGAATCAAAAAATAGTTGTTTCCATTGGACGTGTTTGTTCTTGGTCCAGAGTTCACCGAAGGATGCTATGGTCGCTAGCTTGGCTGCTATGTTGGCTTCCCCTCTAATCCTATGGAGGTGGATCTCTCTCCTTTTCAGGTGGATTTGGGAGGTGATGGTCTTGGGTTCCCTCAATTGTTCTTATTGAGTGGGAAGTTCTCCTATGGAGGTGGAGGTTGAGAGCATTGGAGAATTTTAGTTGTGGTGGTCTAGTTGGTTGTATCATCCTCTCCAATAGAGGGGAGATCACTCCTTTAGATGTGGAGATGGATTTGGTTTCCTTTGACCAGGTGAGATTGTGCTATAGGGAAGTTGATTTCTTATAGTTTTTGGATGTGTATTCCAAAGCCCCTATTGAGGTGGGGTGTTTGGTCTTATTGGGTTTTCTTAGTAACATGGTCTTGTTGGTGGTTTACACCATTGTGTTCTCTATTTGTTTGGGCTCAACTTTGATTGTTCTGAGTGGTTGGTTTACTGATGCCTAGCTAAATTAGACAATGTTCAAGTTTTCCTAAGGGTTTTTGGTCCCTATCAAAACCCATTTGTATTTGGGTTTAAGGCCCATTTTAATCATGTTTAGTGCAACTTTTTTAGTCTTGTCATTCTCTTAATGGTTGTTGTTGTTTAGGATGTTGTTAGACTGTGTTTTTTAATTTATGTAGCTTTCTCTTTGTTTGGGTTTCAGGTCCTTGTAAAAATTGTATGTACTGGATTTCGGGGCCCCATCAACACCTATTTTACCCCTAATCAAAAACTTTCATATTAAATATTTATATAAAATAGAAAAATAATTATACCATCTTGAAATAGATTCTTTTATCTAGTGCATCATATTTTTTTAATTTTTTTTAATAAGTTTTAGTATTTTTCCTTGACATGGTAATCAACCTAATATTTTGTGCTGATAACCTACTTTTAGTAAAAATAAAAAATAAAATATAAATAATAATTAAACTATTTAAATAAATATATTTTTGAAAACTACACTTATGGATCTACAAAAGGATATTTTTATAGTTTTTAAAAAATGTTATTTACAATAGTAGGAGTTATTGAAACTTCAAGTTTTTCAAATAATTTTATTTTTTTGGTAAATTGGACTCAAAGTGGTGCTCCATATATTTTTAGCCAACAATTCTAGTTGAAAAAATTGTGGAAGTATCTAACTTAGCTAGAATGAATCTTACTAGATCATATGTTTGACCAAAATTGTTTTTTAGTTAGAAATACTTAAATTTAGTTGTGCTGATAAGTTGGTTGAAAGTGTGACACAGATTTGTGCTTTTACCCCCTAGAGAAATAAGGAAACCTTCCATCCTCATCTTCTAGAATGCATAGTCAAATCCATCAAACAAAGGAGCCTCCTTGTGCACCATCGTAGATCTACTTCAAGCGATTAAGATTTCTTCCAAGGAACCTTGCTCTGATACCAATTGTTGAATGCACAAGACAATTGAGAGGGGGGGTGAATCAGTTGTACATTAAAATATCAAAACCCTCATTAACATTCAAATATGCATTGGTCCTTAAACCCTCAACAACCATTTAAACCCTTAACATGTATTAGAAAAATATAAACATGAGAAACAATAATGCAAACACATCCAACACATGAGAACACCAAATTTACATGGAAAACTCAAGAAGGTAAAAACTACGATGAGGATTATCTCACAATATAAAGTAATTGCAACACTGAATACAATATGCTCACTACTAGAGGGATCACTATCCAAAGAGAAAATAATGGCTCACTACCAATAGCTCATTGCTAGATTAGAAAAAAGAAGAAAGAATATTGTTACAATAAGAAATCCATCTCAGAGCAACAAAAAAGTTTCACCATTGCTTCACCAGAACATTCATACTCTCTTTGTAGAATGTAGACACCTTATGCTCACTAGTTCCAGTAGTCTTAGGCATTCAATCTCACACTCCATTTTTCACTTCACATTACACACTGCACTCGTATTTCCTTCATAAAATCATCACTCATGTATACCATTATCAACCTTGAAAACAATCCACAAGATCGACTATGCACCTCAAACATGCAAATTCAAATTAGGTCAGCTCCAAAACGTTCCCATGGTGGAGAGGAATGAAGGAAAACCATAACACACCTTAACTTGGACATAAATCCATATAAATATGCCATGCCATGATTCCATAAACATCAAAGCATATCCACAATTAGTGTAAACACCCAAAGTCGATCGAACTTGTGTTAACACCATTAAGTAAATAAGTACATGCTTCTTTTGATCCAAAGATGACTTGCAGACAACACACAAAACTTAAACACAATCTAGAATATTCCATAAACACCCTAAAATCCAACAACTCCTTCACGACATAATACACCAAAAGAACATATTCATTTTGGACAACCAACTAACCTTCCACACACTGCAATACCTGAATCCAACCTTATGGAGTGCCAAAACACAAACAAATCAAACTGAAGATAGATACTAGCAGTATAAGCACACTTCCAGATTTGCAAGACCAAAAACCAAACTGTGGAGAAATGCGGAGCAAAACCATTAATCCTAGACAACACTGATTACATAGTTCACACACTGGTGAACACAACTTTCTTTGTACAATGACCCAAAACTCAAAACTTTGGATATAACACCTCTGAACACTTCTTATTAACATATTTGAACCACACAAGAATATCTTCAACCATGAAAAAATACAGAGTAAAACAATGAACACCACTCTGTCACACTAAACACTCTTTACCACATTGTTTCCTCTTTAATTCAAATTTTCTCAAAAGCACTTGGAAACCAAGCACCATAAAATCAAACTCAACATCTAGAACACCTTCTTAGCAACCATACAAGATGTTGAACATCACCAACACATTCTCATCAAAGAAACACTAGAGTTTGACATCAGTGACACTACTAATGACAACATAATGTAACTAATTAAAGCATTTTCGCAGATTTCCACCAGTCTCTCCATAGACCTATTGACATCAATGTAACAACAAAGATTTTTTGACATTAATGACAACACAAGATTCTAACATCTTCATTTTTTGAACCAGTAGCAGAAGCAACAGGAACCGACAACATCATGCCCCTAGGTGGAAAAACTACATAAGAGACCTATTACTACATGAGTCTATAGCACTTGCCCATCAGTCATTCCATATAATTACAAAATCCATCACTTCAATGCATATCCATCCACACATGTAGCCATACACCTTACACTTCATTGTATGCATCTTATTTCTTTCATTAGCATATATCCATCATACCACCTTTTTTGATTCCACCATACCATGCAATAAATTTCACCTCACCCACAACATACTTTTCATAGCCTTTTTCATCCACCATTCCAATATATTTTCCATGTGTCACACATATACTACCTTCAATTTCAATCCATCACTGTATGAAATTCATAGCAATCTCGACATGTCAATTCAAATCAAGTTGTAGGCTTCATTCAGCTCCTTCACACGAGTTGCATTTCAATTCAAAAAGTGCCTATAAGTACACTCCACATTAATTATTATAATTATCATTGAAGATTATTGATTTTATGCATATTTATCGTTCATTCGTGAATGCCAAATATCATGTTTCATTTTCCACTACTTCTAATTTATGACCCCACCCAATCCGTAGACACTAAATGAGGACACTTAGCAACTTTAGTTGGGGGAGGGGTATTCAAGATTATTCCTTAGTTATTTATTTTTAATTTTTTTTTCCGTTTGATTTTCCACCATTTTCAAGAGACTGAGAGTTCAGAGGAGAGAAATAAGTGCTAAGCAATAGAATTAAGAAGTGCATTTGAGTGATACAACATACAAGCATAGTAGAAGCCATATAATTGGGGTGACAAAGAAAGAATAAAACATAGCAGAATTGTGAAGTGACTATGAATTATTGAAGCATTGCAATGTGGGGTGATAGTATAAGAAGGAAACCAACAACATATAACTTGCTACTGGAAGACAGGTAATACTTTCCTATCTTCCAACAAGTTGGTTGACTAGATTATTTTCTGAGGCTTACATAATTTAATGAAGTGATGATCCAACAATTTTCCAACACACTACAAAATGAGGCAATTGTCAGGGGTTTGAGGGTAGACGCATCAAATTTAATTATAGCTAAAGTTTCCAATCTTCCAAGAGTAGGAGAGGATTTTCTAGTAAGAGCAGACACAATTGCAACAAGGAAAGAATTCTCCTTGCCAGGAGAAAATATGGACTCTTCCTCACAAAGTACCAAATGCTTGTCTTTTCCTTGGATTTGGGTTTCAATAGCTTCTCACATAATTAGATACTTAACATGTGATGGAAGACAACCATTACTATATATAGTCTATTTTAAATTGTTAAGTCATTTATGCCATGGAAGGTATGTGAATGTTCCCAAATTTTTGTATAACCTACTAAAAAAAATGTCTTATGAGCATAAAAGAAAAAGAAACCAGTCAACATTATCTCATTTTTGTTTAGTCACATTACTGGTAAAGAGGAGCCTCAGGGTTCAATTCCCAAATGTGCCATGGGAATATTTTCTTAATTGTAGTAATATCAACAATATTCTTGAATTGCCTAATGAAGAAAATAGAGGCTTGGAACAAAGAATACAAGAGCTTATTGTGGTTGCTCCTAAGGGATAAATGCCCTTTGGTTCCCTTGTTGCAATACCTACCCACAACATGAGAGAACTAGAAGAGTAGGGTTTGTAGGAAACACAATTTGCATCCTCTACTCAGCAACCCATGACATAAAGCAATCAAGAAACCCTTGTTTCTTAGAGGCCACTAGAAGGTAAAAAGAGAAAGAATGGAGCTTCTTCCTCTGCACTTGCAAGGGGGCAGAAGAATCCCACACAATCTAGGAGGTGGTCATATCATATTAAGAAGAAGGGGCCAATGAGAGGCACAAGCAAAAAGAGGATGTTGTTATGATTGAGACAGATTCAAATTTAGAGCGTATTCCATTGGTGAAGATGTAAAAATACTAATTATACAACCATTATATTTTTCTAGCACTTCTGAATCAAATTCAAAAGATATTTTGTAGCTAAAAAGATGAGGAAAAACTCTCCAACAAGCCTTGTTTCAGAGGGGTGTGAATGTACATGGGAAATGGGAGAGGAACAATTTTTAGAAAAATATGAGGAAATTTTCATTGAATAAAGGAATACTAATAAAGAATTACAAGAAGCAATGTAGAGGATAAAACAGTTGGAGGAATTTTTAAAAACATACCAACATAAAGATAGTGAATGAGATGCGAGAATAAAAGAATTGGAGGAAAGATTCCACAAGTTTGAGCATGGGTCAAAACTAGAGATATTGGCACAAGTTTCCATGGTAGCGATAGAAGGAAAAGATCTAGTACCTCATAGCTCAATTGGACCGATTAAACCCCCACCGAACCAACTGTTGTCTCCCTAGGTGTTGAACTATGGAAGAAAACATAGGAATTGTCCTAGAAAGAGAAATAATGGGCAAGGGAGAGAGATGAAATGCAAGGTACTAAAAAATCAAGAAACGGAAGTGAAAATGTTGAAAGTGAAGATTGAATAAATGGTAGATAAAACAACACAACTATTGAAGTGCAGACCACCTGCTAGAGTCTATGCTTTGTTCTTGCAAGAGAAATTTTTATGTTTTCAATTTAGCCAATTTATTAGTGATTTGTCTATTTCAATGAAAAGGAAATATTTGTTTTTAGATACTTTTTACAACTCCACACCAGAGATGCAAGATCAACTACGTGATTTCTATCTACACAATTTTGTTATTTCAGATGACACTACTTGGAATCTATTGATGTTTGTAGGAGATCTCCAAATAAGAGCTTTGGACTCTTATATTAGTAATGAACATCAAAGGGGGAAAATTCTACAAGAATATCATGAAAAATAAAAATCTATTTCCTTATAGCTCAAGAAGGAGTTAGTGGATCCAAATGCAATAATAGATTAGTGGTCAAATCTCTTGGATCACAAAGGAGTTGGGAAGAATATAATGGAATGTATAAAATAGTATTACAAAAGGATGAAGGAATTAGTAGTAGGGATCATCAATGAAGCTTTAAATTTGTTCAAAAAATATGGGAAGAGCTTTCACTAGAGCTGAAAAGAAAGGAGCCACACTCTATTTACAACTATGTAGCCATAATTCACAGGTCTCACAAGTATATAGATATTACACTGAAAAATGGACCTATCTGGTTTCCACCTTTCTTCCATCCTCCTATCCTCTTGTTTCCTATACCACATTGAATAAGGAGGAAATGAGGGGAAGAAGTAGCAAAAAACAAGAGATTGGTGAAGCTCTCAAACTAGAAAGGCTATTACTTGAAGCAGGGAAAAGGAGTTGACACTATGGTTGATTTCAAAGAGATGGATCTACAATATAATCTTCAACCTTAAAATTTTCTTGAGGACAAAAAAATAGATTAGTTGGGGAGAAATGATGGGCTTAATTTATGGCTAATTTTCCTTCATTAGTTTATGCTTTTATTATTTCAATCTACCAAGTTTCATAGACGTTCCTAAGACTTCATGCATCTTTTATATACCTTTCATGCACTTTGATAGACTTAAGTATGTGGAAATAAAAATATCATATGTTGACATATGTATGAATATTCGCAAAATTTATTATAATTCTATACTTAAATTATGATTATTAATGATGTGTATGCCTTAGGGATGAAACTAACCTCTTGCAGTTAGAAGGACTGTAACTCACAACAACTAGATTTCCATCCCACAACATAAGGATGGCATACAATTGTAGGGGATAAGTCAAAATGGTTAAAGCACGATAGTTCCAGAGGAGAATGAAGGTAACCATTGGATGGTCAATCGTGAGTCACCACAAGCACATTCTTATCCATCGAATAAGATGACTTGAAGAAGAAGTTTATTCTAAGCATGACTAACCCATGGCATGACATTCCCCATGAAATACATCTTTGTCATGATAGTTAACTGTTAGGGCAGAGTTCCAATTTAGTTTCTCTTCTTTTGTTTTTCAATTATGGTTTTCTATTTCAAGACTAAGTCCTCTCCCTATCTTTGAGGGAGAGTGGATGGATACATTATGGTTATGTTTTCAGTCCTAGAATGAATGACTCCTTGCATACCATATATAGTGGGATTTGTTGGAGTAAATCTAGTTATCTAGTTAGTTTTTGATGACATCGAAGAGATTTTGTATGTTCAACCATCCATTTTATCTTTTTATCACCTTCTTTAGGTTTAGGTGCCTTATTCTCAACATATAGAGAGTGGCATTAATTCATTAAGGTATTCCATGCATGTTGATTCCAAGATGAATATTTGTATGATGTTAGAAACAAAAAACTTGGAATAACATGGAAAAGAAGAGCACTAACACATATATTAAAATAATGCACCAAGAGACCCCCCCCAAAAAAAATAGAAAAAATAAAAAATAAAAATCACTCTATAAAGAATTCCCACAAGGTTATAATTTGGCACTTTATATGTAGTGTGATTACAATGCTAGAGATGGTTTCTAGATTTTATAATGCCAAGTTGAACCAAATATGGAAAAATACAATAATATATCAGAGTGAGATCCTCAAACTAAAATTACAATTTCCCATATAATCTACACTAAAAATGAAGTCTTCCAAAATGACAAAACTTCTCTAAGTGTCAGTATGTCCAAGTTATCAAAAAACTGCAAACACACACAAATCTAAATAAAAGATACTGTGACCGACAGATTAGTATGGGCCGACTGCACTTGATCCATGAAGAATCGAAGCATATTCATGCCACTAAACGTCAATCCCAATAGAGATCAATCAATAAAGACTATCCGTTAAAAACTTTATCATGTTAAACTATGAAAGCTTCAAAATACCTATTCTAATCCATTGAAACTTATCCTATTGGGGAAGTAGTGTCATTTGATGTGAAACAATGACCCTTTCCTAATCCCTTGGACAATGAACTTGTTTCAATCAGTTTTATTGAAGAAAACTGATGAAATCAATGAAAGATGTGTGATGAAACATGATTTAAAGCTAAATGAACATGATGCAAGCTATTTTAACATGATGTATGCTAAGATGATCAATATGTGTGAGTGAAAAGCTAATCTAAATGGAGTCTAAGCTAAAAATATTAAAACCCTAATTACCAAACAAGTTATATGAATGCATCTAAGTTACCATGGAAGCCATTAATGGAAGCTAAGCTAATATGCAAGTAAATTAAGCTAAAATGATGTGAGATGTGAGTGTAAATGCAAGTGATTTTAGTAGCATAAGTTTGATATTAAAAGATGGATCCATTTGTCTCCAAATAGTGACCTATTTATAAGATAACAAATGAGAAATGGAGGGTTGAGATCAAAAAGGTTAATCAATGGTCAAAAAGGAAGGAATATGGAGGCATGGATCATGGATTCCCATCAAGGGTCAAAAATACAAGATGATATTTAATCAAGGGCTCACATTTATCCAAAAAACACACTTTCTAGACTTGCACAAGAAGTCTTGTAAGTTAGCTTGCACATGAAGTCTTGTAAGTTTGTTAAAAGGAAGAATATTCCTTAGAATATCCTCATGGGTGAGAGAAATAGATATTTATCAAATTAAAAAAAAGTTTAATTGTGCAAAAGGGGAAGGAATATTCCATGGGAATATTCCCTTTTAGAGGCATGTGCAAAAGAAGAATATTCTCTTAGAAGTGGAGGGATTAAATTTATTAGTAATTTGATAATTAAATAAAGTTTTAATTATGCAAATTAGGGGAATTAAATGATATTCATTAAATAAAGTGATTTAATAAAAAGGGGGAAAGTGAAATGATATTTAATTAAATAACTTAAAGTTATTTAATTAAATGAGAAGACTTAGGGACTTAAATTAAATAACTTGATGTATTTAATTTAATAGGACGAAATGTTAGCGTGAAAGGGAGTGAATTAACTCGATTAGATTAATTAGGTCAATAGATGAAAATGATGCAATTAATTAAATAGTTAGGCTAATTTAATCAATTAAGTGAAAAGAGGATGGGTTTTAGGATGAAATGATGTTAGTATATTAGATTTCAGTGTGTGATATCATTTAGGACATTTTTAAGTGTCTACATTTTTTTCCTCTTTGAAGCGAGGTACCTGTTACGTTGGTTCAAAGACTGTCATTTTTTAGATTTAAAATTGTTGCTTAAATCAATATTTTTTTTAATTTTCTGAATGCCTCACTATTGCCCCAATGGAGGGAATAAGTTGGTTCCCTGTCCCCTCGAGAAATTGGGTGAAAATTTTGAAATTTGGGTTGATTTCTCAACAAAGGTGAAATGTTGCCTCAAGGGTCCAAAAATGCTCCAAGACGCAAAAAACATGCCAAAAACACAAAAACAATACAAAATGAGCTTCAGTTTGGCAAGATTGGTGAAAATAGTGATAAATCTTAGCTTTTGGCTGAAATTAGGGCAAAAAATCCTAAATTTTAGGCTTAAATAGGTGATGGAAGGGTCACTTTCAATTCATTTGTGCATTCACACCTTAGAGATTTTAACATCTCGAGTTCTGACATCCCAGCAAAATGGCTCATTGTGTGCTCCTTGCTCACCTTGCGGATCGAGTTTGAGACTATCAACGACATGTAGACGTAGGACCCTGGGTATGTGACTCAAAAAAATTCTCGATTTTCACTTTTAAGTGCATTTAATAGGGCATAAAAGTTAGGTTGATAGGCGTGTTGCTATATAGTGATGCTTTTGAAGCGTCAGAGGCCTCACTATTGATTTTTTAGCGACGCATGCTTCGTTTAGCTCTACACGTCAATTTTTTGATTCAATGACACATATGATTATGGGGTCATCGAGGTAATATAGTGACGCATGGGATTTTTAAGTTCAATGACATTGGAAAGCGATGGGTGATGCATGTTTCAAATGGCGGCGCACCCCAATATTTTAAAATTGTGACACATGCCAATACCAATTCATTATTGAGCGTAGTGATGCGCGTCACCAAATTGGTGATGCACCCCTGAAATTGATATAGAGATGCACGAAAAAATCAATGACGCTATTGATTTTAGTGATGCAATTGATGGATTTGGTGCAAAGTCTTAAATTTTGATAAGTTTTTAATTTTTTTTTGATAAATTGATGTTGTGTGTGTGATGCGTGCGGGAGGATCCTCCACCGTTGATGTCTTGAGAGCATAGATATGAAATTTTGTTACCAGCTAGAGACTTCGATGATTTGGAGGTGGAGCGGTTGGAGAGGCTAGGGTTAGGCTTCATCGCTTTCATGCCTGAGATCAGGACCCATCTTGCTTTGATGACAGTGTTGGTCAAGAGGTGGCACAGTGAGACCTTTGCTTTTCACTTGCCCATGGGGGAGGCGACCGTCACACTTGAGGATGTGTGGTGCATTCTACGTTTTCCTATTCATGGTGAGCGTGTCATTTATGATCCAGATGTCAAGAGAGACGCATGTATCTCTTTTACACAGGTGCTCAGTTATTCTTATCAATTACCAAATTGATTTGGATTTTTACTGAGGTTGGGTCGATGCTTTTAGATTATTTGTTGTAGCCCTGATTTGTGGTGTTGTTTCCCCAGACCAACGTGGTCGAGGTTTCAATCCCGGATGGGGGTTAGCCTGGGAGGGTATGATGAGGAGAGACATTATGTACGCCTGGGGTACAGTTCTCCTTGCTTCTCTATACCATGATATGCACAAGGTTGTTTATCGAGAGGGCAAGAGCATCAGAGTAGGGGTGACCTTGCTTCACGTATGGGAATACGAGCATATTACAGTGTTGAGGCCCTTGGATTTTCTATCTGATATACACAAGGACAAGCCTATCATTTTCAAATATGTAGTGTCAATGACATTACAACACACGAGCCCCACAATTTTGGCATATTAGCATCGTATCATTGATGACATGCTAGTGTTTAGATGGATGTCATGGCTACAACATCCATGGTGGTACAATGACCATTAGCTATTGGATTATGTTAGGAAGACTTGGGACATACAGGGTTGAGAGAATATGATCATTGAGCATTACCTCCTAGATCGTGTTTCCCAATAGTTTGGGGAGGTACACGATGTACCAACACATGATTACACTATTATTTTTGCCAGGTCACAAAGAGAGACATAGTGGGGAGTCGTCATTGATCATGTTGTGGAAATCAATGATTTTCAAGCACTCGCCCCACATCCATGAGCTTATGATCAGGTGTACCAGATGCAAGCACCACTCTAGCCTATGATGTGTGGTTTAGGCCACTGACATGCTTGAAAAATCCAACGAGGGGATACCCGGGCAAAGGTAGAGGTCGAGGCTAAGATGGCAGCCGAGACAAAGGAAGGGATGGTGGCTAAGGTAGAGGCCAAGATTAGGATTAGGATAGGGTTCAAGTGCTAGGTGATGGGCACCAGCAATAGCTAGATCAAGGGCATCAAGATGTGTAGCATGATGGGCAGCATGTTGGACAGGTTCCAAGGGTACCATCGCCTCCTCCACCTATATATCCAGATGCACAGGCATATGCACATATTCATACTCTCACTATAGAGAGAGACCAGTTGTAGGTAGAGAGGGATCAAGAGCAATAATAGTTACAGGCCATGACTACACAATGAGATTAGGAGGTTCAATTACGGTAGCAACTGGACTTACAACTACCCCAGGAGATTGGGTGGAGACAATAGTTGGAGGTGTGAGATGAGGATTGTTAGGGTGGGTCGATTACACTTGATCCATGATGAATCGAAGCATAATTTATCCACTAAAGCTAAATCTTACAAACAAGATCGTTCAAATTAAAAGATTAAACTAAGCATTTATTGAAACTGAAAACTACAAACTACCCTTTCCCAATCCCATGATTAGTGAGCATGTTTCAATCAATTCTATGGAAGAGAATAGATGAAACCATTGTGATAAATGGATGAATACTTGATTTATGCTAATTTAAAAATGAGCAAGCTATATTTGTTAGATTTAGGATCAGAATTGAAAGCAATCAGAAAATGCAACACATAAGACAATGAACACAACAAGATACCCTAGGAAAACCCTCCTACTCGAGGGAGAAAAAACCTAGAAAATATATCTCTTATATATTGAAGGAATAGAGCAAAAATCTACTTAGAAATTAGGCCCAACACAATGCCGAATTTGATACAATGAATAATAGCACCTCTCCTAGATGCAAAGATAAAAATGAATATGCTTCTCCTTGAAATCGGTCTGCTGCTACAAAATGATGATCTGCTGCTACAAGATGATGATCTGCTGCTCAAGTATGAACTTTTTCTAGGAATGCGAATTATGATGAATGAACTTGATGATCAAATGAATGATCATCACCTTATATTTATACAAAACTAGGTGACTCTTCATTTGGGTTGACCTCTTTTAAGAAACAAGGCGACTCTTCATAAAATTATTATATATAGCAAGTTTGACTTGCCTTGGTATTATTTATCCATCATTTTTAAATTTGAGAGAAAGATATCTCCCACTACTATATCATCAACACTCCCTCTTATCTAGGGAGGTATCTTTCTAGATATCCACATCATGGAGTCTCTGAACATGACACCCACAATGGCTACACCCATTTGTGGAAAAATCAAAGGTTCATCATGGAGTCTCTCAACGTGATGTCATCATGGAGTCTCTCAACATGACGTCCACCATGGCTACTCCCATGTGTGGAAAGAAACACAAGTACAAGGGTTCATCACAGATTCTCTCAACGTGATGTAGTCATGGAGTCTCTCAACATGACGTCTCATCTCAGTCATAGAGATGAACAATGGCTCACACCTCATATTTCTCCGTCTCGGAGAAATATAAACTACAAAGGCTTTCACCTCATATTTCTCCATCTCAGAGAAATATACTCTACAAGGGCTTTCACCTCATATTTCTCTGTCTCAGAGAAATATACACTACAAGGGCTTTCACCTCATATTTCTTTATCTCAGAGAAATATACACTACAAGGGCTTTCACCTCATATTTCTTCGTCTCAAAGAAACATACATTACAACAAATCTTCATGATGATGTGACTCCCTCTGGAGCTCCAAGTACTTGCATCAACCTCCTGACCTCCTCATCTAAGATTGTCTACAATGCTTGCCTTAGAGGAGTAGTTTCTAATACACACTTCCGACACAATTTACTTGCTCGAGTCCAGGACTGTCCTCCTCGACCTCATTCTAAATCACCCTATTCTAAATAGGTTTGCGGAGCTACCAATGTCAAATCCAAATTAACTGTCTTGTCCAATTCTATTCTCAACTGCTGAAGAGGTCTTCCACTTAGCCTTGCAATACTGCAATCTTCACTTCTTCTTAGTGAGTCATATAACTCCCTCTTGATCCATGCCTTAGAGATTTCAAAGAAATCCTCTAGAAGTGAACTCCACTCCATTGACCTATCTTAGAACCTTAATCCTTTTCCTGGAAAATCTCTCAACTCGTGCCTTGAGTTCTCTGAATGTCATTTCCTCCTCTTCAAAGAAATTGATCGACTTTAGAATAAGAAACCTTCTAAATCAACTTTAGAGCTAGGCTCCTTCTGAGATGTCCCTATGTCAATTTCCATAGTAGAAACATGTTGTGTAGAATTTGCAATCTCAAGCAAAGTGACCGTACTTGTCACACCTGAAATAGTGAATGTGAGAGAGATCCTTCTTCTTCTTCAGTTTTGGGGCAGAATCTAATTCTCTATCTCTATCTCTATTCCTCTTTCTTCCTTTGCCTCTTTCTCTAGAAGTATGTGTAGCAAGAACTTGATTTTCTACATCATGATAGTTTCACCCAATTCCTCTTGTTGCCAACCTGGACTCTTCTTGAATACAATCAACTCGAAGATGATAAAACTTGGGCAACTTGGATCTCCCACAAATGCTCTGAATAAAGGGTTCCCAAGATTGAGGAAGACAATTTAGTGCCAAGATAACAAGATCTTTGTCTGCAATTATATCCCCAATAGTGCTCAACTAATCTCTCAAATCAACAATCTTCATAAAGAATGAGATGACTGAATCATCTTTAGCCATTTTTACATGGTGAAGTTGTTGTCTCAAAGCAAGGGCTCTGCTAGTGTTGTTGATCTCATACAATCCTTTTAGAGTATCAAACATTTCTTTAACTATCTTCAACTTGGAGATGATCGGTACTAGGTGATTCATCACGGTCTATCATGATCTTTCTAGCCTTCGTGCCATTTTTCTTCCACTGGATTTTCTCAATATCATCAGAAGGCTTAGGCATATCACTTTCCACAAAATCAAGAAGATCATTCTCCTTTAATGCAATGAGTACCCTGGGTTTCCAAGAGTTGAAGTTTTAAGTTCCATCAAGCCTATCTTCTACCTTGACACCGCTCACCATCTTTTTTTTTCACACAAATTCACCTTCAAAGATCTACCCTTAGGTCAGAAATAATTTGAACCTTAGATCTGTGATACTTCAAGATCTTCCCTAGATGAAAAGTTGACTTGACTACTTAAAATTTTTTTATAAGATATTTTCTTAGACCCGCTCTGATACCATGTTAGATTTAGGATTAGAAATGAAAGCAATCAAAAAATGCAACACATAAGACAATGAACACAACAAGATACCCTGGGAAAACCCTCCTACTCAAGGGAGAAAAAACCCAACAAATATATCTCTTATATATTGAAGGAATAAGAGCAGAAATCTGCTTCCAAATCAGGCCCAACATAATGCCGAATTTGATACAATAAATAATAGCACCTCTCCTAGATGCAAAGATAAAAATGAAGACGTTTCTCCTTGAAATCTGTCTGCTGCTACAAAATGATGATCTGCTGCTACAAGATGATGATCTGCTACTCAAGTATGAACTTCTTCTAGGAATGTGAATTATGATGAATGATCTTGATGATCAAATGAATGATCATCACCTTGTATTTATACAAAACTAGGTGACTCTTCATTTGGGTTGGCCTCTTTTAAGAAACAAGGTGACTCTTCATAAAATTATTATATATAGCAAGTCTGACTTGGCCTAGCATTATTTATCCATCATTTTTAAATTTGAGAGAAAGATATCTCCCACTATTATAACATCAACATTATTAACATGATTTTATGCTTAAATTGATCTAACTATGCAATTGCTAAGCTAATATAAGCTACTTCTAAGCTAAAAGGTGGAAACCCTAATTTATAAACCAGCTAAGATGGATGCATGGAAGCCATTAATGGATGTCTTAAGCTATTATGTAAAAAAAACTAAAACAAGCTAAAAGTGAGTAAATTAAGAGTGTGAATGCAAGTGGATTCAACAACATAAGTTTTCAATTGAAAGATGGATCTATTTGTCTCCAAATAGGGTTCTATTTATAGGAGAGAAAATGAGAAATGGAGGGTTGAGATTGAAGAGATTAATCAATGGTCAAGGATGGAAGGAAGAAGAGGCATGGATCATGGATTCTCATAAACAGATGGGAATGCGAGATGAGAGTTAATCAAGGGCTCACATTTGTTCCAAACAAACACACATTTGACTTACACACATAGGTCACAAGGTGACTTGCTCAAGAGGTTAAAAGTTTAGCTTGTTCAAAAATCCAAGTGAGATGATAGGAGGTGAGAGAATATTCTTTAGAATATTCTCATGGGTGAGGATAAAGATATTTTGTAAATTAAAAGAAAGTTTTAATTGTGCAAAAAGGAAGATAAGGAATATTCCATGGGAATATTCCCCCTTAGAGGAAAATTAGATTAATTATTAATTAAACGAGGTTTAATCACACAATTAGGGGTTTCTAGAGGAATAAAGTGATTTTCATTAAATTAAATAATTTAATGAATGGGGAAGAGATGAAATGATATTTAATTAAATAACTTAGGGTTATTTAATTAAACTAGAAGACTTAGGGAATTAAATTAAATAGTTTGATTTATTTAATTTAATAAGATGAAATGTTAGCATGAAGGGGGTGAATTAACCCGAGTTGATGAATTAGGTTTTCAAACGAAAATGATGCAGTTAATTAATTAGCTAGGATAATTTAATTAATGAAGCCAAAAGAGGATGGGTTTAAAGAGGAAATGTTGTCAGTATACCTGTTTTGAGTGTATGATATCATTCAAGACATTTTTAGTGTCTACATTTTGCCCCTCTTTGAAGCGAGATACCAGCTGCTTCAGTTCAAAGACGGATGCCCTTCAAATTA
Organism: Sequoiadendron giganteum; assembly: GCA_007115665.2. Lineage (NCBI taxonomy): Eukaryota > Viridiplantae > Streptophyta > Pinopsida > Cupressales > Cupressaceae > Sequoiadendron > Sequoiadendron giganteum. The sequence continues at coordinate 227,856,868 of CM021105.1, forward strand.
AAAAAACTACTGCTTAAATAAATATAAAAAAATCTGATTTTTTAGATGCCCTAGTGGAAGGATAAAGTTGATTCCTTGCCCCTTTGAGAAATTGGGCAATTTTTTTGAATTTTGGGTTGATTTCTTAACAAAGGTTAAACGCTGCCCCAAGGGGTCCAAAAAGGCTCCAGAATGCAAGAATTATGCCAAAAACGTAAAAAACAATGCAAAATTAGGTTTTGATTGGCAAGATTGGCGAAAATGATGATAAACCCTAGCTTGAAGTTGAAATTAGGGCGAAAACCCTAATTTTCTAGCATAAATAAGCCAACAAGGGTCACTTTCAATTCATTTGCGCATTCACACCTTGAGGATTCTTGCTGTTTTGAGCTTTGAACCTCTGATGAAATGGTGCAATGACAGCTCCCACGACACATTTTCGACCGAGTTCGAGGGAATCAATAGATTCCAAGTTCAGGACCACTGGTATGTAACTCAAAACTTGATTTGAAATTTGACTTTTTGATGCATTTATTGTGCTTTGAATTTTAAAATCTGGCGACATCACTATATAGCAACACCCATTTGATAATCAACGACGCTAAAACGATTTATAGCGACACACATGTATATGGCGATGCACTTTGTGATTTAAAATTAGGGTTTCTAATTTTGAATTGTGACGCATGCCTATATAGTGACACACTTGCCGATTTGAAAACTAGGGTTAGGGTTTCCAAAGCTTAAATCGTGATGCCCATGTGTTTGGTGATGCATTCTACAATTTGCAATTTGAAATGCCTTTAGGTGTCACAATTTTTAATTAAAATATAGCAATGCTATTGCAAATAGTGACACTATTATGATTTTTGAGCTAAAAATTTCCAAATTGAGTCAAATTTCTTTGATTTTTTGACATCGTGCGCTTCATGGGTGCAGGAGGTCATTCCACCACCGATGTTGTATGAGCACAGGCACACAGTGTTGGAGAGACTGGGCAATTTTTCAGAGTTACGCCAAGAGCACCTTGGATTGATTAACCTTTGGTATGTTGCATATGCGCCTATCAGCTAGACTCATTTAGCTATGATGACTACCCTGTATGAGAGATGGCATAGTGAGACTTCATCATTTCACCTTTTGACACCCGAGGCGACTGTGATCCTAGAGGATGTATGGCATATTCTGTGTTTGCCGATACATGGCGATCATTTGATTTACAATGTTGACACCGAGTATGATGCTTGTCACAAGGTGATGGAGCTGGAGAACATTTCCCTTGTCACATCACATATCAACCTCAAGATGTATAAAGGTCACATGCCCACCTTCTGATTAATCATTGCAGCCATTATTTCAGGTTTGGTTGCTCTAGACCGACGCAATAGAGGGTTCAGCCCAGGATGGAGCCTGACATGGCACCAGATGCTCTATAGGAGGACACAGTTTGCATGGGGGCCAGTGATGTTGGCCTCACTATATCATGATATGCATAAATTTTTTACTACGACGGTAGGGCCATTGGTGTAGGGGTGACCTTGCTTTATATTTAGGCTTGGGAGCATATAATTGTGCTTCGAATGATAGTACAAATGGCAGATGTTGATCCAGATGATCCCGTGATTTGGCGGTACAGAGGTGCTATTACTTTGTGGCACATTGGATAGATTGGGCTCCTGTACTGGTTACAAGTTTTGGATGAAATGATAGTTTTGATGGCGACCTTGGCTTCAAATGCCAGCATGGTATGATGATGCATAATAGTTATTATTCGCTAGATAGACCCGGTACATATAGGGTCGGGAGCATACTATTATAGAGAGATATCTACCATATAGGGTGGCCAGGCAGTTCAGAGAGTAGCAGGACAGGCCAAATGATGCCTAAAGAGCCATTTTTACGAGGTCAAATCACGAGGTTACCACATGGGGACCTACTATTCCAACTCCAGAGGTTGTGGAGAGTTTTAGAAATTTGGTAGCTCAGCCATGGCCTATGACCAGGGTTAGGTGGTAGCGCAGACTATGCCTACTTATGGTGCATGGTTTATACCTCCTCGGTGACTGATAGATCCAGCGGGTGCTCCTCCATGAGGGAGACCTAGAGGGAGAGGTGCAGGAAAGGGCAGAGGACAAGGACAGGGACAGGGACAGGGATAGGAGCAGGTTGGCTAGGATGGCCAAGATGGGAAGGTTTCGAGGGCACCACCAGTTGGATAGTAGGTTCCACAACAACCACCCATTCAACATCAGCCTCCACATCAACAGCCTCCACAACCACCACCACCAGATGTCAGGGATATTCAGATCCAATAGCTGTAGTAGCAGGTGTAGGTTTTGACAAGTGAGTGGGATCAGGCCCGCCAACAAATTTTGGCTATTATTATTGAGTGAGACCAGGCCAAACAGTAGGTGGTGGACATTACAACAGAGAGGGATCATGCTAGGCAACAATTACAGGTTGTGACTGCTGAGAGGGATCATGGGATTGGGTGACGACATTAGATAGAGGTGATGACGACAACTTCTTGAGGTAGGATAATATCGACGAGATTGTATAGAGAGGTTGTGACAAAGGTAGCCTATTATAGGATGCACTATCATCGTGATGTTCCACAAGCCCTCAGATAACCCGATCTTTCACAGAGGAGTGATGCATGACCTAGAGCTAAGGAGAAGCTAGAGAGGCTGGCTAGCAAAGGGAGCAGCCATCAAGCTAGCTCAAGTGCACATACACTTTTTGATTTTGTTGCCCCATTCTTTGATACAGATATACATTCATGGGCTCATTTTTGATAGCCTTGTGGACATTTGTATTTATGATCGATATACATACACTGATCCAAATTTTGTACCATGAAATTCATTTTTGATATATATATGATACAAATACGGATTTGACATGATGTGTTCATCTTATGTTTATGATGTATGGATGCAATGATGTGCTTATATTTGATCATGTATGGATGCACTTTACTTATGCTTATGTGATGATATGCGATGTAATGTTATATTATTTTTTAGTATCTTCTCATGATATAGTATGATATGCAAATAATTATGCTATGATCATGTATGCAAATGTTATGGACGCATTTCCTATGCAATTTTATGAGATGATCATGTATGCATATGGATGTATGGATAGTTAATGTGATGTATGCTTATGATATATGCAATGCATGTGTATGATATATGATGCAATGATTTAAGATGCTTAGAATAACAAATCTATATTATTTATCACAACTCAAATGATGATGCGGAATGTATGATTCGATATGCAATGATTATGTGGATGAATGTTTTATGATTATGCTATGATTATGAGATGCAAGTATGCTAGTGATTTATGGATGTGGGATGGATGCATTTGATGATGTTTTTGTTGACTGTCATGATACTAGGTTAGCGCAGAGAGGGGATAAAAGAATAAAGAATGACTTGACCATTGATTTTGATGATTGCTTCAAAAATATAACAAGTCCATGATCCATCGAGACTTTATTAGAGATGGTGACAAGCAAATGCATGATGAATGCAGGATGATGAGTTTCTCACATATCGGGATTGGGATTTTCCATTGTTCCTTATTGTTTGATATAACACATAGACACAATGCATCAAAGTATTAATAACTAGGATGCCATTGTATCTAGTGTAATGAACTTTGATGCTGCAAACATACATGATAGTTCTTGTTCACATCTTGACATACCGAAACCTCGTTGGAATGCAAGTTAGAAGCTTAAAATATATTGGACCAAAGCATACACAATAGTCAACAACGTAATCCAAACATCCTTCCTACACACAACCAAGCAAGTATGCGCCAAGATTATTTTACAAGAATAACCACAAGTACAAAAAACAAAAGATAATGATCGATGCCCCATTCCTTTCTCTCCAAATCATTTTGATAGACGTCATCGAGAGGTCCTTGGAATGGGTCATTAAGATAAATCAGAAGAAAAGATCAAAGAAACACAACCAGTGCTATCTATATCTCTTGCTAGTTTAATTTAGCTAAGGTGATCTCTAATATTGATGCCCATTGTAGAAGGATACATCCTTAGACATGTTGATCAAATATTGTTTGATGTTAGGATGATGATGCTATGATAAGCCATTGATACAAACTTCGCTAATGCATTTACTTATGATTTAGACTTTAGATTTTGACAATTAAGTTCTCACTTTATGACTTACTATACTTGTTTTCTATTTGTTTTGCCAAAGGTTGAAGGTGATGCTTGATTTATTATGGGTGGAGGTTTATTACAAGTGAAAGTGAAATGAGATGGATGGTTTTGGATTTTTTGGATTATTTCAATGTTTTTGGTCTTTTGAAGGTGTTTTGAGGCTGTTTTTGGTCTTTTTTAAAAGTTTATGTGAATGTTTAAGTTTTTGATTATTTGAGGATTTTTAAGGTTTTATGAGATTTTTGAGGCTTTTTAGGTCTTTTGAGTGTTTTCTATTGTTTTTGGATTTTTAATTTTCAAATCTTTTTGGATTTTTTGATATTTGGATGTTTTGGGAATTTTTGAATTATTTGGATGTTTTGGGAATTTTTGAATTATTCGGATGTTTTGAGATTTTGGAATATTTGAATGTTTAGGGATTTTTCAAGATTTATTTGGATGTTTTTGGGGATTTTGAGTGTTTCGACCAAGAAACTAACCTAAAATACCTATCTTAGGGGTCTTGGGGGTGATCGAAGATAAGCCTTTCCTACGTTCTACACGTAGAGACCACGTAGTTCGACTGACTTGACATATTAACAAGATGAGAAATGCACAGTTGATGGAATGTCAGTTTATTATGAAAGACTCCTAAAGGACTAACCTAGGGTGTCTCGAGGGCACATCAATGATGGCCTTTCCTATGTTCAAGCGTAGAGACGAAGTAGTTCGATAAGGGTACCACATTTGGATTTTCAAAATTTTGACCTTTTTAGGGATTTTGATGTTTTCCGGAGGTTTTGGGTTTTGACTTTACATTTTTTAGATGCTTTTGGATTTTAGCTGTACAGGATTTTGCAAATGTTTTTTGGATTTTCTAATGAGTGTTTTACAAATGTTTTGGGATTTTCAAGGAGATTTTATGAATGTTTTTGGGATTTTCTAATGAGCTTAGGATATACAAGAACCCGATATGATCCATAATGAATTGCCCCCAGTGTGACATGTTAGACTACTTTGATATAGGTAGGACAAACTGACCTTTGGAATATGCCACATAGTACTAAAGGGATACGATACTTCACATCATCAAGCTATGATAAGGATGCAGATGGGCGATGGATGAATGGTCGTGCAAAGAATGATAGGATAAAAGAGCCAAAGAATAGATGGAGGTGCTTTAGTTACGCAAGGCGATTGTTTTCCAGGTTTTCACCAAGGTACTTGTCCAAAGTGCCACTGAAGTGGTTTTCACTAGAGGATGATTTTTTTCTTTACCTTTTTTCAATCATTTATCTCATTTTTTAAGATTTTGATCATTTTTTGATTTTTTTGTATTTTTAGATTTTACACTCTTCAAGACTAGGCATAAAAACTTTTGAGATGCAAACTGTTAGTTGGCTCCTACAAGGGTTCACCTTCAGGCATTGATAGATGATATGCTATTGATCCATAGCTTGTTGTGATGACAAAGGGACCCAACTAGTTAGGCTAAAAATTTCATTTACTGTCCTGATCTAGCAGATTCTTCTGATTCTGCTTTAGGACAAGATCCCCTACCTGGAAAGATTGGAATTTGATCCTCTTGTTATATCTTCATTTCAATTGGTTTTGATAGACTTGCAAGTGATTAAGAGCATCAAGACGACTCTCATCCAAGAATTCTAGCTCATTCGACCGAGATACTCTGTATTCTTCATCGGTGATCAGGTTCTATAGTGACATTGGAAATGATGGGAGCTCAACCTTAATAGTTAGGATAGCTTTTGATCCATAGACCAAGGAGAAAGGGGTCGCACCTATTGGAATGCGGATATCGATTCAATAGGCCCAAAGAGCGAGGTTTAGATACAAATTCCAATCACAGCTAGCTTCATTGACAATTTTCATTAGGATTTTCAAGATAGTTTTATTCATAGCCTCTGCTTGACCGTTGCCTTTGGGATAATACGAGGTAGAGAATCAATGTTGGATGTTGAATTATTAACATGGCTCTTTCACATCCTGATTCTTAAAGGGTGTTCTATTATCTGATATTAGGGTTTGCAGGACACCATAATGACAGATGAGGTAATTCAGGATAAACTTTGCAATTTGCTTCCCCATTATGTAGGTCATATGAATGGCTTCTACGCACTTAGTGAAGTACTCACTGGCAGTTATGATAAACTTGTGGCCATTAGATGAGGTTGGGGTGATTTTGCCTATGAGGTCAAGTCCCCACTGTGAAAAAGGCCAAGGTGTGATCATTGGTTGCAATTCCTAAGCTAGGGCATGATTTAGGTCTCCATGCTGTTGACACTAGACACACTTTTTCACATACTGATGAGCTTCCTTTTCAATGGTTGGCCAATAGTACCTCTTCCTCAACAATTTCTTAGCCAAAGTCATACTACTAGAATGGGAATCACATATGCCATCATGTACTTCTATTAAAGTGGTTAAGGCTTCCTCTTGGTTAAGACATCACAATAATGTTCCTTTGAAGCTTCGACAGTAAAGGGTATCACCTAGGATCACAAATTGAGATGCCTTTTTAACAAAGGTCTTTTTAAAGTTCGAGGTGATATTAGATGGGAGGGTTCCTTTGCTTAGATAGGTAAAGATGTCATTATACCACGGGGATCCAGGACCAACAATGACACACATGAATTTAGATTTAGGGATTTTGAAAGTCAGTATGAGAAGTTGTTCTACCAAGAATTCGCACTGGAGGACATTGTTTGACATGTCTAACAATGACCCGATTGTTGCCATGGCATCTTCTACTCTATTGTTCATGTGAGGAATCTTCTAAAAAGTTATGTCTATAAAAAGGTCCTTGAGATTATCTACCATTCTCTTGTAAGGAGTGATCTTTTCATCCTTAGTTTGATATTCGTTGTTAACTTGGTTGATAACTTGCTGTGAGTTTCCATAGACTTTCATCTCTTGAATCTGCCATTGAATCGCTATCCTTAGACCTATGATTAGAGCTTCGTATTCAACAATGTTGTTAGTGTAAGGAAATAAAAGCCTATATGACTTTTGGATACAATCACCTTGAGGGGTGATGAAAAGAATGCCTGCTCTGGATCCATGTTGGATTAACAATCCATCAAAGTACATTGTCCATTGAGCTATGAGGTTGATAAGGAATACTTATTCATCAAGAAATTCTGATACCAAGGGGTTCTCTACATAGATGGGTGCCTCTGCTAGTTGGTCTGTGATCACTTGTGCTTTGATTGCCTTGCGCTCCACATATTCTATGTCAATTTCAGTTAAGATCATCACCCATTTGGCCATTCACCCCGTGAGAGTTTCTTTAGATTATAGGTATTTCAATGGATCAGATTTTGCAATAAGTTTGATTTGATATGACAACATGTAATTCCTAAAATTTTATGAAGCAAAAACTACTTCTAGGCATGCTTTCTCAATAGGTGAATAGATCATTTCATAGCCCACCAAGGTTCTACTGTTGTAGTAGATAACCCTTTCCTTTCCATTTTCATCATGTTGTGCCAAAAGAGCTCTTAGTGCTGTTGATGTTGTTGAGATATATAAGATTAGTGGTTTTTTCGATATTAGTGGCATGAGCAGTAGAGGTGTTAGTAGATAATATTTGATCTGCTAGAAAGCTTTATCACACTTGTCATCCCACTTGTAGGTTATCCCTTTATGGAGAAGATGCAAAAAAGGGGTCGATTTTATTTGATAGCTACATTATGAACCTTTTGATGGACTACAATCTTCCTTGTAATCCTCTCATCTGCTTCAGTGTTTGTGGTGGTTACATGTCGAGGATGGATTTTACCTTTGCTAGATCAATTTCTATCCCTCTTTGTGAGATGATAAATCCAAGAAGTTTCCTTGATGTAACCCCAAAGACACACTTTTTTGGATTTAGTCGTACCTTGTATTATTCAAGCTTGTCAAAAATGGGTCCTAGGACTTGTATGTGCTCACTCCTTTTCCTTGATTTTTCCAAAATATCATCTACATAATATTCAACTATTTTGTGGATCATTTCATGGAAGATGAGGGTCATTGCTCTTTAATAGGCCACTCTTTCATTCTTTAACCCAGATGACATCATGTTCCAATAATATTTTCCCCATGAACAAGTGAATGTAGTTTTATGTTGATCCTCCTTGGTGATAATGATTTGATTGTAGCCTAAAAATCCATCCATGAGTGATAAAATTTCATGCCCAGTTGTTAAGTCCACAATGAGATCATTGTTAGGAAGAGGGAAATCATCCTTTGGGCATTATTTGTTTAAGTCTCTAAAATCAGTGCAAATTCTGATGCCCCCAGTGGGTTTTGAGATAGGTACCAAGTTTGAAACCCACTCAGGATAATCTATCACTCAGATGAATCCAACATCAAGAAGCATTTGTAACTCTAGTTTCACCAAGAGTGCTATTCGAGGATGCATCGTACTTAACTTCTGCTTGACTGGCTTGGCTTCAGGATAGATTGCTAATTAATGTACAACTACTTTAGGATCAAGGCCTGGCATATCTATGTATGAACATGCAAAGTTAGCTCTCTGCTCTTTTAGGAATGCTGCTAGGTTTTTCTATTCTTCATCCATCATGGATTCAACATAGAAGGCGATCTTTGATCATTCTTTTGTTCCTACATTGACTAGAGTGGCCTTTTTTGCTAACACTGCTGACTTTTCGGGATGCATTACACTAAGGGGGAGATTGAATCCCTCATCCTTGGGCACCTTAGAGAGGTTTTCACCCTCAGATATGTCCTTTCTTTTTACTATTTTAGGATCAGAGAGTGCCATAGTGTGGTTTTCACTCAAGGATCTACATGTTAGTTGCATTTCATCAATTTTGTGACTAAAAGATTCAATCATCTCTCCATAGTATGCCCTTGTGTCTAGCTCTATGTCAAAACCTACTTTGTGATCTACCCATGCTAGGTTGTCATGAAGTCCCATGAATTTTGAGATCACTTCATCATTTTTGAATAAATAAAGAATCGATGGTCCTTGTTGGTCCATGTCAATGAGTTGTGGGTATACTAGACATATTTCAGTTGCCTGATTGGTTAGAGAAAAGAATGTAATTGATATCATGAAGAGGGCGTTATTTTCAAATAGGTCATCAACATCAAGGGGGAAGTCATGTAAGTTTGTATTATTCAGTGTAGGTAACCAAGAGGAAGCCTCAACCTGTTTAGCAGAAGTACCTTTTCCAATAAGGGTGACCTTGATAGTAGTACAACCTAGACCAAGATTCTTTAATTGTTTCTTAGGAACGATAGGTTCTAGCAAGCCATTGCCATTCTGTCCCAATTTCTCATTCTTGTTATAACCCTATGCCTTCATTATTTGTAAACCTTTATTGTCATCTGAAATGGGAAGAATAGGGACAGGTCGTTCATCCTGATAGAGGAGTTTAGAGACATCCTCCTCGTTGATATCTTCTTGATTTAGATCCCCCCACTTAGTGAAGGTAGTAGCTGCCATCTTGATTGTTTCAAGATATTTGGTGCTAGATGTGGGTTTCCCATGGGATTGAGGAGAAAGAGGTAGTTCTCCTAAGACAAAGGTATACTTTAGTAGCTTATAGTTTCCACAACCATCATCCTGGATCACTGATTTGATGTTAGGAATGTTTTTCACAATAGGTGTATTCATTGCTAAGGTAGATGCAAGGGATGACATATCAACAAATGAGGTAGGTGTGGGTGTAGGCCCTTCATCATTTTTAGGCACATGGGGTATCTTATAGAACTTGCTCTCAAGATTCTTGCAGTAGTAAAAATGCTCAGGATCTCCATGGATTGTAATTTCTTTGCCCTTGAAAGGAAACTTGACACATTGATGATAGGTCAAGGCAAAAATTTTTAAGGGATGAATCCATGGTTGGCCAAGTAGGATGTTGTACGAAAGATCAAGATCTAGCACTTGGAATGTAGTTTCTGCAATGATAGGTCCCACTTGAAGGGGTAGTGCAATGATGCCTTGGGATAACTGGTCTTGATCATCATATGCTCTAATGGTGGTACTTTTTATTTTCTCAATAGTATCTTCTGAGTAGCCCAAGTCTTTGATCAGCTTAAGGGTACAAATATTTGGACTAACACCTCCATCTACTAAAACTCTTTTAGCCTTGTTCTTATGAATGAAGACCTCGAGGTGCAAAACACAATTATGAGATGGTTGTGATCGTAGGTCTTGTTATGAGAAAGTGAGAAGGTGATCAGTAATATGTCCTACCATAGCTTGAAACTGATCTGTATTAATATCCTAGGGAACATATGACTCTAATAAATATTTTTCTAAGATTTCCCTATATGTGGGGGATGGCCTAAATAGTTCTAAGATTGATATCTGTGTTGGGGTCTTCTTTAGTTTTTCCAAGAGATTATACTTGTTGGGATTGGATGTTAGCAAAGTAGGCTATGCCCTAGACTAAGATGGGACTCCTTGGATGGTGACCTTTCCACGTCTTGTGGTGACTCCATATTCCATACTAGGTCCTTTGATGGTGACAACAATGATGACACTATCACAAAAAGCAGCCATGTTTGAATAACTATGTTGTACATTTGTGTAATCCTTAGATTTTTTGTTGTTCCCTTTGTTATGATCTGGCATAGGGTTCTTGTATATCTTAAGATCCTGATTCGCAGTGGGCACCTCAACAAATATGGTGTTGTTCTCTATGAGGCTGTGGATGATATTCTTGAGTCTCATGCAATTTGTCATTTTGTGTCCTTTGATTTTGTAAGTCACAAAGATTGTTCTCATTGTACCAGGATGGTTTCTCTTGCGGTTCTTGGTATTTTTCAAAGTTAGGAAGTGTTATTAGATCTAAGTCTACTAAATTCTTCATGATGGTTTTGATAGGTTGAGATAACTAGGTGTACTTGCACTTGGGATAGTTGTTCTTGTTGGTAGTCCACCTTTGTTGCATCTCGATATTGTTGATTTGATTGTTTTGAGGGGGTTTTGTTTGCTGCATAGTTGGTTGAATGTTAGCAACTTGATTGTTCTTGGGTCTAGGAGCACTTAGGACCACCTTAGCATCTACCACACCATCATTTGTAACATTTTTTTTTTTTTAGCCTAGACACGAGGCTTGTCTTTTTAATTGGTTGATGGTTGGTTGTAAGCTTGATTATTTCCTTGTGAGATTAGAGCTAATTTGATTTTAAGGGCTTGAGGGACAAGCTCGTCATAAGATGTGATGCACTGCATTTTAAAGTGGAAAGAGAGATTGGGATCCAAATTTTCTATGATTATTCCCACTTGTTGTTCATTGGGAAGGGTCCACTTGCTCTTACTAGCCTTTTGTCTCCATCGTTGCAAGAAATTGGTGAATGATTCTCCTTTGGTTTTTTTGAGAGTGTAAAACTCTTCTAGACTAACATCCATGTCAAGGTTGAAGGAGATGTGATCGATGAATTTATCAATGATTTCTTGAAAAAATTTGATGTTAGGAGACAAATGAGAAAACTAATCCATATCATGACCTATTAAGCTTCGAGGAAAGTGACACATTAAATAGGAATCACTGTAAGCCACCTCCATACACATGACATTGAATTCTTTGACATGGCTCATGAGACTCCCTCTTCTTTTGTATTTATCGAATTTAGGGATTTCAAATTTGGGAGGGAATGACACCATTGTGATGTTTCAATCAAATGGATACATACATAGATTATGTGTATGGGGCTTCTTTGTCTTGCCCATTCAAAGGTCCTATATTTCTTGAAATAGTGCCTTGAATTATGATGCTAGATCATCCTATGAGTTTGGTGGAGGAAGATATGATGGGATGATGGATGAGTTGTATATGGGATTCTGATATGATGATGTGTAGTATGGGGTGTATAGTGGAGTGGGATTATGTGAAGGTGATTGAGGTGTTGATGTATATGTTCCTATCACATTTGTATTGATGATGTTCTATTGAGGATTATAGTAGGAACTTTTTTATTATTGTTGTTGCTGATGTTGGGCATACTACTGAGCTAGTAAGGCTTGTTGTTGTTCTTGCGTTGCTAGGGCTTGCTATTGGGCTTGCTGTTGTTGATGTTGTGCCACTAGGGCTTGCTGTTAGGCTTGATGTTGTTGTTGTTTCATGAGGGCTTGCTATTGGGATTTATGTTGTTGTTGTGCTATGAGGGCTTGCTATTGGGCTTGATGTTGTTGTGCTACTAAGGATGTTTGATAGGCTTTTGTTGTTGTTGTGCTGCTAAGGATGCTTGATAAGCTTGTTGTTGTTGCTACTGTTGTTGTTGTTGTTGTTGTGTGGCCAAGGCTACATTCTATTGTTGTTGTTCTTGGACAACTTTCTAATAAGCTTGTTGTGCTTGCCGTAAGGCTAAGGTATGAGTTTGCAATATAGGACCAGTTGGTTGTTGAGACACTTGCAATGGATTGTGGGCGTTGATGTTTTGGACAGGTTGTGAGTTGGTGATGAGAGGTTGGGAGTTCCCTTGGTTTAATATTCCTTGTAAGATGGTGGATTAAGGTGGAGGAATGTAGGTTTGAGGCCCATTTGATTTTGCATAGTGAAGGGGACCATGGGGATAGATGAGGATGGTGTCATTAGATTTTGCAATGGTAATGACATATTAGGACCTTGAGTCCATTGTATGAAAAGGTTCCCTTGTCCAATTTTTGGGGGATTTCCTTGTGCTTGGGATGCGGTCAAGGTATTTCCTTGATTGATGGGGTTCATAACCCAGGTGTTGTTTTGATTTGGGTCGATGATAGATGAGTTGGATGTGTTTTGTGACACCAATGGTATAGATGAACCCATAGGAGGATTGGGTAAAGATTTCACCATTTGCATTGAGGCTTGACTCTGTGATATAGTATTTCCATGCCCTTGTGTACTATCTTGAGATACTTGGTCCATACTACTTTGCGTGATGGTGGGCATAGTTTTGGTACTCATGGACGTGGATGAAGAGGGGTGTCGTCGATAGGTGGAGGTTGTGGTGGAGTAATGAAGGTCAAGAGGTTTATGTAGCTGCTTTAGATTTTTGGGGATGAGAGGAGCACCGAAGGTAGGTGTCCAAGTGGAGGTTGGAGGTGGAGGATTGGTATCAAGGGTACCCACAAGTGTACTGCTTTCAAATGGAAGAGTTAGACCAAATTCCTTGGTAGGGCCAACTACAAGACTAGGAGTAGATGTTTGATTTATCCCTGATGGTGGAGTTGTGAAGCCTTGTGCCAAATTTTCTGCAACAAATGATGGAGAAATAGGAGCTATGTTTTCAAAGGCTTGATGCTCCATGATTTCCTCCCTAGTAAGCTCAAAGGGATTGTTGGTGACATCCTCTATATCATATGGTCTTGTCAGAGATGATGGTTGTTGTGATGGGGTGACTTGACTTCTTGGATCAAATTCTAGAGGATTTAGATCACTTGAGGTAAATGTGACTTTGGTTTTCTCCATGATTCTCTTGTATTGTGATCTTGTATTTACCATAAATTTTGGGTCATTGATGGGAGAGTTGTGTTGAGATTTGTAATGTTTGAACTCTCTAGTTGTCTTAAATCTAGGTAAAAGGGACGCTCTAAGTATTTTTGGAGCAATGATGATAATGGGGGATGAAAATATGGGTGATATGGAAAGTGATCTTTGCAATCATTTTGGGACAACACTTTTGACTTGAGTTTGATGTTTTGATGTTAGGATAAAGGATGTTTATGAACTTGGAAATATTCAGGGTAGAGTCATGACCTTCAAGATAAACTAGTCCAAAGATGATAACTAACTTAGCTAGGTGCATGGAAAAGGATACATTTCACATACATCATAGCAAAGTTAGAGGTTGGTTTGATTGATGTTTAAGTCAAAAGATGTTGGTATATTCAAAAAATTTGTGAAGTTTGGTGAAGTGAAGGATGAAATTTTGATGAAGGGGTGAATGAAATGTTTGATCCAATGTTGACTTAGAATGAACCTTTGTTTTCCAAGACCAAGGTGGTGAGAATTATGCTAGACCTCTAAAATGTTCAAATCCTAAAGACCCAATGTTGACTTAGATGAGAGGATAGATGGGGATGCTTAAACCTGTTTGATTCCTCCTAGCTTGAGCACAATAGTTTCTCAACAAGAGGTTACAATTGCGATAAATTATTACAGCCCACTTCCTGCCAAACTTTGAATTACGATGTCTATGTCTATAATGACGAGATGTAGATCTTCCCTTACAAATTTTGATTGTGTGATAGATCATTCAAAGAAGTTAAGTATCATGAAAAAGATCAAGGTTTTGACTCCAAAAGAATGCATATAATTTTGAATTGTACCTTGAAGTGTGTTTATAAAAGTTTGCTACCAACTTGTCTCTATTCTTGTGAAGTGCTGAAAGGTGTTTCTTGAGAGCTTTTGGTTTAAGATGTCTGAGTTTAAAATGATGACCTATAGACCTTATTCTAGGGATTTTGATTTTATGTTAGATCATTAAGGAAGAATAAGATATTTATTGCCATGGAGGGGGTGGTAATATGGGCCTTCTAGCCAAAATATCAGCTCTTCGTTCTTCTTTATCTAATATGGTTGTAACAATTCTCCACTGATTGGATGTTTCCTTGGTTTCAAAAGTGAAGCTTCTCAAATTGCTAATTATATCTGTTTGTTCTCCCTCAATGAATTCAAAGTTTAGTTGAATGATAGCACCTGTAAGGTCAGGTTGTTGAACAAGAGCGATTGGTCTCCAAATGGTCATGTGGGGTTCAATTGTGTCAAGTTTATCTTGCTTAAGTGAATTTATTTTACAAACACTCATCTTGATCTTGTTTTCAAACTAAATGCTTATGTCAAAAACATCATAACTTTCACAATGTCCATTTCGTGAAAATCATGAGATTAGAGCCATAATTGCCTATATTGTCTTTGAGAAATATGAATTGAGATTAAGTCGAGATATTTAGAATTTGCTAAGGATAGAAACCCT
This sequence comes from Sequoiadendron giganteum, assembly GCA_007115665.2. NCBI lineage: Eukaryota > Viridiplantae > Streptophyta > Pinopsida > Cupressales > Cupressaceae > Sequoiadendron > Sequoiadendron giganteum. Next base: position 227,871,962 of record CM021105.1, read on the forward strand.
TAGGGAAAGTAGTAATATCAAGACTAATTCAAGAGGTATCCATATTTAAACCAAAGTGTTTGAAATTTTGAAAAAGATAGTGAATGTTTATTTTTTGTAATGTTTTGGAACCAAGCAATGTATCAAAAAAATTCACAATCATTTACAATCCTAGGTTCAAAATGGCAATACTTGTTGAGTCCCCACTTGAATTTCTCCAAACACTAAATAATGCGAACAATTAGAGATTTGGTGACATTGGCTCCCCCTTTATCGACACACACTTCTCAAGACCAGCAAATCTAAAAATCCTTAAAATCTGGAGATCAAAAGGATTTTTCTATTTTTACAATTGAATAGTAAGAATGTGGGGCGGATTTAGAATGATCATTCTTGCACCAACAAGTATTAAGGATTTTGGATTCTAAACAAAGGTTCATAATAAGGGCTTCTAGTTTAGGGGATATAATGATAAACTTCGTCAATAGGTCTCCCAACCCTTAGAACAAGGGCTTTATGCATCATAAATATACTGGGGGAGAGCTATCATGTACCACATCCCATTGATCACAATTTTCATTGTAACCATAAATTTATTAGCGGTTTGGAAGAACTTGGCTTTAGATTGTTACCGCTTGGGTCGTTCCCTCCTTTCAAAGTGGGGAGGCAGGTCCTCTAAAGATAAACAATAGAAAGGAAGTACATTCATAGTTCGATCATCTCCACTTGTATGAAAAAAGAGAGAACACACGCCACACCTTTTTCTCACACTCGTAAAGGGGTTCAGTTTTAATCCAAATGAAAGATGTAGGTGATTTTACAAAGTCTTAAGGAATGTTTTTGTTTCTCAAGATTGTCAAGTGGCATGAGAGAATTGCATACACGTCCAATAACAACGTTGAAAATCACAAAATGTAGCAAACAATTACAAATTTTAACCCCTCAAAGTAGTGATGAGTTCGTTTTAAGCACCAAATGAAATATGAAGTTGTCTTATTCAATTTTAAACCCAATTGAAGATGATGAAATGAGGGTTCAATTTTAGTCCCGTTTGAGCATTCATTTTGAACCCGATTGAAATTTAGTGAGGTCCTAAAGCATAAAGTATAAAGCATGAAAATTTGGGCTATAATTGCCCCAAAGCATTAAACGCTTGTTATAATCATAGACTTTCAAGATAAGATAACTTTTTTCACTTTAGCTCCATGTCATTTAACCTATGAAACCCTATTAGTCTAACAACCAAAACAATGTTAGAAGTGTATTAGTATTCCGACGAATCAAGAAAATTAAAGCACATGTAAAAAAATGATCGTAAAAATTCTTACCTTGGTTGGGCATTGCTGCTCACGATAGCGTCACAATTTAAAATATAGGCATCGCTCTAGTGAATTTGGGCATCGCTCTATAGAAAAAATAGAGAGCACAATACTGTCGCAATTTTGTCGGGCATCACTCTAATGGATTTGGGGGTGTCACCATTTGAAGTTTTCGATACCTCTATATTAAATTGGCGTCACCAGATTTAAATCAGTGCTAGTGCATTTAATTGGTGTCATTGTTTCAAATTGAGATAGCATCGCTATATGGCGACTCTCTTCAAAGTGCATCGCTATATTTGATTTGCGCATCACTGTAACCTACAACGAAGCAAAGAAATGGAATTCGAGATAAAGATTGATTAAATTATCAGTTTTCCCTCCTTCTAGTGCCAGAATGTGAGACGAGGATTGTTAGGGTGGGTCAATTAAGATTGATCCATGATGAATCAAAGCATAATTTATCCACTAAACCTCAATCTTACAAACAAGATCATTCAAATTGAAAGTTTAAACTAAGCATTTATTGAAACTTAAAACTACATACTATGAAAGCAATTAAATGCCTACTCTAACCTATTTGAAAGTTATCCCATTTTAGAATTGGTGTGTGTTGATGTGGAACAATGACCCTTTCCCAATCTTGTGATTAGTGAGCCCATTTCATTTGATTCTATGGAAGAGAATCGCTGAAACCATTGTGATAAATGGATGAAAACCCGATTTATGCTAATTTAAACATGATGCAAGCTATATTAACATGATTTTATGCTAAAATTGATCTAACTATTCAATTGCTAAGCTAATATAAACTACTTCTAAGCTAAAAGGTGGAAACCCTAATTTATAAACCAACTAAGATGGATGCATGGAAGCCATTAATGGATGTCTTAAGCTATTATGAAAAAAATGAACTAAAACAAGCTAAAAGTGAGTAAATTGAGATTGTGAATGTAAGTGGATTCAACAACATAAGTTTTAAATTGAAAGATGGATCCATTTGTCTCTAAATAGGGTTCTATTTATAGGAGAGAAAATGAGAAATGGAGGGTTGAGATTGAAGAGATTAATCAACGGTCAAGGATGGTAGGAAGAAGAGGCATGGATCATGGTAATCATCAACAAATGAGAATTAATCAAGCCTAGCTCACATTTGTTCCAAACAAAAACACTTTTGACCTGCACACACAGGTCACAAGGTGACTTGCTCAAGAGGTTAAAGGTTTAGCTTGTTCAAAAAGCCAAGTGAGATGATTGGAGGAGAGAGAATATTCTTTAGAATATTCTCATGGGTGAGGATAAAGATATTTTGAAAATTAAAAGAAAGTTTTAACTATGCAAAAATGGAGATAAGGAATATTCCATGGGAATATTCTCCCTTAGAGGAAAATTATATTAATTGTTAATTAAACAAGGTTAAATCACATAATTAGGGGCTTCTAGAGGAATAGTGATTTTCATTAAATTAAATAATTTAATGAATGGGGGAGAGATGAAATGAAATTTAATTAAATAACTTAGGGTTATTTAATTAAATTAGAAGACTTAGGGAATTAAATTAAATAGTTTGATTTATTTAATTTAATAAGATGAAATGTTAGCATGAAGGGGGAGTGAATTAACTCGAGTTGATGAATTAGGTTAATGGACAAAAATGATGCAATTAATTAATTAGCTAGGCTAATTCAATTAATCAAGCGAAAAGAGGATGGGTTAATTAAAGAGGAAATGCTGTTAGTATACCTGTTTCAAGTGTATGATATCATTCATGACATTTTTCAGTGTCTACAAAAGGCAGTGACTACAACGTCACAAGGTAGGACCGTATCTACTCGGTTATATAGAGAGGTTGTCATAGAGGTTGCATACTATCGTATGTATTATCATCATGATGTTACACAAGGGATACGATAGCCTGACTTCTCATAGAGGAGTGGAGCACCACCTAGAGTTGAGGATTAGCCATCAGTTAGGGGTGAGACGAGCGACCACCAGGGCTAGCCTACCAGTGTAGACACTTTTTTGATTATCGCTCGATTATTTATACATATATACATTCATGGGATCCTTTTTGATAGACTCATAGGTATTGGATTCTTAATTGATATACAGATACACTGATTCAGATATTGTATCATGGCAATCACCATTTTTTGATATATATGAGATGATTTGGATGTGATATGATGTGATGTTATCTTTATTTCATGCTTATGAATGTATGGATGCATATGATGATGTATGATGTGATGCATTATGATTATGTATGGATGCAATGGATGTGTTTTATTCCTTTTCAATATCTTTTTATGATATTTTTATGGGATGGATGATATAGATGCATTTATTTTTGTGTACACTTTTCTATGCAGTTTATGAGATGATGATGTATGCATATGGATGTGTAGATAATGTAGATGTTAATTCTTATGATGTGATGAATGCAATACATTAAGATTCTTAGAATAAAAAAATCTATATTATTGAAAACAACTTAAATGATAATGATGATGCAATAGATTATGTTTTGCTTTATTTATGAGATGTTGTGATAATGCAAGATGTATGCATGCTAATGATTTTTGGATGAAGGATGGATGCATTGATGATGTTTTTATTGACTGTCATGATACTAGGTTAGCATAGAAAGAAGATAGAAGAATAATGAATGATTGATTTGACCATTTATTTTGATGATCACTGAGACTATTAGAGATGGTGATGCCAAGAGATACATGATGATGATTCACTCATATCTTGGGATCGAGATTTTCTATTATTCCTTATTTTTGATATAAAACATAGACACGATGCATCAAGATATTAATAACCAGGATGGCGTTGTATCTAGTGTAATGGAATTTGACTCAACAAAAAAATAGGATAGTTCTTGTTCACATCTTGACATATGAAAACCTTGTTGGAATGTAGTTTAGAGGTTTAGAATATTTCAGATCAAAGCATACGCAATAGTCAACAATCTACTCCAAACAACCTCCCTATACACAACTAAGCAAGTATGCGCCAAGATTATTTTACAAGAATATCCACAAGCACAAAAATGAAAGATAATGATTGATGCCCCATTCCTTTCTCTCTAAATCATTTTGATAGATATCATCGAGAGGTCCTTGGAATGGGTCAATAAGATAAATCATAAGAAAATATCAAAGACAAATAGTCAATGTTATCTATATCTCTTGCCAGTTTAATATAGCTAAGGTGATTTCTGATATTGATGTCCATCATAGGAAGGATACATCCTAGGACATGTTGATCAGGTGCTTTGATTAGGATGATGTGTGTGATAAGTCATTGATACAAACTTCACTGACTCATTTACCTATGATTTAGACTTTAGATTTTGACACTTAGGTTCTCACTTTATCACTTACAATGCTTGCTTTCTACTTGTTTTGCCAAAGGTTGAAGATCATGATTGATTTCTTATGGGTGAAAGTGAAATGGGATGGATGGTTTTGGATTTTCTGGAATATATTTCAATATTTTTGGTATTTTGAAAATGTTTTGATGCTATTTTTGATCTTTTGGAGAATTTATGTGAATGTTTTTGTTTTTAGTTATTTGAGGTTGTTTAGGGTTTTCCAATGTTTTTGTGTTTTCTGATATTTTTGAATGTTTAGGGATTTTTTGAGAGTTTTGACCAAGAACTTGACCTAAAAGACCTATCCTAGGGGCCTCGAGGGTTGATCAAAGATTAGCCTTGCCTAGGTCATACACGCAGAGACCATGTAGTTCGACTGACTCAACTTATTGACGATGAGAAATGGATAGTTGATGCGATGTTAGTCTATTATGATGAACTCCTAAAGACTGACCTAGGGTGTCTTAGGGCACATCAATGATGGCCTTTCCTATGTTCAAGCTTAGAGACCCATAGTTCGACAAGGTACTGTTCTTGGATTTTCGATGTTTTGACCTTTTTAAGGATTTTGATGTTTTCTGAATGTTTTGGATTTTGACTTTACAATTTTTTGAATATTTTTAGATTTTAGCTGTACAGGAATTTGGATGTTTTTGGATTTTCAGATGAACATTTTATGAATGTTTTTGGAATTTTTGATTTAGATTTCCAATAACCTTAAGATATACAAGAACCCGATATGATCTAGAATGCATTTCCACAGTGTGATGCAATAGACTACCTCGATATAGGAAGGACAAACTGACCTTTGGAATATGCCAAGTAGTACTAAAGGGGATATGATACCTCACAAGATCAAGTTATGATGCAGTCATGGATGGGTGATGGAATAAAATAGGACGAGTGATGCGATGGATGGACGTAATGCAAAGGATGATAGGGAAAAGAGCCAAAGATAGATGGATGTGCTTAATTATGCAAGGCACTTGTTTGCTAGGTTTTCACGAAGGTACTTGACCAAAGCACCATCAAAGTGGTTTTCACTAGAAGATGATTTTTTCTTTACTTTTTCCAATCCTTTTTCTTATTTTTTGGATTTTGATCATTTTTTGATTTTTTTGTATTTTCAGATTTACACCCTTCAAGCCTAGCCATAAAACCTTTTAAGATGTAGACTATTGATTGGTTTGTGCAAGGGTTCACCTTCAGGTGTTGATAACTAGTATGCTCTTGATCCATAGCTTGTTGTGATGATAAAGGAAACCAACTAGTTAGGTTCAAAATTTCCTTTACTATCTTGATCTGGAAGATTCTTTTAATTCTGCTTTAAGACAAGATCCCCTACTTGGAAAGACTGACATTTGATCTTCTTGTTATAGCTCCGTTTCAGTTCATTTTGGTATACTTGAAAATGATTGAGAGAATCAAGATGACACTCATCCAAGAATTCTAGCTCATTCAGTTGAGATACTCTATATTCCTCATCAGTGATGAGGTTTGGTAGTGACACTCACAGTGATGGAAGCTCAACCTCAATAGGAAAGATGGCATCTAATCTGTAGACCAAGGATAACGAGGTTGCACTTGTAGGCATGCATATGCTGGTTCAATAGGCCCAAAGGGTGGGGTTTAATTGTAGATGCCAGTCATGACCAACTTCATTGACCATTTTCTTTAGGATTTTTAGAATGGTCTCTTATTCGTAGCCTCAGCTTGACCATTTCCGTAGGGGTAATATGGGGTAGAGAATCAATGTTGGATGTTGAATCTTTGACATAGCTCTTTCACATCCCGATTCTTGAAGGGTGTTCTATTATCTGAGATAAGGGTTTGCAAAACACCATAACAATAGATAAGGTAACTCATGATAAATTTAACAATTTGCTTCCCCATTATGTAGGTCATAGGAATGGCTTCAACCCACTTGGTAAATACTTAGTGGATGTTATGATGAACTTGTCGCCATTGGATGAGGTTGGAGTGATCTTTCCTATGAGGTCAAGTCCCCACTATGAGAAAGGCCAAGGTGTGATTATTGGTTGCAACTCCTGAGCTAGAGCATGAATAAGATCTCCATGCTATGGACAATAGAAACACTCCTTCATGTACTAATGGGCTTCTCTTTCCATGGTTGGCTAGTATTACCCAGTCCTCAACAAATTCTTAGCTAAAGTCATACCACTAGAATGGGAACCACATATGCTATCGTGTACTTTTGTTAAAGAGGTAAAGGATTTCTCTTGTTTAAGACATCATAGTAACATCCCTTTGATGCTTTGGAAGTGTAAGGTATCATCTAGGATCACAAATCGAGATGCTTTCTTTACAAAGGTCTTTTTAAGGTTGGAGGTAATACTGGATGGGAAGATTCCTTTGCTGAGGTAGATGAATATTTCATGGTACCACATGGATCTAGGACCAATAATGACACATGCGAATTCAGATTCAAGGATTTCAAAAGTTGGTACGAGAAGTTGTTCTACCAAGAATTTTTATTAAAGGACATTATGCGACATGTCTAACAATGATCCAATTATTTCCATAGCATCTGCTGCTCGATTGTTCATGCAAGGAATCTATTTAAAAGTTATATTAGTGAAAAGGTACTTGAGAATCTCTACCATTTTCTTGTAAGGAGTAAGCTTTTCATCCTTAGTTTGGTAGTCATCATTGACTTGGTTGATAACTAATTAGGAGTCTCCATAAACTTTTCACTCTTGTATCTGCCATTGAACTGCTATCCTTAGACCTATGATTAGAGCTTTGTACTCAACAATATTGTTAGTACATGGGAATGATAGCCTATATGAATTTGGTATGCAATACACTTGAGGGGTGATAAAGAGGATACCCACCCTTGATCCATGTTGGGTAAACGATCCATCAAAATACATTTTCCAATGATCAGTTAGATTGACAAGGAACACTGATTCATTAGAGAATTCAAATATCAACAAGTTCTCTGCATAGATAGGTACCTCTGCTAGTTGGTATGTGATCACTTGTCCTTTGATTTCCTTGTGCTCCACATACTCTATGTCAAAATTCAGTCAAGATCATTACCCATTTGGCCATTCACCTAGTGAGAATTGCTTTGGATAACATATATTTTAATGGATCAATCTTTACAATGAGCTTAATTTGGTGCGACAACATGTAGTGTCTAAAATTTTGTAAAAAAAACCACTAAGAAACATGATTTCTCAATGGATGAATAGTTCATTTTATATCCTATCAAGGTCCTACTAATGTAATAGACAACTCTTTCCTTTCCATTTTCATCATGTTGTGCTAGAAGAGGACCTAGTGCTGCTAATGTTGCTGAGATGTATAAGATCAATGGTTTGTTCAGTATCGGTGACATGAGAACTAGAGGTGTCAATAGGTAGTGCTTGATCTACTGGAAATATTTATCACACTTCTCATCCCACTTGTAAGTTATTCCTTTATGGAGAAGATGCAAGAAAGGGTGGATTTTATTTGATAGTTGTGCTATAAACCTTCTGATGGACTGCAATCTTCCTTGTAACCCTCTTAGTTGTTTTAGTGTTTGCAGTGGTTCCATGTATAGGATGGCTTTCACTTTTTCTGGATCAATTTCTATCCCTCTTTGTGAGATGATATAGCCAAGGAGATTTCTTGATGTAACCCCAAAGACACTTTTTTAGGATTAGCTGCACTTTGTATTCTTCAAATCTGTCAAAGATGGGCCCCAAGACTTCTATGTGTTCACTCCTTTTCTTTGATTTTTCCAAAATGTCATCCACATAATCTTCAACTATTTTGTGGATCATGTCATGAAAGATGAGGGTCATTTCTCTTTGATAGGTGCCTCTTGCGTTCTTTAGCCCAAATGGCATCACGTTCCAACAATATGTTCCCCATGGACAAGTGAATGCAGTTTTGTGTTGGTCCTCCTTGGAAAACATGATTTGATTGTAGCCTAAAAAATCATCCATGAGTGATAGCATTTCATGCCCTGCTGTTAAATCCATGATGAGGTCGATGTTAAGAAGAGGGAACTCATCCTTTGGGCATGCCTTGTTCAAGACTCTAAAATTTGTGTATATTCTAATGCCCCTAGTGGGTTTTGAGTCTGGTACCAAGTTTGAAACCCACTTAGGATAATGAATCAATTAGATGAATCCAACGTCAAGAAGCTTTTCTAACTCAATTTTTGGCAAAAGTGCTATCTGAGGGTGCATCTTCCTTAATTTTTTCTTCACTAGTTTGGCTTCAAGATAAACTACTAAGTGATGCACAGTTACTTCAGGATCGAGCCCTGACATATCTATGTATGACCATGCAAATTTTTCTCTTCATTCTTTTAGGAATGCTGCTAGGTTCTTTTGTTCTTCATTCGACAAGGATTCAACATAGAAATTGATCTTGGGTGCTTCTTCTGTTCCCACATTGATTGGAGTGGCCTTTTATGCTAGAACTCCTAAATTTTCTAGGTGCATTGCACTAAGGGGGAGATTGAATCCCTCATCCTTGGGTGCCTCAAAGAGGTTTTCACCCTCAGATACATCCTTTCTTTTTACTATTTTAGGATCAAAAATTACCACAGTGTGGTTTTCACTCAAAGATCTGCATCTTAGTTGCATTTCATCATTTTTGCGACTAAAGGATTCAATCGTCTCCCTGTAGTACACCCCTGTGTCTAGATCTATATCAAAACCCGCTTTGTGATCTTCTCATGGTAAATTGTCATAGATTCCCATGAATTATGATATCACTTTATCATTTTCGAATAAATCTATAATCGGTGGTCCTTGTTGGTCCAAGTCAATGAGTTGTGGGTATACGAGGCTTATTTCAGTTGGTTGATTACTTGGGGTGAAGGATGTTGTGAATATCATGAAAAGGGAGTTATTCTCAAATAGGTTGGCAAAATTAAGGGGGAAGTTGTCTAGGGTAGTATCACAAGATGTTGGTAACCAAGAGCAAGCCTAAGCCCTTTTAGCAAAAGTACCTTTGCTAATAAGGGTAAATTTTCTAGTAGTACAACCTAGGCCAAGATTCTTTAGATGTTTCTCAGGAATGATGGGTTCTAATAAACCATTATCATTTTGTCCTAGTTTCTCATTTTTGTTTTAGCCCCATGTCTTCATTAGCTACAAGCCCTCATTGACATCTTCTTGGTTCAAATCCCCCCACTTGGTGAAGGTAGTAGCTACCATCTTGATTATTTCAACCTCTTTGTTGCTAGATGTGGGTTTTCCATGGGATTTAGGAGAAAGAGGTAGCTCTCCCAAGAAAAAGGTATCATTCATTAGTTTATAGTTTCCACAACCATCATCTTGGATCATTGCTTTGATGTATGGTATGTTCTGCACAATGGGTGTTTTCATTTATGAGGTAGATGTAAAGAATGATGGGTCAACAAATGAGGAAGATGGTGTAGGCCCTTCATCGTTTTTAGGGATCTGGGGTATCTTGTAAAACTTGGCCTCAAGATTTTTGTAGTAATAAAAGGGTTCAAGATCTCCATTTATGGTAATTTCTCGGCCCTCAAAAGGAAACTTTACACATTGATGGTAGGTCGAGGGATACAAATTTTAGGGCATGGATCCATGGTCGGCCAAGTAGAACGTTGTAGGGAAGATCAAGGTCTAAGACTTGGCATGTAGTCTCTACAATGATGGGTCCCACTTGGATGGGTAGGGCAATGTTGCCTTGTGATACTCGCTCTTGGTCATCATATGCTCTGATGGTGGTACTCTTTACTTTCTCAATAATATCCATTGAATAACCTAGGTTCTTGATCAATTGAAGGGTACAAATGCTTAGACCAACATCTCCATCTACTAAGACTCTTTTAACCTTGTTCTTATGGATAATGACCTCAAGGTGTAAAGCACAATTATGAGATGGTTGCAATGGTAGGTCTTGTTATGAGAAGGTGAGAAGATGATCAATGATGTGCCCTACCATAACTTGAAACTATTTTGTATCAATATCCTCAGGGATGGATGAAAAAGACAAAGTGTTCTCTAGGATTTCCCTGTGTGCGGGGGATAGCCTCAATAGTTATAAGATGGAAATCTATGCAGGGGTCTTCTTAAGTTGGTCTAGGTGATTGTACTTGTTGGAATTTGATGTTGGCAAAGTAGGTTGTGCTCTAGATTGAGATGGAACTCCTTGGATAGTGACTTTTCCACATCGTGTGGTGACTCTAAATTCCACACTAGGCCCTTTAATGATTACAACAGTGATAACACTATCAAAGGAAGCGACTACATTGGAATAGGTATGATACATGTTTGTGTAATACTCAACTTTTTAGTTATTGTTATCTTTTCTATGATGTAGCATAGGGTTCTTGTATATCTTAAGATCCTAGTTACCAGTTGGTACTTCAAAAAATATGGTGTCACTCTCTATAAGGTCTTGGATAATATTTTTTACCCTCACACAGTTTTCAATTTTGTGTCCTTTGATTTTATGAAAGTTGTAAAGATCGTTCTTGTTGTACCAGGATGGTTTATCATATGGTTCTTGGTTGTTTTCAAAGTTGGGAAGCATTGTTAGATTTGAATCTACCAATTTCTTTATGATAGTCTCAATTGGCTTCGACAACTGTGTATACTTATGTTTTGGATAGTTGTACTTGTTAGGGGTTCATCGTTGTTGTGTGTCGATGTTGTTGATCTGATTATTTTGAGGAGGTGTTATTTTTTGCACAACTGGTTGAATGTTAGCTATTTGATTATTGTTTGGAATAGGAGCACTTAAGACCACCTTAGCATCTACCATGCCATAATTGGTCACATTCTTGTTCTTAGCCTAGACACGGGGATTTTCATTTGAACTAGTTGATTGGTGATTGTCTTTGTAAGCTTGAGTATTTCCCTATGAGATTAGAGCTCTCTCGATGTTAAGGGCTCTAGGGAAAAGCTCGTCATAAGAGGTAATGCACTACATTTTTAAGTGGAAGGATAAATTTGGACGTATATTTTCTATGATGATCCCCACTTTTTGTTCATCGGGAAGGGGTCATTTGCTCTTACTAGCTCTTTGTCTCCATTATTGTAAGAGATTGGCAAAATATTCTCCTTTGTTTTGTATAAGAGTGTACAAATCTTCTAGGCTTATGTCGATGTCAAGATTAAAGGAGAAGTGATCTATGAATTTATCGGTGATTTCTTAGAAAATTTTAATACTGGGAGGTAGTTGAGAAAACCAATCCATGGCAGGACTTGTTAAACTTTGGGGGAAGAAGCACATTCAATAAGAATCATTGTAGGCCAACTCCATACACATGAAGTTAAACTCTTTGAAATGTTCCACAAGACTTCCTCTCCATTTTTATTTATCAAATTTGGGGATTTCAAAGCCGGGAGGGAATGGTACCATTGTGATGTTTTGATCGAATGGATATAGACATAAGTTCTGTGTATGAGGCTTTTTTGTCTTGCCCATCTGAAGATCCTGCATTTCTTTTGATAATGCCTTAAATTGTGATGCTAGATCATCTTGTAGGTTTGGTGGAGGAACATACGTTGCATATTGTGAGATGGAAGATGAGTTGTATGTAGGATTCTGATATGATAAGGTGTTGTATAGTGTGTATGGTGGTGTGGTATTTTGTGAAGGTGATTGCAGTGTTGATGTTCATATTCCTAAAGTGTTTGTATTGATGATGTTGGGAATACTGTTGAGCTAGTAAGGCTTGTTATTGTTGTTGAGCCATAAGGGCTGCTTGTTGGGCTTTTTGTTGTTGTTGTTGTTCTACTAGGGCTTGTTGTTGCTGCTCCATTGCTAAGGCTTCTTGTTGTGCTACTAAGGCTGCTTGTTGTTGTGTTGCTAGGGTTTCTTTTTGTTGTTGTGTTGCTAGGGCTTCTTACTATTGTTGTTGTTGTTGTTTTTGTTCTTCTTCTTCTTCTTATTCTAGGGCTGCTTGTTATTGTTTTTGTGCTTCTAGGGATGCTTTATATTGTTGTTGTTGTTGGACAACTTGTTGCTAAGCTTATTGTGCTTGCTGTAAAGCTAAGGCATGTGCTTACAATGTAGGATCAGTTGATTGTTGGGACATTTGTGATGGATTTTGGGTATTGATGTTTTAAGTGGGTAGTAGATTGTTGATGAGAGGTTGGGGGTTCCCTTGGTTTAACATTCCTTGGAAGATGGTGGATTGAGATGGACGAATGTAAGTTTGAGGTCCCATTTGATTTTGCATGGTAAAGATGAGGATGGTGCCATTAGATTTTGTGATGGTAATGACATACTAGGGCCTTGAGTCCATTGATTGAAAAGGTTCCATTGTACAATGTGTTGGGGATTTCCTTACGTTAGGTATGTGGACAAGGTATTACCTAGGTTAATGGGATTCATGACCAAGGGATTTTTTTGATTTGGGTTGATGATGGATGGGATGGATCTATTTTATGAAACCAATGGTGCAGATGAACTAGCTAGGGGATTGGATAGAGATGTACCTATTTGCATTAAAGGTTGAATTTGCATTAGGGATTTGGCATGCCCTTGTTGGTCAATTTGAGACACATGGCCTATACTTCCTTGCAGTATATTGGGCACACTTGTGGTACTTTTGGGGATGGATGAAGATGGGTAACCTCAATATGTTGATGTTGTCATGGAATCATGAAGTGTAAGTGGTTAATGTTGATGTAAGGGGTGTCCAGGAATGGTAGACGCACCAAATGTTAGTTTCCAAGTGGTGGATGGATTAGTGTTGAGAGTACCCACAAGTGTGTTGCTTTCAAATGGGAGAGTTACACCAAAGTATTTAGCAAGACTAGGTACAATACTAGGAGTGGATGTTTGATTTAGCAATGGAGTTGTGTGTAAGGTAGTTGAAGTCAAGCCTTGTTTCAATGATTACACAACAAAAGATGGGGAAATTAGAGTAACATTTTCTAAGACTTGATGTTCTTGTTTGTACTCCATGATTTCTTCCTTAGTAAGTCCAAATGGGTTGTTCGTGACGTATTCTATCTCATATGGCCCTGATGCCGATGAGGGTTGTTGTGATGGGGTAACTTGACTTCTTGGATCAAATTCTAAAGGATTGGGATCAATTGAGGTGAATGTGACTTTTGTTTTCTCCATGATTTTCTTGTGTTGTGATATTGTCTTTACCATAAATTTTGGGTCACCTATGAGAGAGTTGTGTTGAGATTTATAGTGTTTAAACTCTCTAGTTGACTCAAATATACGTAAAAGGGATGCTCTAAGTATTTTTGGAGCAATGATGATAATGGGAGATGAAAATATGGATGATGTGGGAAGTGATCTTTGCAAACATTTTGGGACAACACTTTTGACTCAAGAGTTTGATGTTTGATGTTTGGATAAAGGATGTTTATAAACTTGAAGATCTTAGGGTAGACTCATGACCTTCAAGATAAACTAGTTCAAAGATGATAACCAACTTAACTAAATGCATGGAAAAGGATTCATTTCACATACAAAAGTAGCTAAGTTAAGGGTTGGTTTGATAGATGTTTAAGTCAAAGGTGTTGGTGTATTCAATTTTTGTGCAAAGTTTGGTGAAGTGAAGGATGAAATTTGATGAAGAGGTGGATGAAATGTTTGACCAAATGTTGACCTAAAGTGAACCTTTATTTGGTAAGATGAAGGTAGTGAGAAACATGCTAGACCTCTAAAGTTTTCAAATCCTAAAGACCCAATAATTTATATAGGTTCAAGATCATGAAAAAGACCATGGTTTTGACTCCAAAAGAATGCATACAATTCTAGATTTTTCCTTGAAGCATGTTTGTAGAAGTTGTATACCAACCTATTTCTATTTTAGTGAAGTGTTAAAAGGTGTCTTCTGAGAGCTTTTGGACTAAGATGCCTAAGTTTGAAATGACGACCTGTAGACCTTCTCTTGGGGATTTTGATTTTTTGTGAGATCATTTAGAGAAGTTAAGATCATGAAAAAGAGGATATTTATCATCACATGGATAGTGGTAATATGGGCCTTCCAGCCTCAATATTGGTTTTTTCCTCTTCTTTGTCTAAGATGTTTGCTACATTTCTCCACTGAATGGGTGTTTCCTTTGTTTTAAAAGTGAAGCTTCTCAAACTACTAATTATATCAGTTTGTTCACCTTCAATGAGTTCAAAGTTTGGTTGAATGATAGTAGGTGTAAGGTCGGGTTGTTCAACTAGAGCGATCAGTCTCCAAATGGTCATGTTGGGTTCAATTTGTCAATTTATCTTGCTTAAGTGATTTTATTTTACCACAAACACTTGTCTTGATTAAGTTCAAACTAAATGTCTATGTCAAAAACATCATCAATTCCACAAGGTCCATTTTGTGAAAATCATGAGGTTGAAGCCATAGTTGCCTATGTTAAATTTGGGAAGTATGGATTGAGATATAAACCAAAATACTTAGAAGTCTCTAAGAACAAATCCTCAAGACAAGCATTAATATCACAGTTTTGTCAAAAGGTATCCATACTTAGACCAAAGGGTTTGAAATTTTGAAAAGATTTATTAATGTTTGTTTGCAATGTTTTGGAACCAAGAAAATCATTAAACTGACTCACAATCATTTACCACCCTAGGTTCATAAGATACTATTTGTTGAATCCCCACTTGGATTTCTCCAAACAACTAGAGATTAGTTCAAGATTATTTCAATCAAGAGGCCTCCTAGTCCTTTCCTAAGAAAGGATTTTGATGTGTCACACAGACACTAAGGGTGGCACTTTTCGGTATAACACATCCACACATGTTGCTTATTACTTTCATCACAAACACATTTTTATATAGTGATTTGAAATAGATTGGCTTTAGCTCATTATCGCTTGGGTCATTCCCTCCTTTCGAAGCGGGGAGGCAAGTCCTCTAAAGGTAAACAAAAACAAGGAAGTACATTTGTCGTTTTATCTCCCAACTCGCATCAAGCAAGGAGAGAGAATTCACAACACCTTTTCCTTACACTAGCATGGGGTTCATTTTAATCCAAATCAAAATATGTGGGTGATGATACACAATGTCAAAGGAATGCTTTTGATTCTCAAGATCGCCGAGTGGTGCAAGGGAAGAGAATACACATTCAATGAAAAAAATGTAAGTCACAAGACATGGAAAACACTCGCTAATTTTAACCCTCAAAGCAAAGGTAAGTTTATTTTAAGCACCAAACGAAGTGTTAAATTCTATTGTTAAATTTAAAACCCAAAGTAACATAGTGATGTGACGGTTCAATTTTATCCAATTTGAGCATTCATTTTAAAACCCAATTGAAAGCTAGTGTGGTCCTAAAGCGTGATAACAAAAGGCATCTTTAAATGGGTTATAATTGCCCCAAAATTGTCAAAACACTTGTTACAATTATACAATTAATGATGACATGCTCGTTCTCTTCAAGTTGGTTTCTCCCAAACCTGCAAAACTTGTTAGTCTAAAAACTAGAATCAAGAAGTCAGAGACATGTTGGTGATCAAACAAAGAAAAAAATTAAAGCACATGTCAAAAAAATAGGATCAGTTTCTATTTACTAGTAATTCATGACACTGAAATCAATTGCATCACTGAAATCCATCAATAGCATCACTGTATTGGTTGTACATCGCTGTATTGAAAAATCAATAGTGCTTCTTTATAGAAAATAGTGACATCATATGCATCACCATATCAAATGCATTGCTAAAAGGAAATTTATTTCTGTAGACACTGAAAAATGCTCCGAATGATATCATACACTTGAATCAAGTACACTAACATCATATCCTCTAAAAACTCATCCTCTTTTCACTTAATTGATTAAATTAGCCTAGCTATTTAATTAATTGCATCATTTGCATCTATTAGCATAATTAATCTAATCAGGTTAATTCATCCCCTTTCATGCTAACATTTCATCTCATTAAATTAAATATATCAAAGTATTTAATTTAATTCCCTAACTCTTCTTATTTAATTAAATAATCCTAAGTTATTTAATAAAATATCATTTCACATTTTTCCCATTCATTAAATCATTTAATTTAATGAATATTACTTTATTCTTCTAATTCCCCTAATTTAATGATTAAACCTTGTTTAATTAGAAATTATCTAATTAAACCAATTCCTCCCACTTGCAAGGGAATATTCCCATCCCCTTTTACACAGTTAAACTTTGTCTTAATTAGAAAAATATCTATTTCCTCACCCATGAATATTCCAAGGAATATTATATCTCCTCCAATCATTTAAGAAAGGGAATATTCTCACAAAGCTTCAAATGCAAGTTACCTCAAAACTTCTTGGGCAAGTTAACTTTTGACCTCTTGTACAAGTCAAAAGTGTGCTTGTTTGGAAGGAATGAAAACCCTTGTTTAAATCTCATCTTGCATTCTCATTCGTTGATGAGAATCCATGATACATGCCTCCTATTTCCTCCATCCTTGACCATTTATTAGATTTTTCAATCTCAACCCTCCATTTCTCATTTGCTTTCCTATAAATAGGTCACTATTTGGAGATAAATGGATCCATCTCTCAACATAAAACTTATGATGTTGAAATTACTCACACTCACACTCATATTTAGCACACATTTAGCATATTTTAGTTTAAATTAGTTACATAATAGCTTAAGCTTCCATGCATCCATTTAGCTAAATAAATAGTTAGGGTTTGAATCTTTTTAGTTTAAATCTCATTTAGATTAGCTTAGAAATTGCATATCTACATCTTTTAACACAAAATTATGGTAGATTAACTCTTGCATCATTTTCATTTTAGCATAAGTCATGTTTTCATCCACATATCACAATGGTTTCATCTATTCTCTTCAATATAATCGATTGAAATAAGCTCACTAATCATGGGATTGGGAAAGGGTCATTGTTCCACATCAACAAGATACCAATTCCAAACCGAGATAAGTTTCAGATGGATTAGAGTAGACATTTTAATGCTTTCTTAGTTTAGAATGTTTAGTTTCAATAACTGTTTAGTTTAAATTTCATTTGAATGATCTTGTTTGAGATTGAATATTAGGTGCTTCGTTATGCTTTGATTCTTCATGGATCAAGCATAATCGTCCCATAGTAATATCCTTGGTTGACATTCTAGCACTAGAAGGAGGGAAAATCGATGAAATTTAATCAATTTCTAGTTCAAATTCTGTTCGTTTTGACTTTTACAAGAAAGAGCGATTCCCAACTCAATTTCAGTGACGCCTTTGTAGGGCATTGCCATATAATGATACTATCGTTATTTCAAACTGTGATGCCTACTAAATACACCGACGTTGATTTAAAAAATGGTGACGCTAATATAATATAGAGGTATTAAAGATTTACAAATGACGACGCCCAATCATATAGCAACGCTATCGTGCTCTCTATTTTGTCCATAGAGTGACACAATTGTTCACCAAAGTGACGCTATCATATATAGCGACACCCAACTTTGGTAAGAAGTTTAACGATCATTTTTCAGCATGCATTTTGATATTTTTGACTCATTAGAGTACTAACATGACTCTAACATTGTTTTGGTTTTTAGACTAATGTAGTTTTGCAGGATTGGACAATATGAAGCTAAAGTGAAGAAGCATTCTCATCTTAAGATTTTATGATTGTAACAAGCGTTTGTCGCTTTGGGGAAATTATAACCCAATTTCTTATATTTTTTACTTTACATTCTAGGACCTCACTAAATTTCATTTGGGTTCAAATGAATGCTCAAACAAGACTAAAATTGGACCTTCATCTCATCATTGTCTTTTGGGCTTAAAATTGAACAAGGCAACTTAACATTTCGTTTGGTGCATAAAATAAATTCATCATAGCTTTAGGGGTTAAAATTTACAACTGTTTCTTGTGTTTTGTGGTTTACATCTTTGTTATTGAATGCATATGAAATTCTCTCACGCCCCTCGATGATATTAAGAAACAAAAATATTCCTTCACTTTTGTAATCACTTACATCTTTCAATTTGGATTAAAAATGAACCCTTTTCTAGTGTAGGGAAAAGGCATGGTGTGTGTTCTCTCCCTCTTTTACACAAACTAGGATGATCAAAATACAAACATACTTCCTTGCTATTGTTTATATTTAGAAGGGCCTTTCTCCCTGCTTCGAAAGGAGGGAACATCCCAAGTGGTAATGAGCTAAATCAAATCTCTTCCAAGTCATTATATAAAAATGTGTTTGTGACTAAATTAATAAACAATAGGTGCAGATGCATCATACCGAAAATTTCCACCCCTTAAAATCTCTTCTTAGGAAGAGACTATGAGGCCTCTTGGTTGAAATAACCTTGAGCTAATCTTGCCACGTGTATGGCCACCTTGAACATAAGCCCTTATTACGAACCATTGTTTAGAAT
Organism: Sequoiadendron giganteum; assembly: GCA_007115665.2. Lineage (NCBI taxonomy): Eukaryota > Viridiplantae > Streptophyta > Pinopsida > Cupressales > Cupressaceae > Sequoiadendron > Sequoiadendron giganteum. The sequence goes on from CM021105.1 coordinate 227,890,953, forward strand.
CCAAAATACTTAATAATTTTTGGTGGAATAACAATCGTTTTAAAGCCACCCCACATTCGTGCTATTCATTATTGAAACAAAAAAATACTTAGGATCTTAGGATCTTCAGGATTTTGAGATTTGGTGGTCCTAAGAAGAGTGTGCCATGGAGGGGAGCCAGTGTCACCAAATCTCTAACTATTCGCAATGTCAGTGTTTGGAGAAATCCAAGTGGGGATTAACAAGTATAGCCATTTCAACCTAGGATTGTAAATGATCATGAGCCAGTTTAATACCTTGCTTGGATCCAAAACATTGAAAAAAAACATTCATGATCTTCCTCAAAATTTCAAACACTTTGGCCTAAATATGGATACCTTTTAAAAAACCTTGATATTAATGCTTGTCCTAAGGATTTCTATCCTTAGAGATTTCTAAATATCTTGACTTATATCTCAATCCATATTTTCTAAAGACAACATAGGTAATTATGGCTTCAACCTTATGATTGTCACAAAATGAACATTGTGAAAGTTATGATGTTTTGGACATAAATATTTTAGTTTGAAAACTTAATCAAGACGAGTGTTTGTGGTAAAATAAATTCACTTAAGAAAGATAACTTGACAATTTGAACCCCACATGACCATTTGGAGACCGATCACTCCCATTCAACAACCCAATCTTACGAGTGCTATCATTCAACCAAACATTGAATTCATTGAGGGAGAACAAATAGATATCATTAGCAGTTTGAGAAGCTTCACTTTTGAAACCAAGGAAACATCCAATCAGTGGAGAATTGCTACAACCATATTAGATAAAGAAGAACGAAGAGCTGATATTTTTACCAGAAGATATATATTACAACCCCCCACGTGGCAATAAATATCCTCTTTTTCCCATTGAGTTAGACTTCTCTAAATGATCTCAGACAAAATTAGAATCCCCAAGAGAGAGTCTATTGGTTGTCATTGCAAACTTAGGCATCTTAGTTCAAAAGCAATAAAAAATTGCATTTCAAAACTATACCAAAACATAAACAAATTGTTGGTGAACTTTTATGAATGTGCACTAAGAAGACATCCAAACATGTATGCATTCTTTATGGGTGAAAATCTAGGTCTTTTTCATGATAATCAACCTATCTAAAATATTGGTCCTTTTTATGGTCTTGAATTCCTTTGAATGATCTATCACATAATCAAAATCCATAGGGGAAGATCTACATCCTGCCATTATAGACATAGGAATTGTAATTCAACATTTGGCAAGAAGTGGGCTATAATACTTTATCACAATCATAACCTCTTGTTAAGAAACTATTATAGTTAAGAAACCATTGGGTCAAACATTTCATCCACCCCTTTATCAAATTTCATCCTTCACTTCACTAAACTTTGTAAAACTTTTGAATACACCAACACTTTTTGACTTAAACCTCTATCAAACCAACCCCTAACTTGGATATTTTGTATGTGAAATGTATCCTTTTCCATGCACCTAGCTAAGTTAGTTATCATCTTTGGACTAGATATCTTTAAGGTCATGATTCTACCCTTAAGATTCTCAAGTTCATAAACATCCTTTATCCTAACATAAAAACATCAAACTTAAGTCAAAAGTGTTGTCCCAAAATGTTTGCAAAGATCACTTTCCATATGACCCATATTTTCATCCCCCATTATCATCATTGCTCCAAAAAGACTTAGAGCATCCCTTTTACCTAGATTTGAGTAAACTAGAGAGTTCAAACATTACAAATCTCAACATAAATCTCCCATAAATGACCCAAAATTTATGGTAAAAATAAGATCATAATACCATAGAATCGTGTAGAAAACCAAAGTCGCATTTACCTCAAGCCATCCAAATCCTCTAGAATTTGATCTGAGAAGTCAAGTCACCCCATCACAAAAACCATCATCTCCATAATGACCATATGAGATTGAAGACATCACCAACAATCCCTTTGAGCTTACTAAGGAGGAAATCATGGAACATCAAGCCTTTGAAAACATACCTTCAATTTCCCCATCATTTGTTGCATAAAATTTGGTACAAGGCTTCACAGCTCCACCATCAGGAATAAATCAAACATCCAATCCTAGTCTTGCAACTAGCCTTACTAAGGACTTTGCTCTAACTCTTCCATTTGAAAGAAGTACACTTGTGGGTACCCTTGATACCAATCCTCCACCTCCAACAACCACTTGGACACCTACCTTTGGTACTCCTCTTATTCCCAAAAATCCTAAGTAGCCATATAAACCCGTCGACCTTCATTACTCAACCACAACCTCCACATATCGAAGACACCCCTTTTCATCCATACTCATGACTACCACAAGTGTACCCACCATCATGCAAGGTAGTATGGACTAAGTGTCTCAAAATAGCACACAAGGGCATTTTAATACTATATCAAAGAGTCAAACCTCAATGCAAATAGGGACACATTTACCCAATCCTCCCATTAGTTTATCTATACCATTAGTGTCACAAAACAAATCAATCCCATCCATCATCAACCTATCTCAAAGCTATCCTTTGGTAACGAATCCCCTCATTATGAGTAATCCTTTGTCCACATTTCTAGCACAAGGAAATCCTCATGACATTGGACAAGGGAACCTTTTCAATCAATGAAATCAAGGTCCTCGTATGTCATTACCATTGTAAAATCTAATGACACCATCCTCATATTTCCTCATAGTCCCCTTCTCTATACAAAATTGAATGGGACCTCAAACTTACATTCCTCCACCTCAATCCACCATCTTACAAGGAATGTTAAACCAGGGGAACTCCCAACCTCTCATCAGTAGCTCACAAACCATCCAAAACATCAATACTCACAATCCATCACAAGTGTCCCAACAACCAACTAGTACTACATTACAAGCTCATACCTTGGCCTTACAACAAGCACAATAGGCTTATCAACAAGCCGTCCAACAATAGTAGCAATATCAAGAAGCCTTAGCCGCACAACAACAAAAAACAACAATAGTAACAACAACAAGCACCCTTAGCTGCATAACAACAACAAAAATAGCAAGAACAACAAGTAACCTTAGCCGCACAACAACAACAACAACAACAACAACAAGAAGAAGCTTATCAATCATCCTTAGTAGGACAACAACAAAAACATGCCTATCAATAATCCTTAATAGCACAACAACAACATTAGGCCCAACAAAATTAGGCCCAACAACAAGCCCTCATGGTGAAATGACAACATCAAGCCCAACAACAAGCCCTAGTGGTGCAACAAAAATAGTAGGCCCAACAACAAGCACTTGCGGGGCAACAAAAAAAACAAGCCTTACTGGCTCAGTAGTATGCCCAACATCAACAACAACAACAACAAAGTTCCTACTATAATCCTCAATAGAACATCATCAATACAAATGTGTTAGGAACATATACATCCACACCTTAATCAACTTAACATAACGTCACGCCACCATACACCCCATACAACACATCATGATATCAAAATCTTGCGTACAACTCATCCATCATCCCACCATATATTCCTCCACCAAATTCGCAAGATGATCTAGCATCACAATTCAAGACACTATCCCAATAAATATAGGACCTTCGAATGGGAAAGATAAAGAAGCCCTATACATAGAATCTATTTCCTTATCCATTTGACCATAGCATCGCAATGGTACCATTCCCTCCTAGATTTGAAATTCCCAAATTCGATAAATACAAATGGAGAGGAAGTCCCGTGGACCATGTCAAAGAATTCAACATCATGTGTATGAAGGTGGCCTACAATGATTCTTATTTGATGTGCCTCTTCCCTCAAAGTTTAACGGGTCCTTCCATGGATTGGTTTTCTCATCTACCTCTCGGTATCAAAACTTTTCAAGAAATCACTGTTAAATTCATTGATCACTTTCCTTCAACCTTGACATGGACGTTAGTCTAGAAGAGTTGTACACTCTCAAACAAACCAAAGGAGAATATTTCGCCAATTCTTTGTAACGATGGAGACAAAAAGCTAGTAAGAGCAAGTGGACTCTTCACAATGAACAACAAGTGGGAATCATCATAGAAAATTTAGATCCAGATCTATCTTTCCACTTGAAAATATAGTGCATCACATCCTATGATGAGCTTGTCCCTAGAGCCCTTAACATCGAACAAGCTCTAATCTCGTAGGGGAATACTCAAGCTTATAACCGCCCATCAACCAGTTCAAATGACAAGCCTCATGTATGGGCTAAAAACAAAAATATGACAAATGATGGTGTGGTAGATGCTAAGGTGGTCCTAAGTGCTCATAGACCAAAAAAAAATCAATTTGCTAACATTGAACCAATTGTGCAACAAACAACACTCCCTCAGAACAATCAAATCATCAACATCGAGATGCAACAAAGGTGAATTGCCAATAAGAACAACTATCCTAAATGCAAGTACACACAAATATCTGAACCTATCAAAACCATCATGAAGAAGTTGGTAGAGTCAAAATTGATAACACTTCCTAACTTTGAAAACTACCAAGAACCCCAAGAGAAACCATCTTGGTACAACGAAAATGATCTCTGTGATTTTCACAAAATCAAAGGGCACAAAATGACAAACTGCATGAGACTCAATAATATCATCCAAGACCTCATAGAGAATGATACCATATTTGCTGAAGTACCGGCCACGAATCAAGATCTTAAGATATACAAGAAACCTATGACAGATCATAACAAAGGGAACAACAACGGAAAAGCTAAGGATTACATAAAATTGCAACATACCTATTCCAAGATTGTTGCTTCTTGTGATAACATTATCACTATTGTCACCATCAAAGGATCTAGTGAGGAGTGTGGAGTCACCACATGATGTGGAAAAATTACCATCCCAGGAGTCCCATATCAATCTAGGACATAACCTACTTTTCCAAAATCAAATCCCAACAAATATAATCTCATAGATCAACTTAAGAAGACCCCTGCACAAATATCAATCTTAGAGCTATTAAGACTATCCCTGGCACATAGGGAAATCTTAGAGAAATCCTTGTCCGAGTCATCTATCCCTAAGGATATTGAGACCAATCAGTTTCAAACTATGGTGGGGTATATCACTAATCATCTTCTGACCTTCTTAGAACAAGACCTACCATCACAGTTATCTCATAATCGTGCATTACACCTTGAGGTTATTATTCATAAAAACAAGGTCAAAAAGGTCTTAGTAGATGGAGGTGCTGGTCTGAACATTTGTACCTTATATTTAATCAAGAACCTAGGCTATTTAGAGGATACTATTGAGAAAGCAAAGAGTACCACCATTAGAGTATATGATGACCAAGAATGGGTATCACAAGGCATCATTGCACTTCCCATCCAAGTAGAACCTCTCATTACAGAAACTATATGCCAAGTGTTAGACCTTGATCTTCCCTATAAAATCTTAGTCAACCTTGTATCCATTCCTTAAAAGCTGTAGCCTTGACCTATCATCAATGTGTGAAGTTTCCTTTTGAGGGTAGAGAAATTACCATCCATGGAGATCCTGAGCCTTTTACTATTGCAAGAATCTTGAGGAAAAGTTTTATAAGATACCCCAAATACCCAAGAATGATGAAGGGCCTACACCATATACCTCATTTGTTGAGCCATCATCCTTTGCATCTACCTAAACAATGAAAACACCCATTGTGCAGAACATTCCTGACATCAAAGCAGTGATTTAGGATGATGGTTGTGGGAACTATAAGATAATGAAGGATACCTTTGTCTTGGGAGAGCTACTTTTTTCTCCTCAATCTAATGGGAAACCTACATCTAGCACCAAAGATCCCGAAACAATCAAGATGGAAGCTACTACCTTCACCAAGTGGGGGGATCTAAATAAAGAAGATATCAATGAGAAGGATGTCTCTAAACTCCTCTATCAGGATAAATGACTTGTCCCTAATCTTCCCATGGAAGATAAAATAAAGGCTTACGACTAATGAAGGGAATGGGTAACAAGAATGAGAAATTGGGACAAAATGATAATGGATTTTTAGAACCTATCATTCTTGAGAAATGATTAAAGAATCTTGGCCTAGGTTGTACTACTAGCAAGGTTACCCTTATTGATGAAGGTACTTCCGCTAAATGAGCTGAGGCTTCCTCTTGGTTACCTTCATCCTGTGATACGACTTTAGATGACTTCCCCCTTGAAGTTGCGACCTATTTGAGAATAACTCCCTCTTCATGATATCCATTACATCCTTTGCTCCAAGCAATTAGCCAACTGAAATACACCTAGTATACCCACAACTTATTGACATGGACCAAAAATGAGCATCGATTCTAGATTTATTTGAAAATGATGAAGCAATCTCAGAATTCATGGGACTCCGCGACAATCTATCATGGGAAGTTTATAAAGCAGGTTTTGACATAGAGCTAGACACAGGGGTGTACTACGGGGGGATGATTGAATCCTTTAGTCACAAAATTGATCAAATGAAACTAACATGCAGATCTTTGAGTGAAAATCACACTATGGCACTCTTTGATCCTAAAATAGTAAAAGGAAAGGATGTATCCGAAGGTGAAAACCTCTATGAGACACCCAAGGATGAGGGATTCAATCTCCCCCTTAGTGCAATGCATCCTAAAAATTTAGTAGTGCTAGTAGAAAAGGCCACTCCTATCAATGTGGGAACAAAAGTAGCACCTGAGATCACTTTCTATGCTGAATCCTTGTTGGATGAAGAACAAAAAAATCTAGCAACATTCTTGAAAGAGTGACAAGCTAAATTTGCATAGTCATACACAGATATGCCAGGGGCTGATCCAAAAGTGGTTGTACATCACTTAGTAGTCTATCCTAAAGACAAACAAGTCAAACAAAAGTTAAGGAAGATGCACCCTCAGATAACACTCTTGGTGAAACTAGAGTTACAATTTTTTTTTGACTTTGGATTCATCCGACTGATAGATTATCTTGAGTGGGTTTCAAACCTGGTACCAGTCTCAAAACCCATTAGGGGCATCAAAATATGCACAGATTTTAGAGACTTAAACAAGGCATGCTAGAATGATGATTTCCCTCTTCCTAACATCGACCTCATCGTGGACTAAACGATTAGGCATGAAATGCTATCACTCATGGATGGTTTTTCAGGCTACAATTAGATCATAATCACCAAGGAGGATCAACATAAAACTTCATTCACTTGTCCATGGGGAACCTATTGCTGGAGTGTGATGCTATTTGGGTTAAAGAATGCTGGAGCAACCTATGAAAGAGCAATGACCCTCATCTTTCATGACATGATACACAAAACAATCAAATATTATGTGGATGATATTTTTTCAAAATCAAAGAAAATAAGTGAGCACATACAAGTCTTAGGACCCATCTTCAATAGGCTTGAAGAATACAACATACAACTAAATCCAAAAAGGTGTCTTTGGGGTTACATCAAGGAAACTTCTTGGCTTTATCATTTCACAAAGAGGGATAGAAATTGATTAAGCAAAGGTAAAATCCATCCTCAACATTGCACCACCACAAACACTGAAGTAGATGAGAGGATTACAAGGAAGATTGTAGTCTATCAGAAGGTTCATAGCCCAACTAACAGATAAAATTCACCCCTTTCACATCTTCTCCATAAAGGAATACCTTACAAATGGGATGAGAAATATGATAAATCTTTCCAAAAAATCAAGGACTACTTATTAACACCTCCAGTGTTAATGCCACCAATACCAAACAAACCACTGATCTTATATATCTCAGCAACATTAGCAACACTAGGAGCTCTTCTAGCACAACATGATGAAAACGGAAATAAAAGAGCTATCTATTACATAAGTAGGACATTGGTGGGCTATGAAATGAACTATTCACCCATTGAAAAAGCATGCCTAGCAGTAGTTTTTGCTTTACAAAAATTCAGACACTACATGCTGTCACATCAAATTAAACTTATTACAAAGATCGACTCATTGAAATACCTATTATCTAAAGCAACTCTCACTAAACGAATGACCAAATGGGTGATGATATTAACTGAATTTGACATAGAATATGTGGAGCACAAGGAAATCAAAGGACAAGTGATCACAAACCAACTAGCAGATGCACCTATCTATGTAGAGAACCCTTTGATATCTGAGTTCCCTGATGAATCAGTGTTCCTGGTCAATCTTACAGATCAATGGAAGATGTACTTTGATGGATCATTCACCCAACATGGATTAGGAGCAAGTATTATTTTTATCATCCCTCAAGGTGATTGCATTCCAAAGCATACAGACTATCATTCCCATGTACTAACAACATTGCCGAGTATGAAGCCCTAATCACAAGTCTAACGAAAACAATTCAGTGGCAGATATAAGAGATGAAAGTCTATGGAGATTCACAACTGGTTATCAACCAAGTCAATAATGAATATCAAACTAATGATAACAAGCTTAATCCTTACAAGAAGATGGTAGAAAGTTTCAAGGAACTTTTAATAGACATAACTTTTGAGTAGATTCCTCACATGAACAACCGCACAACAAATGCTATGGCAACAATTAGATCATTTCTAGACATGCTGAACAACGTCCTTCAATGTGAATTCTTGGTAGAACAACTTCTCATACCGAATTTCAAAATCCTTGAGTCTGAATTTGTGTGTGTCATTTTTGGTTCTAAATCCCCATGGTATCATGAAATATTTATCTACCTTAGTAGAGGAACTCTCCCATCCGATATCACCTCCAACGTTAAAAAGACCTTTGTCAAAAAGGCATCCTGATTCATGATCCTAGGTGATACCCTTTACCACCGAAGCATCAAAGGGACATTACTATGATGTATTAACCAAGAGGAAGCCTTAACTGCTTTAACAGAAGTGCATGATGACATATGTGGTTCCTATTCTAGTGGTATGAATTTAGCTAAGAAACTGTTGAGGATGGGGTACTACTGGCCCATTATGGAAAGAGAAGCTCATAAGTATGTGCATAAATGTGTTTAGTGTCAATGGAATGGAGATTTGATTCATGCTCTAGCTCAGGAATTACAACCAATGACTACACCTTGGCCTTTTTCATAGTGGGGACTTGACCTCATAGGAAAAATCACTTCAACCTCATCCAATGGCCACAAATTTATCATAAAATCCATTGAGTACTTTACCAAGTGGAGTGAAGCCATCCCTATGACCTACATAATGGGGAAGCAAATTTCCTAATTTACCCTTCACAAATTAGGATGTGAAAGAGCTATGTCAAAGATTCAACATCCAACATTGATTCTCTACCCCATATTATCCCCAGGGCAATGGTCAATTTGAGGCTACAAACAAGACCATCCTTAAAATCCTAAAGAAAATGGTTAATGAGGCTGGCCGTCACTAACATCTGAAAAAATCCCACTCTCTAGGCTTATCAAACCAGTATTCGCACACCCACAGGTGCAACCCCTTTCTCCTTGATCTATGGATCAAAAGCCATTTTTCCTATTGAGGTTGAACTCTCATCATTGTGAGTGTCACTATAGAACTTGATCACCAATAAAGAATACATAGTCTCTTAGCTGAATAAGCTAGAATTCCTAGACAAGCATCGTCTTGATGCCCTCAATCACTTGCAAGTATATCAAAACTGATTGAAACAAAGCTATAACAAGAAGATCAAATATCGATCTTTCCAGGTAGGGGATCTTGTCCTAAAGAAGAATCAAAAGAATCTATCATATCAAAATAGTAAAGGAAAGTTTGAGCCTAACTGGTTGGGTCCCTTTGTCATCACAACAAGATATGGATCAGGAGAATATCAATTATCAACACCTGGAGTGAACCCTTACAGCAGCCCACTAACAACTTGCATCTCAAAAAGTTTTATGCCTAGTGTTAAAAAGGGTATAAAATCTAAAAATAAAAAAAATGATCAAAATCCAAAAAAATAAGAAAAATAATTGAAAAAGTAAATAACTCTAGTGAAAACAACTTCGGTTGGAACTTTGGGCAAGTACCTTGGTGTAAACCTAGAAAATAAGCGCCTCACATAAGTAAAGCACCTCCATCTATTTTTTGGCTGTTTATCCTATCATTCTTTGCCTCATCCTCCATCCACCGCCTCATTCATTCCATCACCCATCCGTGTCCTTATCATAGCTTGATGTTGTGAAGTATCTCATACCCTTTAGTACTACTTGGCATATTCCCGAGGTCAGTTTTCCTTGCCTATATCGAGGTAGTCTATTGCGTTACACTGGGGACAATTCATTATGCATCATATCAAATCCTTTTATATCTTAGGGTTATTTGAAATCTCATCAAAAATCCCAAAAATATTTGTAAAACGTTCATCAAAAAATCCAAAAAACATTCATAAAATTGTAAAGGAAAAACCCAAAACATCTATAAAACATCAAAAATTCCTAAAAAGGTCAAAACATTAAAAATCCAAAAGTAGTACCCTTGTCAAACTACGCCATATCTGAGCTTGAATGTAGGAAAGGCCATCATTGATGTGCCCCTGAGACACACTAGGTCAGTCCTTTAGGAGTCCTTCATAATAAACTAACATTCCTTCAACTATTCTTATCTTCATCTTCAATAAGTCGAGTCAGTTGAACTACATGATCTCTACGTGTATAACGTAGGCAAGGCTTATCTTGGATCAGCCCCTGAGGCCCCTAAGATAGGTCTTTTAGGTTAGGTTCTTGGTCACAATTTTAGAAAATCCCTTTAAACATTCAAATATCGAAAAAATAAAAAACATTTAAAATCTTAAAAAATATCAAACATTCAAATATCTCAAAAAATCCCTAAGCATTTATAAAATCTCAAAAAGCTCTAAACATTGAAATATCAAAAAAACCTTAAACATTTGGAAAACATTGTAAAACCCTAAACAACCTCAAATAATCTAAAAACCAAAAACATTCACATAAACTTTCAAAAAGACCAAAAACAACCTCAAAACATTTTCAAAAATACAAAAAACATTGAAATATTCCAAAAAATCCAAAACCATCCATCCCATTTTTCTTTCACCCATAATAAACCTTCACCCATAATAAATCAAGTGTCACCTTCAACCTTTGGTGAAACAATTAGAAAGCTACTATCATAAGTCATAAATTGAGAACCTAAGTGTCAAAATCTAAAGTCTAGATCATAGGTAAATGCATTAGTGAATTTTGTATCAATGGCTTATCATAAATCTCATCATCATCCTACATCAAACAACCCTTTGATCAACATGTCATAGGATGTATCCTTCCTACGATGGACATCAACATCAAAAACCAACTTAGCTATATTTAAATAGGCAAGAGATATAGATAAAACTAACTGTTTGTCTTTGATCTTTTCTTATGATTTATCTTTATAACCCATTCTGAGGACCTCTTGATGATGTCTATCAAAATATTTTAGAGAGAAAAGAATGGGGCATCAATCATTAAATTTCGTTTGTTGTGCTTGCGGGTATTCTTATAAAATAATCTTGGCACATACTTGCTTAGTTGTGTGTAGAAAGGTTGTTTGGAGTATGTTGTTGTCTATTGTGTATGCTTTGGTCCAATATATTCTAAGCTTCTAACTTACATTCCGATGAGGTTTTCGTATGTCAAGATTTGAACTAGAACTATCCTATCTGTTTGCCGAGTCAAAGTCCATTACACTAGATACAACACCATCCTGGTTATCAATACCTTGATGCATTGTGTCTATGTGTTATATAAAAAATAAGGAATGATGGAAAATCCCAATCCTAAGATTTGGGAAAATCATCATCATGCACTTCACATCACCATCTCTAATAAAGTCTCAGTGGATCATAGACTTGTTGGATCTTTTGAAGCAATCATCAAAATCAATGGTCAATCACTCTTATTTCTTCTCTCTTTTCTCCACGTTAACCTGGTACCATGATAGTCAGCAAAAACATCATCAATGCATCCATCATGCATCCACAAATCATCAACATGCATACATATCATAATCATAGCATATCATAAAGTATACATCGTGCATCATCATTATCATTTAAGTTGTGATGAATAATATAGATTTGTTATTCTGAGCATCTTAAATCATTGCATCACATACATCACATTATCATATCATAAGCATGAACATCTACATTATCCATCCATGTGCATACATCATTATCTCATCATAAAATTGCATAAAAAATACACAAAAAGAAAATGCATCCATAACATCTACATACATAATCATAACATATCATGAAAATATACTAAAAAAGAGTTAACATTGCATCCATCCATAGAATTACATCACATATCATCACATAAGCATAAATAAAGTGCATCCATACATGATAAAATATAAGCATGTCACATCATATACAACCACATCTATACAATCATAAGCATGAAATATGATGAACACATCATATTGAATCCGTATCCATATTATACATATATCAAAAAATGAATGTCATGGTACAATATCTGAGTCAGTGTATGTATATCAATCATAAGTACAATATCCATGAGGATATAAAAAATGAGCCCATGAATGCATATCTATGCAAATAATCGAGCGACAAATCAGAAAGTCTCTTTACAATCAAGCTAGCCTTGATGGCTACACCCCTCTCTGACCTATCTCTTTGGCTGATCCTTAGCCTTGGGCCATGCATCACTCCTATATGAGTAGTTAGACTGTCTAAGAACCTGTGGAACATCTCTATGGTAATGCATCCTGTAATAGGCTTCCTCAATCACAACCTCTCTGTATAGCCTGGTGGATACATTCCTATCCTGTGTGGCTGTTGTCATTGCCTCTATATGCTAGCAATGACTGATCTCCTGATCTCTTTCGGTAGTCATGACCTATAACTACTACCTTGTATGACCTCTCTTTGTAGTAGCAACTTGTACCTACTGCCATGCTTGGTCCCTCTCATCACTAATAGCCAAAATTTGATGTCAGATCTAGTCCTGCTCACCTATAATAATCTAAATCTACTGTTGTAGCTACTGAATCTGTACATCCCAAGGATCATGTGGTGGTGGCTGCATTGGCTGCTACTAAATAGGTGGCTATTGTGGAGGCTGCTGACCCACTGGTGGTGCCCCCAAAAACTCCCCATCCTAGCCGTCCTAGCCATCCTGTCCCTTGCCTCTACCTCTTCCCACTCCCCTCCCTCTAAGTCTCCCTTGTGGAGGAGCACCTATTGGATTTGTCAACCTACGAGGGGGTGTAAACCATGCATCGTACTTAGGCATCATTCAAGCGTCTTCTTGTCCTTGGTCATATTCCCATAGCTATGCAACCAAATACCAAAACCCCTCAACCACCTTAGGAGCTAGAATCATAGGTCCCCATGTGGGTACCTCTCGAGCTAATCTCACAAATATGGCCCTATATGCATCATTTAGCCTATGCTATGGCTCTCCAAACTATTGAGCCACCTATTTGATAAGTATATCTCAATGATTTTGTGCTCTCGACCTCGCATATACCGGGTCTGACTAGAAAAGAACAACTATTACACATCGTCATACCATGCTAGCATTTGTAGCCAGGGTCACCATTTGAATATTTTCATATCATCAATGAATCGAAACTAGTATGGAAGCCCAAGCTGCCTAATGTACTATAAGGTAATGACACCTCTATACCTCCAAACCACAGGATCATCTGGCTCAACATCATCCATCTCCATGATCGATTAGAGCACAATAATATCCTCCCAAGCTCAAATATGAAGCAAGGTAACCCTTGTGCCAATAGATTTGCCATCACAATAATTTTTTTTGTGCATATCATGATACAATGAGGCCAACATCACTGCCCCCCATGCAAATTGTGTCCTCTTGTAGATCATTTGATGCCATGCTAGGCCCCATCCTGGGCTGAATCCTCTGCTCTGTCGGTCTGGAGCGACCAAACTTGAAATGATGACTACAAATATCTCTCTAAAAGTGGGCACTCGACCTTTGTACATCTCAAGGTCGATCTATGAAGTGGATATAATGATGTCCTCAATCTCCATCACCTCATGAAAAACATCATATTCGGTGTTAGCATCATAAATCATGTGCTCACCATGTATCAGAAAATATAGTATCCACCATACATCCTCTAATGTCACTCTCGCCTCGCCTTTCAGAATGTGGAATGATGAGGTCTCACTGTGTCATCGCCTGCACAATGCAATCATCATAGCTAGATGTGTCTGAACAATGAGCATATATGCAATGTACCATAGGCCAATCTCTCCCAAGTGCTCTTGGCGCAGCTCGGATAAATCACCAAGTCTCTCCAAAACTGTGGGCCAGAGCTCATGAGACTACAAGGATGGAATGACCTCCTACACCCATGAAGTGCATGACATCAAAATTAAAAAAAATGACTTAGTTTGGAATTTTCAGCTCCAAAATGGCAATAGCGTCGCTATAGTTAGAATTCTAAATTGCGACACCCAAAGGCATTCAAATTGCAAATTGTAAATTGCATCACCATAAACATGTGCATCACGATTTAATCTTTGGAAACCCTAACCCTAATTTTCAAAATGAGAAGTGCGTCACTATATACATATGTATCACAATTTAAAATTGGAACCCGTAATTCTAAATTGTGAACTGTGTCGCCATATACACATGCATCACTAAAATTCAATTTAGCATCATCGATTCTCAAATGGGCGTTGCCATATAGCAATGCCGCCAAAGTTTAAATTTCAAAGAGAGTTTTGGATCACATACCGTTGGTCCTGCGCCTGGAAACCTCTGGTGCTCTTGAAATTGGTTGAAAATGTGTCATGGAAGCTCTTGTCGCGCCATTTCATCAGAGGGTTAGAGGTCAAAACAACAAGAAACTCTAAGGTGCGAATTCACAAATGAATTGAAAGTGAACCTTCTTGGCTTATTTATGCATCAAAATTAGGGTTTTTTGCCCTAATTTAACCTTCAAACTAGGGTTTATCGTTATTTTCACCAATTTTACCAATCTGAAGCTTATTTTGCATCATTTTTTACGTTTTGGCATGATTCTTGCATCTCAAAACCTTTTTGGACCCTTGGGGCAACTTTTCCCCTTTGTCGAGAAATCAACCCAAAATTTAGAATTTCACCCGATTTCTCGAGGAGGCAGGGAATCAACTTAATCCTTCAACAATGGGGCATCGAAAAATTATAAAATTTTATTTTTTGATTTAGGTAGTAGTTTTTAATCCGAAGAGCATCAGTCTTTGAACCGAAGCAGCAGGTACCTCCCTTCAAAGAGGGGAAAAATGTAGACATTGAAAAATGTCCTGAATGATATCATGCACTCAAATAAGGTATACCAACATCATTTCCTCTCAAAACCCATCCTCTTTTTGCTTAATTGATTAAATTAGCCTAGCTATTTAATTAATTGCATCATTTGCATCTATTAGCCTAATTAATCTAATCGGGTTAATTCATCCCCTTTCACGCTAACATTTCATTTCATCTTATTAAATTAAATAGATTAAAGTATTTAATTTAATTCCCTAAGTCTTCTTATGTAATTAAATAACCCTAAGTTATTTAATTAAATGCCATTTCACCTTTTTTCCCATTCATTAAATCATTTAATTTTTAAATGAATATCACTTTATTCTTCTAATTCCCCTAATTGCATGATTAAACCTTATTTAATTAGCAATTATCTAACTAAACCAATTCCTTCCACTTGCAAGGGAATATTCCCTCCCCTTTTGCACATTTAAACGTTGTCTTAATTAGAAAAATATCTATTTCCTCACCCATGAACATTCCAAGGAATATTCTTTCTCCAATCATTTAAGAAAGGGAATATTCTCACAAAGCTTCAAATGCTTGAGTTACCTCAAAACTTCTTGGGCAAGTTAACTTTTGACCTCTTGTACAGGTCAAAAGTGTGCTTGTTTGGAAGGAATGAGAACCCTTGATTAAATATCATCTTCCATTCTCATCCATTGATGAGAATCCATGATCCATGCCTCCTATTTCCTCCATCCTTGACCATTGATTAGATTTTTCAATCTCAACCCTCCATTTCTCATTTTCTTTCTTATAAATAGGTCACCATTTGGAGATAAATGGATCCATCTCTCAACATCAAACTTATGCTATTGAAATCACTCACACTCACACTCATATTTAGCACACATTTAGCATATTTTAGTTTAAATTAGTTACATAATAGCTTAAGCTTCCATTAATGGCTTCCATGCATCCATTTAGCTAAATAAATGGTTAGGGTTTGAATATTTTTAGTTTAAATCTCATTTAGATTAGCTTAGAAATTGCATATCTACATCTTTTAGCATAAAATCATGGTAGATTAACTCTTGCATCATGTTCATTTTGGCATAAATCATATTTTCATCGACATATCACAATGGTTTCATCAATTCTCTTCAATGGAATCGATTGAAAGAAGCTCACTAATCATGGGATTGGGAAAGGATCGTTGTTCCACATCAACACGACGCGAATTTCAAAATGGGATAAGTTTCAGATGGATTAGAGTAGACATTTTAATGCTTTGTTAGTTGAGAATGTTTAGTTTCAATAAATGTTTAGTTTAAATTTTATTTGAATGATCTTGTTTGAGATTGAATATTAGTTGCTTCATTATGCTTTGATTGTTCATGGATCAAGCGTAATCGACCCATACTAATATCCTCGGTCGATAATTTCGCATTTAAAAATTAAATTGGCATTGCTAAATTAAAATATGATGATGAAATTAAATAAGCGACACTAGCTTAATTATGCATCGATGAACTAAAATTTTGATGCATCCCTGTATAGCAACGCGTCATCAAATGTGTCATTGGATAATAAATAACGTCGTCATACTTGAAAACACAAGGAAATAGAGTTTTGACAAGAAATTTGTTAGATTGGCAAGTTCAAGTCCTCGTTCTAGTGCCAAAATGTGATTGATGGATTAGTATGGGCCAACTACTCTTGATCCATGAAGAATTGAAGCATATTCATGTTGGACTAAACGTTAATCCCAATAGAGATCAATCAATAAAGACTAAACTAGGAATCCATTAAAAACTTAGCATGTCAAACTATGAAAGCTTAAAAACACACATTCTAATCCATTGAAACTTAACCTATTGGGGGAGTGGTGTTGCATTGATGTGGAACGGTGACCCTTTCCCAATCCCTTAGATAATGAGATTGTTTCAATCAATTTTATTGAAGAAAACTGATGAAACCGATGAAAGATGTGTGGTGAAACATGATTTAAAGCTAAATGAACATGATGCAAGCTATTTTAACATGATTTATGCTAAGATGATCAATATGTGTGAGTTCAAAGCTAATCTAAATGGAGTCTAAGCTTAAAATATTAAAACCCTAATTACCAAACAAGCTATATGAATGCATCTAAGCTACCATGGATACCATTAATGGAAGCTAAGCTAATATGCAAGTAAATTAAGCTAAAATGATGTGAGATGTGAGTGCAAATGCAAGTGATTTTAACAACATAAGTTTGATGTTAAAAGATGAATTTATTTGTCTCCAAATAGTGACCTATTTATAGGAGAGCAAATGAGAAATAGAGGGTTGAGATAAAAAAGGTTAATCAATGGTCAAAAAGGAAGGAAGATGGAGGCATGGATCATGGATTCCCATCAAGGATAAAAAATGCAAGATGATATTTAATCAAGGGCTCACATTAATACAAACAAACACACTTTCAAGAAAGATCTGTATATTTTATTTTCACCAAGCCCTTTATGAGACAAAATCCAATGAATTCAAGCATTTCTTCAAATAATCGACAGTTAAAATAGGATAAATGTTAATGATTTAAATCTCATTTTTTTCCCAAACAAATTTTTAAAAAAGTAGGTAAAATACATGCATATCCTTAACATTCTTATTTGTAAGTTCACACATAATGTATTTGTTGAAAAGGCTTAAGAAACTTTCAAGCAAATGAGGCCGACTGGTGTAAAGCAAAATTCCACTGAATATGCCTGTGTGCTTGTATAAATCAGGTTTTGTTGTTATAATTTCCTGATAGACTTGACTTCGAATTATGTAATGCCTGAACTTCTTCACTGCTCATACCAATGCAAAGGCTTGTTTTTCTAGTGGTGAATACCTTACTTCTGCATTCTTAAACAAAGAGCTCATAAAAGCAATCGGTCTCTCATCATTTTCTTCTCTTCTCTGTGTTAAAACTGCTGCACATGAATGTTCAGAAGCAAAAGAATAAATGTAGAAGGGTTTTAGATAACCCGGACTTGTCAAAATAGGTGCCTTGGATATAGATTGTTTAATTTGCATGAAAGCAAATTTTGCCTCTTCACTCCACTCAATCTTTGCATCCTTCTTCATCATTTCATTGAGGGGTTTGACAATCTCTTCAAACCCTGTTATAAATTTCCTAACAAAATTGATCCTTCCGAAGAAAGACCTCATTTCCTTCTTGCTACCTGGCTTTGTCAATTTCAAAATGGCCTCCACTCGATCAGGATCTATGGAAATCCCTTCCTCTGATATAATGTGACCTAGGAGCTTCCCTTCAGAGACTCCAAATACACATTTCTTTGGGTTAAGAGAGACACCATAACTTATACATTTCTTTAGTACCTTTTCTAGGTCAGCAACATGATCTTCTTTATTCTTAGAGAAGATGGTCAAATCATCAACACAACTGATTATACATTTCCCTATCAGATCCTTAAAAGCTACATCCATTTCCCGTTGAAAAGTAGCACCAGCATTGATGAGACCAAAAGGCATCTTTCTGTAGGAAAATGTGCCCCATTTAGTAGTAAAAGCGGTCTTCATCCTATCTTCATGACTAATAAGTACCTGATTGTATCCTGAATACCCATCCAAGAAATACATCATCTGGGATCCATTAACCTTTTGCAATACTTCATCAAGGGAAGGTAATGGATAGTTGTCCTTCTCAGAGGCCTTGTTTAAATTCTTGAAATCCACACATAATCTAATTTTACCATTCTTCTTCCTTACAGGAACTAGATTAGCCACCCAAGTAAAGTGTCTAACTGGAAAGATTATTCTTGTAGCCAAAAGTTTCTGCACTTCTTTCTGAATTAGAGGCTCAATTAATGCATTGACTGGGCATTGCTTTTGGCGAAATAGCTTAGCTTCTGGCTTGAGAGGAATTGTATGTGTGATCACAGATGTATCAAAAGTTTTCAAGTCATCATAACTCCAAGCGATAGCCTCAATATTCTATTTCAAAACTTTTATTATCTCATCCTTAATTTCCTGAGGACAAGTCTTCCCTATAAGAAATTTTTTCTCAAGGCCTAAGTGAGTTAAATTAATAGATTCATACTTACCTCCCTCACTCTTTGTAGGCACTCTTTGATAAGCTTGTGGATCTGAATCAAATATTCTTTCTAGTGCTATCATCCCTTTTGGGATGTTATTAATCTTTAAATCCAATATCCCTTATGGACTATTATTTTCTGGATCCCAATCTCCCTGATCTCTGTCAGATTCATCAATTATCTACCCTTCAAAAACATCAGAATTTTCCAAAAGGGCCAATATATGTTGATCATCATTAAATACCTGAAAATGCCTGACATTATCAACAATAGCTGGGACTGAAATCAACTCCACTAAAAACCTCTTAAGGTTAGAGTCTTGCATGGGCTCCAATGTACTAGCAGCAACAACAAGAGCATTTACAATTTGATTAGCTTCCCTTGGGATGAGAGTAATCCCAAAGGCATCAAAATCTTCAATTAAATTCCAAACCTTGTTCCTATATGCAACCAATCTTTTGTTATGGCATGTGTATTGGCTATGTACCTGTTTCACAATTACCTCAGAATCTCCCATCACTGTAAGAGCAATAACCTTCTTCTTATGAGCAAACATAATACCTCATGCAAGTGCTTCATATTCAACCACATTATTTGTGCAACCAAACTGCAATCTATAAGAAGCAAAATAAGTCTTTCCTTTTGGATTAGTTAGTTCAATCCCTGCTCCACTCCCTGCTTTAGATTTAGAACCATCAAATTTAAGAGTCCATAATTAGTCTTTGGCTAGGAGCTCTTTCTTTATAGAAGTAATAGGGGATGGCTTAGAGTTTTTCTGTTTTTCAAAATTTAACTTGGGACAAAGTTCAGTTGAAGATTTTTTTATGTTCTCAATTTGTTCCACAACTACTTCTTGAACACCCTCTTGGGTTAAGTTGCAATCCAACTGATTTCTCATCAATGCCTTAGGTATGGGAAAAGTATCTGGGGTAGGTGTTTCAAATAGGAACTGGGATACCTTAATCTCTTCTTGAATTTCATAATACACAACCTGAGTCTGTTCTTCTGGTGAAGAACCTTCTTGTTGAGAAAGAGTAGCCCGTGTAAGAATAGTTGCATCCTTAACTTGGAAAGAAAACTCATTGGTGGGAGTCTGGGCTTGTTTCTCTTGACACACCTGTTGAGGCTGATCTAAATGACTTAGAATATCTAAGCATGATTGACATGTTAACTCTGAATTATTATGATAGTGAATCCTACACCAATTAGGAAGTAACAAACTACTCAAGTTAGTATCTCCTCCTAAAACTAGCCTATCTTGTTGCAATTTCTTTATTAGAACCTGCTGGTTGATGTAGATCATTGGGTCACTATTATCTAGGGGTAATGTATCATTAGGACTAACTACAGAGAAAGTAATAACTTCCTCTTGTTTGTAAACACCTATCTTAGTCTCAAAGAATGCTACTTCATTTGAAGCATCATATTCTGTGATCATGTGTTTAAGTCTCGGTTCACTCTCAATTCTTATTTGTGTGGGAACTCCTTTCCATGGTAACCACATGCGAGAGAAATCCAAGGATAGATATCAACCTATACTCTTCATTAGCTCTCGACTTAGAAGCATCCCATATGTTTCTGGGATATCAGCTACTTGGATATCTATGTAGGTCTGGATCCTTGGGTCCGATCCAACCTGCACATGCATGTTCTTTAATTCACCC